>BSBM01000904.1:27180000-27515000 GCA_027924585.1 Larix kaempferi | reverse complement strand
TCATGATGAAGATGGTGATGAGGATGTTGATGGTGATGATAAAGAAGAGGATGGCGATGATGATGATGATCAACCATCAAGCATAATGAAGATGAAGATGGTGATGAGGATGATGATGATGATGATGATCATGAAGATGATGATGAATATGATGACAAGGATGATGATGATGATGGTGATCATAAAGAAGAGGATGATGATGATGATCAATCATCAATCATGATGAAGATGGTGGTGAGGATGATGATGATGATGAAAATGATGATTGAGATGACGACGACGATGATGACGACAATGATGATGATGATGATGGTGATGACGATGACGACGATGATGGTGATGATAAAGAAGAGGATGATGATGATGATGAATATGACGATGAGGATGATGAAGATGATCGTGATAAAGATGATGATGATGATGATGATGATGCTGATGGTGATGATAAAGAAGAGGATGATGATAATGATGATGATGATGGTGATGATAAAGAAGAGGATTATGATGATGATGATCAATACCTAATCATGATGAATATGGTGATGAGGATGATGACGGTGATGATAGAGAAGAGGATGGCGATGATGATGATGATAAAGAAGAGGATGGCAACTTGCTTTGTTGATCGAATCATTTATAATTGCTCTATTTCAACCATTGTTTCTTAACTACAGCTCATGGAACTATTCGGTGGTTGGGCATTGAGGCCACTAGAGTCCAAGAGAAGGTCGATGAAGAATAAGGTTTCCTGGATGGGCTACTGCATTTGCATTTACACTCAGAAATCCTTCGATCGGTAAGTGTCCATAAACACAGTTTGAGCCTTACTTTGGTGCCCCTAGTTTTATTAGCACAGCCGACCGTTTTTGAAACTTTGCCATCTTTTCTGGAATGCTTATGCCCATAAATTTGTTTGAAATATTTGTATGATATTTACCTAGATTGCAATAGCGCCGCTTACCACTATAGAAACTATATTCTCTAAAGTTTGATCTTAGTTGTAGCGAATTGACTGTTTGAATTAGTTGTCTATGGCTATGATATTTAGATAATACGTGTCCATTGAAACGAGTCATCAAGACATTTCGAAGACTATTCCTATTAATTTGTTTGCTTTATCATTTTGTTTGTGTAAAATATCTGGTAAACATAAAAATAGGGAAGGTGGGAGGAGAAAACGCAGAACACGGGAGGTTAAAATCATTTTGATAATATTTTTGCATAGCAATAACACTAGCGTGTTATGTATCCACATAACGCTAGTGCGTTGCTTATAACATTCAGTGCCAAAACATTAAAATTTGAATTTAAATACAACACGCACGCGTTATTTGAATTTAAACATAACGCACACATGTTCCTGAGCACCTACTCACCCACTCCTCCCGCCCCCGCGTGTCAGCCACTGTCCTATGTGGCTGGTTTGGACTTACCAAACCTGTGCTAGGGAATTTTTAGACCATAGATAATTTGACATTTTCAGCATTTTTCTGACTATGCCTATTTTCACTGCTCTCTACAGCATGACGTACTTGACCATTAGTGACGAAATTTTAGGTTTAGATAGAATTTTTTATGCAGATTCCAAATATGTAATTTTTTAAAAAAAATATTGAGATTTTCTATTTATTTCCTAATTTTCTTGTGTCATCACTCCGTTGGTCAAAAAACATACTGTTAGTGTTTATTTCGTAACTTTTTCATTTCATAACCATTTTTAAAAAACTTTTATGCTGCACTATAGGACACCGACCTCTACATCCTGTAAAAAATGCAAGTCAAAATATCTATATTAATATCTTCAAAGGATGCACCCACATTTGATGTACCGTTCTCGAGGTTTGACCACTTACATAATTAAAAAAAAATAAAAATTAAACATTTAATTTTGGAAAAATAGCACTGCACTAGTGCTATGGGTTCTATACATGTATACCAGATTGTGTATCCTGAAACCATCATTTAGGCAGTGAAAGGCTGCACCCACAAAAACATATACCTTATCATTTGCCAAAAAATAAAAGGTGACTGTGAGAAAAAATGAAATTTGACATAGTTATGTAAATTTTCAATACTTAAAAGTTATATATTCGGAAACGTGACTCAATTTCCTACGTTTCATCTTTTTTACTCGATGCAAGATATCTTGTGTAAGAATCTAAGAAAAACCAAGTAAGTTGAGGGATGCCTGATTTTTCAGTTTTCTATTGCATCTAATGTGCCAAAAGTGACCCTCATTAGCTTGCACATGCACATAAAGATTATAAATTACAAATTTTATGATTGATAGTAAATTGTATGACACATACACATGAGGTGTAGAATAGATAGTGAATATGTGTATTATTAAGGCACTCCTTGTGTTAGGTCATCATTTGGAAACTCAGTGGGTACTAGCTTACAAAAAAAATGTATGACACATACTAAAAAATAATATATTATTAAAATTAAACATTGGATTAAGCTCCTTCTGCAAAAAAAAATCCATCCGTGAACCATGAAGTAAATGTACTCATCTCATTATCATTATATGAACAAATCCAATTTGTATAGAATGACTTAAACTTCTATGTCCCTTTTTCTATAGAATTCCACCAATTTAAAATATGATGTCTAGCTTCTATAAAATCCCGTGTCTAGAATCCAAGTTAATATCTTAGTATCAACAACCTTAGTAGAATTACTACCCCTCTTTTCCTGAACTAAAATATGACGAACTAATCCAAAATAAAGAGAAAGGGTTGACGAGGAAGTAAAATGGATGAGTAAGCACAATAAAGGACTCTGTCTCATCACGGTTATAATGTATTGAAGAAAGCTGGTTCTAAGAAGAAACCTTCGACTTAATCGATGCCTTTGATTTTAGTGCGTATCATTCAAAGATTTGATAAGACATTGGAGAAAGAAGGGAAATGCACCACGATCAATTTTATGTTATCATTTATGTAATTATTTCTATGGGATAAGTGTTTCCTCAATTAAATATTTAATTTAATTTAATGATATTAAATTTTATTAAAATGATGGGAAGAAATGAGCTTGTATATTTCTCAACTTTTGAAGTATATTTTATATATTTTGGAATTAGTAATAATCTTGAAAAAAATACAAATTTAAAATAAATAAATAAATAAACATATAATAAAACAACTAAGAAAAATGAGTTATAACATGATATAATACTTAATATAAATATGAAACAAACCTATCCATTTTATGTTTAGAACCATTTTGAAGAAAATCTCATTACACAAACATTAATCCTTGAAATATACAAATACTTGGTAAAAACACAAACACTACTCATTTTCCATTTTCCATTTTCGCATGAAATCCAATTACCTTAAACATGAAATTTCTTCTAAAACATAGCTCTTTCAAACCCGAACCCATTCATGGATTTTGGATTAATACACATGTATGCAAGGTACTCAATTGGTCTTGAGATAGAAGAGCCAAATGAGCCAAATGATGATGTTCTTTTTTGCCCCTCCCCACTCCTTCACATGTTTGAACATCATGTAATTTTGTAACCACGTCCTTCGACTGGAGAGAAACCAACTCTAACATTTAATCGTGCCCCTAACACTACGCACACTTTTAACGAAAAGACAAAATTCATCACATGTTGCATTCATCCACTAATACAACATTGTCACATATAAGCTCGATCATATTCTAGGGATCAATGTAGAAATGAATTAATAGGCTAACAATACGTTGATTTTTGGGGGGGAAATAGTAAGTTAGTAAGACAATATAAACATGGTTCAGTTAACCGTCCAAGAGGATATGCCTTTGATTTGATCCGAGCTTATCTTAGTCGGCTTCTATGGTAAAAACACCGAAAGTACGACTGCTTTTTAATACTGCGATATAATGCAAATTGAAAATCAGTAGCCTGCGGTCAACCAATCAAAACGCGGAGAATCAATGGTGCTTCTCAGTTACAGAATTCCAATGAGCTACTATACGCATCAAACATAGCTTGTATGTGAAGTTACACTTCAAAGACATTGATATAAAAGCTATGCTTAAAAATATATTTTGGTGTTAGTTCTAGAGATAATTCTTTTTACCACTCTACCTCCTAGGGTTAGGGTTTTGGAGCTTTAGGGTTCTTTATTTATCTTAAAAGGCCATATCTTCCATTAACTTGTGCAAATGAGCATAGCCACCATCTCTATCCCTTCAGAGATAATCTATTACCATTCTAGCCAGTGTATGTTCTACAATATTCTACTATTTTATTCATTATTAGAAATTAGGTTTTCATTGTATTACTACGCTCTCTGTTAAAATTCAGTATGTGCTTAATTTCATTAATTATACAATCTAGATCAACAATTCATTAAATTTACCTATTAGCTTGCTTTTGTTGCAACTAAAGAAAATGATTCCAACTCCAAAACCATCGATCTCTTGCTTGGGTGCACTATAAATACTACATTCTTGCAACATGTCTACATCCATGACATACATAATGGTGAATCTGACATGAACCATGGAAGTGCTCCATAGTTTTGATATGGACCATTTTATGAGATGGACACCTTTTTGCATGATAACATTCAATCCTTGAGTAGTTTCATTTTCCATCTAAACTCATACCTAATCTATGCATTCTCTAAATGCTTGTTATTCTATACTCAGCCTATGTGATCTTATTCATGTGTGAGTTATTTTGTATTCAAGATCAACATTTCAGAGGTGGATGAAGTTCTGGTTCCTCTTGAGAAGGATCATCTTGTTGTTTCTTTCACTAGAGGTAGCCACAATATCTCGGTGAGAACAACCTTCTCAGGATTTTGGTATCTTTGAAAGTGATTAGTTGCCACTCTAACAAATGATCAAATGCTCTTAAACGAATATAGCATGAGTAGAGATTGCAGGTAGGATTATCAAAATGAAGGTCTTCAAAATATTCTTTCATAACATAATTAAGATTATTGCATTGCATCAACAATATTGTAGAGAAACCTTTACTTTCCTTGTGCAAACAAGTCGAACTCGTCAAGTATGGCAAATTGGTGGACATATGAACAAATTGAAGGTATTTTTCTTTTTGCATGCAGAGTCATTGGAAAGTGTTTCCAATGTTCCCTTGTTTGAAGATTTGAATTATTTTGAAGATCTGTATTTGTATTAATAACGGGCAAGTTGGCACTTTGATGGATAGTGTTCCATTGATTTTTTCCTCCAACTTGTATTGGCAGTGTAAACAAAAAGAGAGTCATTTGGATAGGGTTTCCAGTGATTTTTTTTGCACTTGAGGACTTTCATTGGATTGTGCAAAACTAATTTGGATACTTTTTCAAATGATTCTTTTTGCAATCAATTATTGTGTATTCTTGTTCATAACAAAAACCCTTTTGATGAGAGTTGTGTTCTATATCACCCCAAAACGAAATAAGGGGATTTTAGGTACATGTGTGATTATGCATACATTTTTAAATGCTTGATAGAATCTTGTGTCTAATTTTGACACTTGAATCTACATTTTGAACTTGTCATTTAATACTTACACATAAAGAGTGAAAATGCATCAATAATGAATAGATCCAGCTTAAGAACTTTATATTTAATAATTCAAAGTATTCAAAATTAAATCATTCAAACTTGAAGATCAATTGAACTCCAAAATCAACATTCTGAACTAGTTCTTGTTCAGAACAACCCTCTTTTGTAACTTGCAAATAGTTGTTTTGTGAGATTACTTGTAAGTTTTGAAATAAAATTGAATTGTATTACAATTGTATTTGGGTGCATTTTTTGTAGAACCTGACACCCTTCATTTATCGAGCTTGTTGTTAAAGGGTGGAGTTGCAAGAATCCCTATGATCCCTATGTCATTCAGTCTCATGTTATAGATCTTCTTACAATTGAAATATTTTATTCTTATCACCTTGTCTCTAAAATGGGGTGGGGGATAACATCATGCATTTACAGTAAGGATTTATGTTTCTAATCCCTTTTAGTCAAATAGAGAAAAAGAGAGCTTGATCCATAACCAAAATAAGATCTAACAACTAGAGCTAGAGGGAGAGTCAAAGCTATAGATAGGAGAAAGAGTTAGAGCCATGTTCCATAGAACCCATTGGTTTGTGGTAATCCTAAAACCACCTCTTCGTTTGTGGTCATCCTCAAACCACCCATTTAGAAAAAGGAATTAGCTTCTACTAGACATCATTTTGTCCTAATATTTAAATCAGCACTTCACAAGGGAACCATTGAGCCTTAGATCCATGCTCCATAGGGAACTACTGAGCCATAACTTGATTTAGATCCATGTTCTAGAGTAGTTCCACTGCTCTAGCTAGAGCCAGAGGGAGATTTAGAGCTATAGATAGAAGACAGATTTGGAGCCGTGTTTCAGAGAACCCATCGGTTTGTGGTAATCCTAAAACCACCTCTTCGTTTTTGGTCATCCTCAAACTACCCATTTAGTAGAAGGAATTAGCTTCTACTAGACATCATTTTGTTGTAATTTTTAAATCACCACTTTTCAATGGAAACACTAAGCCTTAGAGCCATGTTCCAGTCGGGAACTGTTGAGCTATAAATTATGTTAGAGTCAAGTTCCAAAGAAACCACTCAGCACAGGGGGGTTAGTTGGTAGGAAATATCCTATAACATCCATTCATATTGGGGAATAAACTATGATATAGAAATGAGAAAACATATTGCCCTATATTAAGGGGCCTTAATTATGTTATATGGAAATACAAATATTTAGGGTATATTTTATTACATTTTGTGTAGAAGTGATGGAGGGGAGTTAGAGAGAAAATTAGGGGACAAGGGAACGAGGTATTTATTTTGATGGACAAGGGATACTCAATCGGGATGTAGGATGGTTGATGATAGTGCTCTAAGAAAAGGTAGATCAATGTTGTTAATTCTCTTGATTGCAAGAATAAATGTAGAGGAAGTGGAGGCAATTCATTGCATCTTTTGAATGACCCAAATCCAAGCTATGCACATATTCATATGGTGTTATTGGAAAGTAAGAAGATTTGTTCTATGTTCATTTGGGTTCAAACATCAATGATGTTTGTCTTGATAGGAAGGTAGGGAAGTTCATACACGAAAGGTTCCAATTTTGCATTTTTATGGAGTTTAATTTATTAATATTATAGAAAACATGAGCTCTCTATGGCTATACTTGTATTTACATGATATAAAATTGGTATATTGGAAAGCCTTGGTGTGAAACATCTGCAATTCTCATATTTTCTAAGCATTGCACTAACTATTGGACAATCAGTCTTTTACATTTTTTGTTACATTGATATCTTGAGAGGGTTACCTTTTACGCATTTTTCTTCCCCATTATTATTGTGTTGGGTCTTCCACTATCCAATGCTACAAATTGATCAGTAGCCCCTGTAATTCCCGTGAGATCATTATTAGCATGATGTTTGCTTATACTAAGATGTGTTAGGGCTCTTGTTTGTTACAACTTGATAATATGATATAAAAGGGGCATTAAAAATGGGTTGATAAAAATGGATACCTGCAATATATAGTGAAACTAGCGGTTTTCTTAATTGGAAAGGCATATTCGGAGGGGGGGTTCAACAATACAATTTTTGGAGCATTTTCCAATATTTAATGAAATTAGGGATATTCCTTAATATCTTGTGAATGATTGTCCTATGTAACAAGTCAAATGAGTGAACCCCCCTGTGCCACTGAGCTAGAAACAAAGTTAGCACCAAGTTCAAAAGTTTTTGGTCAGCCTAAAATCACCATTCAGTAGAAGACAATGGACTTTATTGCTTCTTTTAACCTTTTTGGTTTGTGGTCATCCAAACCCACCGAGTTTTGGTCATCTTAAAACCACTAATTTAGAGAGCACTTCATTTTTACCACTTAGTAGGATGCTTCAAATTCCGCTAACTTACTTGGCACATGGTCAGATTGTCAAGTAGGAAATGTCCAGTCTTTGGCAGCTGTTCACTTCCAATTTTAGCTCTCTTTCAGAAAGATTCTTTCACTCAAATACATTCATTCAAATTAAGGGGGGGATTGTTGGAAACCTAATCCTTATGGATCTAGTAAATTGTATTTAGTGAATATGAAAATTCATAGGGGAGTCCAAGAGAGGTCTTAGGTATGTGAAGCCAAGAGTTACAAGATTGTTCTTATATGTATAATATCTTAGTGAAAAGTGCATTCACACTTATCCTTATCTTGGGCGTTCCAACAAATGGTGTAATATGAATTTGAGGGGAAGTATAGACATTAGTCGAGGACTGTCAAATATAACCATATTATGGTGAGGTAGGTTAGGCGTAGGATTTAGTTTTGATTAACAAAGGTAGGTGCAATAGGAACCCTAAGTACCCCAACATTGATGCATTATAGGTTCACATGATATAGTGGCGTAAGAGATCTTGTTTTAGAATTGGAATTATTATGTAAAATAAATCTAAAGGAGTAAATCAATTATGATATCAAATCCATTAGTAAATATATTTGGCCACAGTGGTTGGGAAAATAATAAAATCCATAAATAAGTAAAGGATCTTCAAACGCACATAGAGTTGAGAGAGAGAGAGAGAGAGAGAGAGAGAGAGAGAATGCAACACCATGGGAGACAATTTATGATTAAATGCATAAACAAAATCGAATGGACATTAAAATGAGGATAATCCTCATAACATCATTGAGACCATGAAAATCCTCAAAAAGTGTTACCAAGATATAAGGAAGATAATGAAGTTTAATGGAAGATCAAAATCAATGAAATGATACCATCCTTTAGAGTTTCACTGATATGTAGAAGCAATTGTTCCATGCGAAGAGTACCAAGTAGCTCTAGAAGAGGTGTATATAGTCCAAGAAGTAACAATAGGTCCCATATATTTAAGATAAATACCTCCAAAGATACTACATATACACCATTTGAATATTCTAATAGTAGGATTTCATCTTTCTTTGAGGGATATTAAAGAAGTATAGGATGATTTTTCCGCACATAAAAGACGAAGGAAACTTGCGGACATAACTTGATGGGAGATTTTAGAAAAATGATGCCACCTACATTTGATTCTAAGGTAGATTCTTGATAGGAATTAGAGGTTTGGCTTCTAGGGATAAGGATGTATTTCAAAGATTATGACTATTTTAGAAATATGATGGCTAGAACCATATTCAATCTAAATGATAGAGATTCAATTTTGTGGGAGCATATAAGACAAGTCAAATTGATTAGTGAGATATATATTGTCTAGAAGAAAATAAAGAATCACTTTAAGCAAAAGTATCTCTTTGACAGACACTATGATGGTAAAATCAAAGAATTCCATGAGTTAAACATGGGTTACATGATTATGGATGAGCATTTGAATAAGTTCTTTGATTTGTTGATATATACTAAATATATTAATGATGAAAATGTGAAGATCCAAAATTTCTTAAATGGATTACCTTAGTCCTATATAGACACAATTGAGTTTGATTAGACTTGAATTCTGGGTGAGACCATAAGGAAACTAATGTTATGATCAAGATAAGAATAAACCAAAATTTTATAAGGTAGGGAAGGACAATAAGAAGGATAAGTGTGGCCAAAGGAAGAAAGGGTTTAATCCAACACAATTCAAGAATCAATCGAAGAGTTTCAATTAGATTCAACAAGAACAAAGTGGAACAAATGTATCTGAGATAGTAGAAAAAATGACAAGAGCACATATTCAATGTTTTTGGTGTGGGGAAGAGAATTTTCTTAGAAATTTTCCACATCAGGGGGAGAACATAACAAATGTGCATAACATTAAGGAGGCTACAATGGTTGATGGTGAAGCAAGGAATATTCATAAGGTTTAAATACTACAATGAAGGATTGCCACGAAAACCATCAATAGATAGTGGTAGAGGTGGGATGTACGATTGCTAAACAATCCCTTTCCATATTGATTGATCTAGGACTTAATACCAATTATATTTCAGCTAAAGTTGTTGAAATATGTACCCTTAAAAATTTAGGCATATCATGCAATGGATAGTTTAATCAACCATTAGAACAAATAGGAAAATTAGTGAATTGGTGAAAATATGTCCACCTGACTTGAATGGACTCTCCACATGGGAAAATTTCAATACTTTTCAACTTGGTTCACATGATATCCTTATTGGTATGGACTAATTGGAAGCACAACGATTTAAAATTGATTATTTCAATAAGACATTTGATTATATTGATGAAGATGAGAACCCAAGGATAATGAGAGGTGTCATCTGCACAACGCATATATTAGCCTTGCACCTAAAGAAATGATTTTGAAATCAATTTCAACTATATGCAATCCATATTTAAGAATCCATAGATGTTAAAGGTCCCAAGTTTGAGGAATACCCTATCTTATAAGAATTCAAATATGTATTCCTTGATTAGATATCATAACTACCTCCAAGGAGAGACATTGACTTCTTGGTAGACCTCGTGCCTAAAGCTAAAGCTACAACATAGTAAAAAAATACATTATGTAACAATAATGAATGTAATATGAAAAAAAATAGGAAATAACACCAAGGATGATTTGTTGCGTATTCAACTTGTATTCTTCATGGAATAGACAAATCTTCTTTAAGAATATCTTACAAGTCCTATTTATACGAAAGAGAAATAATAGAAATCAAAATAGAAGAAATATTTTACTAAAGTGATTACAAGTTATCTAGTAGTTGGCTAGGAAAGTTAGCTCATGAGTAGTTGAATTTATCTTTGGAAATAACAAATTTCTTATATGAAAATTATCATTTTGAAAACCTACACTATTACTACTACTTGTATTTCAATAAAGTTGGTCCCTTTAAATTTAAAATATTTTTATTTGTGTAACTTACTTGAAAATAATAGATTCAAAGATGAGGAAATTTTTTTTACTACTACCATATATGGAGAATTTTGTAGTTTTGTGATTAAGATAAAGTCTCCTATATGATAACCTAAGTTAAATCATGTCTATATTAAATTAAAATAAACCAAATTTGATACGATAAAATGGCATTAACATATTTTAAACTATGCTAGTTTTAATTAAAATCAACCAAAATTTAATATAGCTAGAAAGTTTGAAGATTATAGAGATTCTACGAACAAAGAATAAGGTCAAATCAATAAAGAATGGAAAATTAAATAAAATTCTACATTTTTTACAAAACTTACTTAAAGATGGAGTTTAAACCTTATAAGTTTTGGATCATTTTTTGCTATTATCATTAAAATTGACTTTATAATCTACGGTTAAATTGCAATTTTTTTTTTTAAATTTCATTTTGAATGCATGAATGGGTTCAACCCCCTTAAATACCTTTTTTGCATCTTGATTGTGAAATCTAAAATAATTGATATATACAATTTCAACAACTCTTTTGGCAAGATTTAGGACAAAAATGATCATAAAATATTCAAATCATAGCATATTTAGACTACTACATTAAACATATGGAATTAATGTTAAAATTATGCATGAGAAAGGGTTGCATAAGGGAAGTTCTTTTTAAATAATCATAGTTTGGTCTAGTCACAGTATTTTGACTCTCTAAAAGTTTGATATGTGCTAAGGATGTGAATTTATTGTTGTATTTGTTCAATACAATGGCGAAGGGAATGGTTAGTGGGTGATTTAACGATAGGTTTTCAAATGTTATGGAAATTCTCTTTCTTAGATATGCATCTAAGAAGTTTTTTCCTTTCATTGATAACATTAAAAGAGTAAAATTAGAGTAAGACAATTTAACTCTCAATATCCCATCTTGCAGTTTAAATAATGGATCAAAATAGCTATTGAAACTATTGTGGTGCACCCCACCCATCTACATCATGGTTGAGCATGTTAATTGTTGAAAGATGAATAATTCTTGCCAAATGTTTCATAAAATGTTTGAAACGAATGTTATGTTATGAAGAAAACATATCAAAAGATGTTCTTTCTGAGGAATGATTGGAAAGAATTGGCCCTTGAGTCAACCTATCTATTTGATCTTTGATTGTGATGTGGCATTTAAATCATTGTGAAAATGCTTTCCAATAAAATTATTACCATATAAATAGAGAGAATGGACAACATTGGTAAGGATGCTAATATCTAGAATAACGAGACGATGCAAATCCTAACTAGCATAGGTTGATCTTCGCTAGAAAGAAAATAAAATAGGGGAGGACTTTGGATAATTATAAAATAGAAAATGATTTTACCATGCACCTCATGTTTCATCATGGAGGCTCTCAAAGAAATGGAATGGCCTCTTTAATGATCCAAACACTTCTCCCAGGAGATATGAAAGCTAAATTGAACCTATTTAAGGATATCCTTTCTCAATTAAAAAAACTCGGTGTAGTGTTCTAAGTTTTCTAGTAGTCTAGTACCAACTATTTTTCCTTAGTTTGACAAGGCCCCTATGCCATACTTCATTGTGGATAAATTATCCTTTGTTCCAATCGGACAACATGAGAGGATTTGCAAATTCAATGGCCAATGCCTAACGTTGAAAAACATCAAAAAGTATGTCTTTTATTGCTCAAATTCTTTTTGGATAAGGTAGTGGTACTCCATCTATGTGCAAAGGGTTTCTTAATCTTCATATTTTCATGAGAATAGGAAATCTAATAGCTAGTGAGTATGGATTCTTAGTTTATTTACAAAGTAGGCCTTTTTATGGATCCATGGCAACCTAGTTTCAAACTAGGTACACAATCATTATTAGAGGTTTTTCTTTGGGTAAAAATGCTCAATATCCTTCTTAAATACTTGGTGGATAAATCCTTTTCAACAATTAGTAACACCTTACTTAAGTCAATTCAATTCACTAACATGAACCTAGATTTATATTAAATTATATTATGTAAATAATATAAATACATGAGTATGAATTCCTAAACTTCGAAGCCGAGGCCTCACTATTCAATTCACTAACATAAACCTAGATTTATATTAAATTATATTATGTAAATAATATAAATACATGAGTATGAATTCCTTTGGACTCCTAGACTTCGATGCCGAGGCCTCACTATTGAAGAGATAGACATGTAATGTGTACTCATATATTTATAAAGACCATAGTCATTAAGCTTATCATAATAATTTTAATATATGTAATAAATTCATATATAAAATTTTAAATAAAACAATCCAAATTAATCATGCATAACATAATAATGATTGGGAAAATGATATACTAAAGAATGTTAAAATTAATTTATTTTAATTCTATATATAAAATATTTATATTCATATTAGAATTATGCTACTATAGTAAAAGAGATTTCTTAAAGCAAAGTTTAAAATTTTTAACCTATCACTAAATTGTAATCTCATCTCAGTATTGATTTATGAATTTGCTAAAGTTGTTGTTAATTATTTCCATTTAAATGTAAATCTACATTCGTGAAAGATTATGCAGGGGCACAATCAAATACAGTTCAGTTCGGAGTATTATACATCTAGTTTGCATGCACCCAGAATGGAAGATGGACATACAGAAAGGGAATTTACATAAACATGCTAGATTTGAAAAACACCCAAGTATTGTATTCCCCATTATATTATACAATATTTTTTCAATATAAAATACAGTCTTGAAATTGTATTTACTACATAAATATCCTTCTAAGCAACATTTTACAGTCTGTGGAGCTGCACTAAAGTGAACCACGTATAAATAACTTATATTTAATTAGTTTTTTCTAGATAAGCATAGTATTGATTAGCATAGTCATTTAACTTGTGGTTGGTGAAAATTAATAGGTTACAACTTAAGTGGTCATGTACAAGTTATGTCTTATTGGTTCTCCAGTCTTAGTTGTATACATTTGTTGTCTATGCTTTAGCTAATATTACCTTCTTTAGTTAAATGAATTGTGTGTCACTGCCTATTATCTATGCATGCTACCACTTATCCATGCATCAACTATTAGTTATTTTTCTTTTTTTTTATAATTATAAAATGTTACTGCTACGGAAACCAAGGAATAGGCCAAATCATAAACTACTTAAGGAGGCTCATTTTCAACTGGCTTCACCATGGACTTGGATTGTTTCTGATGTCCATTCACCTCTTCTGATGTCCCTCCACATATGAATAACCACTTTCCACATATCTTACAATGCTATAAAATCTCAAATACAAATTACTGATGATACAAAACAATTTGTCTAGTCGAGAAGAAAACCCAGAAAAAGAGCGGGAAGCGGAAGAATATCTAACTGACAAATTCAAATCACAAAACAGAGAGAAAAAGTTGATGGTGAAGGAAGTGGATGATTCAACGCAATGAACAATTCCACCCTCCTTAAAGTATAGCGACACTGGTTCCTTCCAAGAAAATCTTGAAGTATAGCGACACTGGTTCCTTCCAAGAAAATCTTGAAGTATAGCGACACTGGTTCCTTCCAAGAAGATCCCATGGAGATCTTATTGCTAGAGTAGAGGGGAAGGGAAAAAGGGGCCTATATGAGATTAAATCCTGTATTGCAAAGTAAAAATTCACCCATTTACTCCATGTGTCTTAAATGAGAAAATTACTCCCTTTTGATTTATTAAATTCAACCATTGAATGCATTTGTGGTTGGTTGGAAAATATCTTCTCATGTAGTTTTGGATGCATGCCATTACAATACCAAACTTGTGAAATAACCAAAACTTCGATTTGTGAAGGAAAATTGCAAACATTAGAGGGAAGAGGATGACTATAGGTGAACATAGATGATGGATAAGATATGAACCTTTACTCAATGAGTTTTGCTTCTCCTGAATGCTTGAGAAGCAATGAATTAATGATATAGGAGGTCCTCCAATAACATACAACAAGTTGGACTCTTTCTATACACGGCAGTAAGCACTGTAATAGTTGGATTTCCTAAAGGAAGTGTGGATCAATGAATGGAAATGGCTTCCTTATATTGTGTGGGACAATATAAGAGAGCGCCATGGATAATATGGCCGAATGAGATCCCATAATTGCTTAGTGGTGAGCAGTTTGGCTAAACACAAGAGCAAATGGGTTTTGGGTTGAAGAGAAGCCTATTGGTGTTTCCTTCTCCTTGGTGGCCTCATAGCTTGGCTTGGAGGTGGTATCTACAACTGATACCTATAGTTGGGTGGAAAAGCGCTCTTACACAACTAGTTGTTTGGATCTTCTTTGTTAAAATAGAAACATTCTCTTTGTATATGAATGTGGAATGATTTTATTTTATTCTTATGATAAATATGCATGTTTAAACATGATGTATATATGGATATAGTTTTATTTCCACTGTGTTATACATTTATACATTTGTACATATATTTTTTAAATTTATGAATTCATATTATGGTACATGGGGTGAAATTTAGAAGCTTGAAATTCGTAAATAATTTCTCCTATAATCGAAATGATGGATCGAGATGTTACAAAATAAATGTAAAATTCAAAACCAAGCAAACTAGCATGATTTCTAAGTGAGAAAATTATTAAAATTGAAAACTAAGTAAAATGTCATGATTTTGAAGGAAAAATAAAAAGTCAATGAAATTCAAAAAATCGGGACTTAATTTATGATAAGTTTATATATATTCTTAGGTTAAAAGAATAAATTTTTTCTAGGTTTAGAGTCTTAAGAATAATATTAATATTTTTTTCATTCTTGTTCAAAGTGTTAACTTTGCACCTGGACACATTAGCATGAGCAAAGGTTGTCGGAGTGAAGGTAGGATGTGGAGTTGCGGGTATACTTGGTCCTTGCGAAAAGTATATAAGCACATAATTGTAGACGGGATGCCATTCCAATTACCATTGGATTAAATCATTGGTGTTTTAAGGCTA
This sequence comes from Larix kaempferi, assembly GCA_027924585.1. Lineage (NCBI taxonomy): Eukaryota > Viridiplantae > Streptophyta > Pinopsida > Pinales > Pinaceae > Larix > Larix kaempferi. The sequence continues at coordinate 27,499,183 of BSBM01000904.1, read as the reverse complement.
TCCCTTTAAATGTTTCAAAAATCGTGTTCCTATCCAAGAACAACTATCCAAAATACTTTGCCCTTTTTGACCGCAACATTACGAGGGTAATGCAGGAAGAGGACAATCGATTGTAATGTCCCACCTTTTAGTGTAAATAATGAATTAAAAAACTATTCAGATGGTTGTGGAACTCTACTATCTACATTGTAATGCCGACACCTAGTTCTCCATAAGGATTTTAGTTGATGAATGGTAAAGGATTCATGTCAAATGTTTCATAAAATGTTTGAAAGGAATAGTTTGGTAGGGTCAAAACATAATAGAATGGTAGGAAAGATTTTGAACTTGTATCGGCTCAGCAACTTGGTCTTTGATTTAGAGGTGGCATGTAGATCTTTGTGAAAACCCATTCCATAAAGTCTATTACCATAGAGATGGAGTGCTTGGAAAACATTGAAATTTTGAAAGTTAATATATAGGATAATGAGGTGATACCTCCTAATTAGGATATTTTAACCTATGCCAACAAGCAACTAAAATATGGGTAGACTTTGGCTAATTATAAAAAAGAAGAAGAAGGAATTAACCATGCACATGATACTCTACCTTCATGGAAGTTATCAAAGAAAAATAGTGTCCTCCTTCTATAATCAGTAAAACTAGTCTCTCTCTTAATGAAAAGACCTATGATAGATAAATTAACCTTATTTAAGGATAACCTTTCTCAATTAAGAAAACCAAAAAAACTTGAGTATGGTTTTAGTTTTTCTATTAGTTTAAAGTTTCAGCTAATTCTTCTCACATTGAGAAGTCACCTATGTCATGGTTCATTATGGATAAGGTAGCCTCAACCCTAGTCTTAAAAATTGAAATTATTTGCAGGTTCAATTATTAATGCCCAACATTTAAAAATATCCAAAATTATGTTTGTATTACTTGACTTCCTTTTTAGATGATGCAGTAGTGCTCCATTTATGTGTAGAACATTTTAAATACTCAAATTTTCATCAAAGTAGGGCACCCCACAACTTGCCAATAATGCATGCTTCGTTTATGGACAAAATAGGCCTCTTTATGAAGCCATGGAAACCTAGTTTCAAACTAGTTACATAATTATTATTAGAGGTTTTGTTCTCGATAAGAATGAATAATATCTCTATTGAATACAAGATTGAGAAATCACTTTCAATAGTTAGTAACATATATTTTGGCAATGATCTCTAGGATAAAATTGTGTTGGAGTGAAAGCATCACAAATAGTACAACTTTTGGATTATGAACACATCCATTATAGATTTTTTTTTGAGAATGGGTGTGTGGAATCATCTTCCATGAAGTTAAATAGACATGAGGGAATAAATGAGAGTCAAATCACCAATCAGTGGTTCCATCTATATGTCGGGATATTCACCAATATTGAGAGGGGGGATTGAATTGATATTGAACACTTTTTCACATTTTTAACCTTAAGCACATCATGTAACATTAATGATACAACCATCACATGATTAATCATATTACTTTGTTTAACATCACCATCAACACATAAGATCATACACATTGTTTAAGATATTTCACATGGAAACTAGAAAGGGAGAAAACCACAAATTATGTTCTTTTATAATTCATTCATTATAATATCAGGATCTAACTTGAGAGGGAAACCCATCCCTGGTGCAAGATCCAACTTCTACAAACTGCAGATAACAACCTATTTACAATAAGCTCCAACTTATTGATTTGGTGAAAGGCCCAACCTTCACTGCAAGCACCTACTTGTTAAACAAGCTCCAACCTACTATATAGCTAGCTCCAACTGACTGATTTTGGAAAGAACCAACTTGCTGACTAGATCCAACCTATCTTTGGGATGAGGAAACCAATCCTATTGAGCACCAACTCAATGTCCCCTGCACCACCCTACCACCTTAGTTCTCTAGCACCAACTGGAAGGAAGTACCAACCCCCTAAGATCACATGTACCAACCCCTAGAACCACCCTGCCACCTTGATATGAATAAGAGTATCAATGTGTCATTGTCATTGTCTTCACACTGTCACTATCAATGTCTCTAGCATTGTCACTATCATTGTCACGGTCACTATCATTATCATTGTCAACATGTCAACCTGTACATGCTCTACAAATTTGCAATCAAACCCTTCATGAAGAACACTAAAACATATCTGCAATATAACCTTCAAATGTGCAACAAACTAGCCCTTCAAATCTTTAATAATACCTTCAAGGATAGGACCAAAAAATGCCTCTCGATTTTGTAATCAATCCCTATAAACAATCATCCATGACTTCATTTGTTTGCTTCTTCAAACCATTAACATCATTATCATCTTCAAACCCTATGTCATTCCAAGAGAGGAATCCTAGATCATGCCAAGAACATCACCATAATCCATTCTAATAAAACCACAATAATCTATGGAAATAACATCATCATAATCTATGTCAATATCACCATAATCTATGGTAATAACAACACCGTAATATATGCCAATAACATCACCATAATATGTTGCTTTAAACTATTCAAAAACCTTAATATTATAATCATATGTTGTAAAATCATCATAATCTATGGTAATAACAACACCGTAATATATGCCAATAACATCACCATATGTTGTAATCTCAATTATGTATGCAAGGATAAATAAGTTGTTACTATTCTAATCAAACCCTTAACAAAAGGAAAGTTTGAAGCATTCATAGACAAACTTGTATCAATGTAGAATTCCTTCCTTTCTAAGACAGAGTGTTGAAGGATATAGCTCGGACAAAAAATTCCACACAAGTTGAAAGTGAATGTATATGAAGTAGTTCAAGATACTTTTATTTTGTAATTCAGATTTAGGAAAAAGCGAAGTCTAATATTTAGATTATGATTCGAATAAACTATATTTGATACATCAGTGACTTCAATTTATTCTCGTTCATACATCTCACTAAGAGATTAGGGATTTGATAGATTAGGGTTTCAACTCAAGGATAAAGATAGGTCAACAGAGTGAGTTTAAACACATTTTTTGTTGGTGAAGGATAATGACAGGAAGGGAGGAGAGAAAGTAGATATAAGAGTAATATGATTGATCAACAATGAAGCAAGTCAAAGAAGGGTCATAAAAAAGTAGATACATAGAATCATACAAATAGATATGTATGGATACCAATAGTTAGTACAATGTATGTATGGTCATATGAATAGATCTATATAGTATTGTATAGAAACCATAAAAAATTTGTTTCTCATTGTCCATGTAGGCCATACCTCTCTTTAGTGGGTCATACACCTCATGTTGTCGTGGTTTTGTTTTCCATGTAGCTACTTGTTTTAAGCAAGTGTAGAGGTTTCCTTATAAGGTTTGATTAGTTGAATAATAAGTTGATTTGAAGGATAAATTCCCTGTGTATGTGCATAAGTGTTTTACCCTTTGACTATTTACTTTCTAGTTATTGTTTGATTGTTGCTATGCAAAGAAAGTGTATGCATTGTTGTATAAATACAATTTCTCTTTCCTATACCCAATATGTAGTTTGATATGCATTGTTGTATAAATACAGTTTCTCTTTCCTTCCGTATCAAACTACATTTCTCTTTCCTATAGACTCAACTTGCTCCATTTCTCCTTCATGCCTTCCATTTCTATGAATATACTTCCTACGAACTGTGTGCAATGAAATATAACTACCAAAGAACTATGACCACCAACAATTCTAGCAATTCTATGTGAATCAGTCTGAGATCTCCCCTAAAACATTCATCAACTAAAAAGAGGTTGATGGACCTCATCCAAATCTCTTCCACTCTCTACCATGCCTACGAATATTTAGGTCCATTGAAGAAACATAAAGAAAATTAATCATAACCATTGAAAATTAACTTCAAATTTTTGTGGAGGAAGATGAAAACTAGCTTTCGATTTGCCCTCAAATTCAAATTACCATAGAAATACTTTTTTTTCTAAAACATAATTTTTTCAAACCCAAACCCATTCATTCTCATCATTCTTTTAAAGACATGGATTAATGCATTTGTGTACAAAGTGATCAATTGATCATAGGATGCAAGAGCCAAATAAACACAATGATGACGGCCTTTTTTTTTTTTAAACCGCTCCCACTCTTTCACATGTTTCAATATCATGTCATTATGTAACCACGTCCTTTCACCATAGAGAAACCAACTTTAACATTTAATGGTGCTCCTAACACTCTACACACTTGAACCGAAAGACAAAATTCATCTCTCTTTCCATTGACCACAAATACAACATTGTCACATATAAGCTTGACAATATTGTAGGATTAATGTGAAAATGAATTAATAGACTCACAATATTGTCACATATAAGCTTGATAATATTGTGGGGATCAATGTGAAAATGAATTAATAGACTCACAATATGTTGACTTTTTTTGGCGAAGTAGTAAGACAATAAAAACATATAAACATGGTTCGGTTAACCTTCCAAGAGAATATCCCTTCGATTTGTCACGATAGTATCTTATCCGGTTTCTATGGTAAAATCAGTTAACCGTCCAAAAGAATATCTCTCCAATTTGTCACGATCGTATCTTAGTCGGTTGCTATGGTAAAAACACCGAAAGTTTGCTTATTTTTTGAACTGCGAAATAACGCAAATGAAAACCAGTAGCATGCGGTCAACAAATCAAAACGGGGAGAATATTAATGACGCGAGAGAGAAGTGTCGTCAGCAAGGAACGAACATCTCAACGGCTTGTTCTCAGAAAGAACGAGCGCCAATGTACTTCTAGCCTTCTATATAAAGCTGAAGGAGACATAATCTTTCATTGTGTTCAATCCTCCATTTTTCTTACTTGTCACGTCTTTGACTTTGTTTTGAATTTGTGAGCGTTTTTTTTCCTCAATATCTGATCTCTGCTGTGTTTTCTGGTTTTTTCTGTACTAGGCATATTGTTTGTTATCATCGGTAATTTGTATTTGAGATTTAATGGCGATACGTGGGAAGTGGTTATCCAGAGTGATAAGTGGAGGCAGACCAGACCGCAAGAAAGAAGAGGAGATTAACCCACGGCAGAAACAACCGAAGCCCATCATCAAGCCAGTGGAACATGCGGCTCGGCCTCAAGCGGTTTCGGCTGATAAGAAAGAATTGGGGGATACTTCTCAAGATGATGTTGACAGGGCTGCAGAAGCTTTCATCAACGGGTTCCGCAAGGAATTGGAATTGCAAAGGATTCTGTCTGATCGTCGATACTACGGCTACCTGGAGAGAGCTACATAAATGGAAGTTATTTCTATGATGATCAATAGTTTTAGTTAATTACTACATCTTTATTGATCTACTGATTTCAGTGCGCGTGTAGGGAGAATAAAGTGTAAATTTATATCTGTAATGTAATTTAATAGAACGAATAGAGCTTCCGGGTATTAGTTTCCCATGTACATGTGCCTCTCCTTTTCAATCTTCTTTTTATTTCTTCCTCTGAATGTTAGATGGAGAGTGATTCAATTATCAGTACGCGATTAAAAAATAAGAAGTGAGATTTAAGCCAATTATGTAAGAATTATCAGAATATGTAATACAGTTTTCTCTTATTGAATGAAAAACACCTCACAACTGAATTTAACTTCTCGGAATCACGTTGTATAATCTTTCCCAAGTTGAAATCTAAATTGAAGTGTGAAATAATAAACAATAAACAGTCAGTTACTCCGGGAACACAACAAAATACAAGTTCTTCATAGGCTAAATATTCAAAGTCTCCCACAAAATATTTCTAGATGCAACCGTTTGTTCAACTTTCTACTTTTCAATACCATAAGTTGTGGTTCATGTTTATGCAGCTCATGTTCAACCTTTTATCATTGCAGCTTTCTCATGTTCAATATTCAAGCTATAAATTTATTGCTTTTATTTCGTTAAAGGGTCTTTTATCTAGAATTTTTACGAGGGTTTTATTACCTTAATTTAATTTATAGTATAAGTATTAATTTTTATTTATTTTATACTATAAGTGTTAATTTTTATAATATGATTTATTGAAGATTAATAAAAGGATTAAGAAAATAAAATATAAATTTATTACCGATACTTTACACATAATTTGTCGAGACCAGTGGAAAACCCACAAAAACCGCAGAGCGCTCCGGGAAGAAAATATAACGAGGTAATCCAAAATAAAGAAAAAAGGGGTGACGACGAAGAACTCCCCGCCATTAGATTGGTTGGCCATGGGCGGGTAATAACCACGATTTGCTTTCATTCCGTTCACAGTTACTTTCTACAAAGTGAATAATCTGCAGTGGTTAATGCGAAGACCTCAACTCATTTTTTGCCTTCCTATTTTTTTCTGCCAAAGACAACTGAAGCAAAACATGTGGGATCAATATCCCGAAGTGCACTGCCCGTGTTGACTTTAGAGTGTTTGTCCAGCAACAAAATAATACAAAGTAAACAAAAAATAATAATACAAAGTAAAAAATAAATATGAGACTTAAACTAGAGACTTTAGTTTTTAGTTTTAATATAATGTAAAAAGTAAATATGAGATTTTAAAGTGTTTGTCCAATAACAAAATAATACAAAGTAAAAAGTAATAAATATTATGTAGGCCATAGACAAAAAATAATAATACAAAGTAAAAAGTAAATATGAGACTTAAACTAGAGACTTTGGAGCTTAGGATTAAGTGGCTCAAGTATTGCACTCAAGGATCTATTCAAGGCGCTTGATAGAGCCTAGGATTTAGATCTAGGCTGGTGTAACTAATTCCATGAAATGAACTTGTTTCTTCAATTAAATATTTAAGTTAATTTAATGATATTAAAATTGATTAAAAGAATGGTAAAAAATAACTTTTAATATTTTTTACTTTTATATTTATATTTTACATGTTTTGTAAATAACAATTTCTTCTAAAGCTTGTAAAGAGATTTAAAATTTAAAATAAAAAATATATTAAAAAGAGACTGAAGCTGTAAAGAGATTTAAAATTTAAAATAAAAAATATATTAAAAAGAGACTGAAGCTATAAAGAGATTTAAAATTTAAAATAAAAAATATGTTAAAAAGAGAATGAGTAAATAATGAAAATTATCTTACAAGAAGATGTCTATAAAGAAATATCACCAACAAGTTATCATGGAAACAACACTTATATAAATATTAAACAAACTTGTCTATTTTGTCTTCAAAATATTTTAGAAAAAAAACTCATGACACAACTGTTGGAAATATGAAAATACAGAAATGTTCATCCTTTAAATGTAAAAATACACACACGTTGAATGAACACATGGTTGTTAATTACATCATCAATTCAAATCTTTAAAATTCATATCAAAATTTACTATATTGAACAAATGAATGAATTGAAATATCCTGTTTTTTTTTCAACAATATGTAACGAGCTTTTATATTAAAAAAGACAGTATTACAAAAAGGATGAGAAGACTGATCCCAAAATTGGAGAGCTGTCGTGACTAGCTCATCACATTCCAGTCTATGCAGGTCATACATATACCATGTTCTGCGACAACTGAAAATTCTTACAAACTTTCCTAGGAGAAAACTACAGAAGAAAAACATAACGTGAAAAGAAAAACTGGACTAGCTTCTACAAGCCTTTGCAAAGAAAGGGCCATAACAAAAAAGTCTTGTGAATGCATGGACGAGGAAAGAAAAAGTTCAACAATTGACATGATGCTGGTAGACATTCTTCTCTTTGTTCCCAGTGGCAACTTCAGCATTATCATCAGTGATGCCATGGAAGACAGCGGAGTTGTTCCTATAATCGGACCTTATGTTGTCAACCTTTACTTCAACAATTCTGAGATTGTTGTGCAGGGACTTAATTTGTGTGTTCATATCCACCGAACAGGGGCAACCGTTCTCGAATTTTCCAGCTGGCATGTCAAAATACTCCTTCAACTTATTGTTACCACTGTGAACTTCAGAGTTCCTGATCTGAACATATGTGGAAAGGTGAGAAATGGATTTTTTGAGGTCTGAGTTCTCACCTATGAGCCAACGAACTTGTGTTTCCAGCTCCTGCAAATGCGAATGGACCTTAGAAGATAGGTTGCCCAGCCCTTGTGGAGACCCCAAGTTAATGAGATCTCTGTTATCACTTGCTGGATGCAACCAATTCTTGCCAATGCCTGGCTCGCTGGAGTGACCACGAATATCATGCTGTGCAGAACCACCAATGCTTTGTCCCTACACCATGTCGAGAGGAGCCCAATTTTTGCTACTTCCTGGCTCATCATTTCTGGAATTAGCACAAAAGGCGTGCTGCACAGAACCACCACGAGAAGCATGATGCGTGCAGAACCACCATTGCTATGATCCTGCACCACGTCGAGAGCAGAGAGGTATATTTTCATTCCAAGCCCCCCTCCTATTGGACCTGGAAATGTTTTCTACAACGGTGACACTGCAACGCAGAGAGGTTTAGCCCAGGTTTATCATCCTCCATGTTTAGCCTGAAAACATAAACATAGCTCACAGTGCGGAAGGAGACCTGCAGAATGCCTGCCTTATCACCTCGAGTGAGTTATATGCTGAGGGTTCCTCAGAGCCTGGTCTCAATGATTTCACGCATCCGAGACAGGTGGAGTCAGCTCGAGAAGGCCGCCAAGTGTGCTGAGAGGACGCGGGCAGGGATCGAGGAGGAGAGGGGGATCCCAAGGAGATCTTGTCATGATTCAAATTCAAAATTGGGTTGGGACTATAGTTTATAGGATTGTGGAAAAAGAAATCCCAAGCCGAGAGAGAGCGCTTCACTAGTGGAATCATGGGATTCAAAAGCAAACTAGGGGGGATTAAGGGACCCAATTGATGTCAAGGTTTTGACTATTACTGGTAAAAAATCCACAATCCAAACGAGCACCTACATTGGCCATGATGTCTGCAATCTGGTTGTTGTTCCTCGAGATGTGAAGAAAGGTGATAGAGTTAAAATCCTTAGCCACATAGACGAAGAGATGATGGATCTTGGAGACTGGATTTCTACAATTTTTGGCCAAAGACCTGGCTTCCCTGATAACCAGCATTGAGTCTCCAAAGGCCACGAGATATTTGACATCTTCGCTCCTACATATTTCCATTCATTTGATCAGTGAGAGCCATTCCGCATCATTATTTTTCCTCCTTTCGTTTCCCCAGGAAAAGTCTTTCACCTTGTTTCCCTCCGAGTCAAGAAGGACTCCTCCCACACCTGCCAACTGAGGATTTCCTTTCGAGGCATGATCAAAGAAAAATATATGAATACCAAGAGTCTTGATCTAGAGCTAAAGTTCCTTTGGTTCCAGTCTGATATGCCAATTTTGGGGCTTATGTTTATTGGAGGAATGAGCCGAGAGGGAATAGTGGGGGAAGATCAAGAGGTCTGTCACCCAGTTTTTCTCTTCCACATTTAAGGGTTCCTTACTAATGTTCTTCATACCTCTTGAAGAGAAGGAATCAATCGAGAGAGATTTTGCAGAAGAGAGTACTTTACATGGGGTGGCCCTGACATCTTAAAAAAATTCTTTGTTTATGGTAGTCCAGAGTTTCCAGCATATGAATTTGGGGAAGGCGAACCAATCTCTTTTGAAGTCTGGCTTCCTAACCAAAGAATTTTTGTAGTAGAGATGCCAGTTTGCAAAGAGGTCATTCCAATTTGTTGGGAGGGTTAAGTTTGGTTGGATATCCCGATATGAATGGTTCCATACCTCCTAGGAGAAACTGCATTCTAGAAAGAGATGGTCAATCATTTCCTCAGCTTCTTTGCAAAGTATGCATCTGGCCGATCCTTCAATCCCCCGTTTCTTGAGATTCTTGTCAGTGAAAGTCTTCCTGTGAGCAAGATTCCAACAGAAGGCATTTACTTTTGGAATCCCATCCCTGTCCCAGACTTTGCTCCACTTATTATCCTTGATCCAGTGATTGTTAAGAGCATCCATAAAAAAATAACCCTCCTTAACAGAGTATGAGCCCGCTTTTCCCCTGTAGAGTACCCTCCCATCTATCCAATTCCAGGAAGGGAACATGATGACAATCTAAGGCTTTTAGATAAACTTAGCCCATTCATTATATTCACAACAACTAAAAATAGAGTGTGTAGATGCAAATTAAGCAATTTAAGCACAACGGAATTAAAACTCATCCACACACACACATTTCATACGCATACAGCATATAAAAAATAGTCATCAATTTAAACATTGCAGAAGTAAATGCATAGATAGATAAACACTTATCTTTATGGTGAAATGGCCCCAAACAACTAGCTATGTCACTGCAATGTTCCACCCAGCCATAGGCTAGTTGTGTTCATCAACTCTCTCAACACAACTGCCACCCCCGAGCTGGGCATGATTCTTACAAGGAAAAACGGGGGGACATTCAAGCTCATGCACAACCAAAGCCAGAGATACCCATCTCAATCCCAACACTCACTTACACACAACAAACTCAAACCAGGGCATGGATACACATTTCCAGCAATTATATTTACAAACAGGATGGCCATGCATTTTCCCCAAATCGTGGCACACCAAAATGGACTATAAAAAGGGGGATTCAACCATACGGAGCAAACCCGATTTCTCCCACAGGTTATGAGCATTCAAATTGCCAAAAACGGCCTCATTGAAACCCCAATCAAGCTCCCTCTTATTCCAGTAGCTCTACAACACAAAAAAAACCCTCTTCCCCACTGAAAAACCAAGAAAACACAGGAAAACATAGACGAAAAACGCCAAGGCAGCTCCAAAAACGTGAGAGGCAAAACTGCTTGATGGGTAATGGCTTGGGGAGCAATTCATGGGTATTTTCTTTCCCAAGAAGCAAAACACATTTTTCCATGAAGGGTGGCTTGCCCATACTCAAATTTGGACATCCATACATCTCCATTCCCAAGGCATTAACTACCTCAACCAACACTTGGGGAGAATGAATGATTGGGTACAAAAGTCCACATGGGTAGTTGAGGGTTTGATGGGTTCTCTCATTGACACTTGGCTTGACTTGATTGACTCAAGGGTTTGCATGTTTTCCCTCCCAAGTCTTTGTAAAATCATGCCCCCATATCTTGCTGCATTGCATAGCTAGCTGTGGGTATTTTATTAAAATGCATATTTACAATTCCAATGTGCATGGCTAGCACGTAATCCATATGCATCAATAAATCGATGGCGGGGCCTTGGCCTTGAGCTCTTCACCACGATTTTATAACAATATTACATTATTTACATTTTAATACAATGGGGTCAAAATCGGGATATTACATCCCTAGCGGCACTTGTCTCTCTTAGATTGATGGACGGGAAGAGAACCGTGAAACAGGGAGAGAAGTGCACTATAGTCATGAAGAAGGTGCTCTGGGAGCTCCAGATTGAGGCATCCCATCCATCTTCCTTGGTTGGACCAAGAGTACAAGTCAAACAAAGTATGGATATTAGCTTGCTCCATCTATTTTTTTAAATCATGGGATTCTCGCAGCGAATTAACGGGCGGGCTGGAGCAAAAGTTATCCTTCCAAATTTTGATTTGCTTGTCGTTGTCAGGGATCCAAAAAAGATTATGTTGGATGATGAAAGTGCTCGCTTGCAGAGGTTCCATATAGAAGACCCTCTTTTTCCCCGATCAATATTCTCCAAACAGTGGCTTCTGCTGCCAGGCATATATTTTTTGTAGAAGATTTCCTTCCACCATGCCCTCTTTCCTGAGGTGATCCTCCAAAGAATTTTGTTTCCAAGAGTAAGGTCCGTAATCGAAGGGTCTTTCATCCCTGCCCCACCATACATTTTGGGTCTGCACACAGTGTCCCAACTGATCAAGTAAAACTTTTTAGATTGATTGGATTCCCTCCTTGCCATAAGAATTTGCCGAGTTCTTTAGTAATTTCCAACATCACATATTTAGGGGGCAAGAGAAATGTAGGCATAGAGAGGATAGGCAGAAAGAATGGAATTAATAAGGACCAGTTTTCCAGTGGGATTTAGCCATCTGGAATCCCATGAGTTGATTTTGTTTTTGATTTTTTCAATCATCCCATGCTAATATGCAACTCTTTTAATCCCCTTAAAGATAGAAATACCGAGGTAATTAAAGGAATTCCAAGCTACGATTCCTTCAAAGCCTAGGATTCTTGCAATTTTTGCAAGAACCCCTGGGGTGCAGTTCCAACCATAGATTTTGGACTTGGCTGAGTTAAATTTGCCATCAGATGCTTTGAGGAAAGTGGTAAGGACTTGGTTGAATCTATCAGCAATGATAATGGAGGCTCCCCCAAGTAAAATGGTATCATCTGCAAATTGAGAGTGGTTAATCGGCTTGAAACCTATGAAAATTTTGATTCCATTTAAGTCTCCCGACTCTTGCAAAAGGTGGAGTTTTCTACTCATAGATTCAACAACAAGGAGAAAGAGGAAAGGAGAAAGAGGGACTTGGCCTGATTGTGAAAATATTCCGTATTGCTGTCACCTCCCTTAAGCCATAACTGTCTAGATTTAACTCTCCAGATTTCCTCTTCCTGCTTGGTCGCAATGAGGATTTTCAGGTCTAAATATTTTTCCTATCTTAGAGAGGAAGGCGTTACTTCCTCCATCTTCATTATTTGGTAAATTTTGACAAGCTTAGCCTGAAGGTTGAATTTGGTATGATAGGGGTTTTTGAAGGATGATGTGGCCCAGCACTTGAGCGCAAATTTTGGAGCTCTAAGCTTTGATTTCCAAATGAATCTAGGAGATCCAGAGTAGCTCGAGTTTTAGGCATTGCTGACAAGGTCATAAAAAATGGGTTCCTGAAGCCGAAGAGGGTTAAAGAGAAAGGGTATAGGTCCAAGGTTTTCAGGAGGAGTGAGACATAAGACGATAGGCCTATGATCGGAAGCAGCATAGGGAAGGGTGAAGGAGAAAGCTATAAGATCAGAGCGAAAGAAGGAGGAGCTTACCAAGAAGCGATCCAGCTTAGCCACAATGTGAAGAAAGGTGATAGAGTTAAAATCCTTAGCCACATAGAAGAAGAGATGATGGATCTTGGAGACTGGATTTCTACAATTTTTGGCCAAAGACCTGGCTTCCATGATAACCATCATTGAGTCTCCAAAGGCCATGAGATCCTTGACATCTTCGCTCCTACAGATTTCCATTCCTTTGATCAGTGTGAGCCATTCCGCATCATTATTTTTCCTCCTATCGTTTCCCTAGGCAAAGTCTTTCACCTTGTTTCCCTCCAAGTCAAGAAGGACTCCTCCCACACCTACCAACCGAGGATTTCCGATCGAGGCATGATCAAAGAAAAGTATATGAATACCAAGAGTCTTGATCTAGAGTTGAAGTTCCTTTGGTTCCAGTCTGATATGCCAATTTTGGGGCTTATGTTTATTGGAGGAATAAGCCGAGAGGGAATAGTGGGGGGAGATCAAGAGGTCTACCACCTAGTTTTTCACTTCCACATTTAAGGGTTCCTTACTAATGTTCTTCATACCTCTTGAAGAGAGGGAATCAATCGAGAGAGATTTTGCAAAAGAGAGGACTTTCCCTGGGGTGGCCCTGACATCTTAAAAAATTTCTTTGTTTATGGCAGTCCAAAGTTTCCAGCATATGAATTTGGGGAGGCGAACCAAGCTCTTTTGAAGTTTGGCTTTCTAAACAACGAATTTTTGTAGTAGAGATGCCAGTTTGCAAAGAGGTCATTCTAGTTTGTTGGTCGGGTTAAGTTTGGTTGGATATCCTGATATGAACGGTGCCATAACCTCTTGGGAGAAACTGCATTCTAGAAAGAGATGGTCAATTGTTTCCTCAGCTTCTTTGCAAAGTATGCATCTGGCCGGTTCTTCAATCCCCCATTTCTTGAGGTTCTTGGTGGTGAGAGTCTTCCTGTGTGCAGGAGTCCAGTAGAATCCATTTACTTTTGGAAGCCCGTCCCTATCCCATACTTTGCTCCACTTATTATCCTTGATCCAGTGATTGTTAAGAGCATCCATAAAACCATAACCCTCCTTAACAAAGTATGAGCCCGCTTTTCCCCTGTAGAGTACCCTCCTATCTATCTAATTCTAGGAAGAGAACATGATGACAATCTGAGGCTTTTAGATAAACTTAGCCCATTGATTATCTTCAAAACAACTAAAAATAGAGTGTGTAGATGCAAATTAAGCAATTTAAGCACAGCACAATTAAATCTCATCCACACACACACATTTCATACGCATACAGCATATCAAATATAGTCATCAATTTAAACATTGCAGAAGTAAATGCATAGATAGATAAACACTTATCTTTATGGTGAAATGGCCCCAAACAACTAGCTATGTCGCTGCAATGTTGCACCCAACCATAGGCCAGTTGTGTTCATCAACTCTCTCAACACAACTACCACTCCCGAGTTGGGCATGATTCTTACAAGGAAAAATGGGGGGGACATTCAAGCTCATGCACAGCCAAAGCCAGAGATACCCATCTCAATCCCAACTCTCACTTACACACAACAAACTCAAACCGGGGCATGGATACACATTTCCAGCAATTAGATTTACAAACAGGATGGCCATGGGTTTTACCCAAATCGTGGCACACCAAAATGGACTGTAAAAAGGGGGATTCAACCATATGGAGCAAACCCGATTTCTCCCATAGGTTATGAGCATTCAAATTGCCCAAAACAGCCTCATTGAAACCCAAATCAAGCTCCCTCTTCTTCCAGCAGCTCTACAACACAAAAACACCCTCTTCCCCACTGAAAAACTGGGAAAACACAGGAAAACATTTAGGAAAAACGCCATGGCAGCGCCAAAAACGTGAGAGAGGCAAAACTACTTGATGGGTAATGGCTTGGGGAGCAATTATTGGCTATTTTCTTCCCCAAGAAGCAAAACACGTTTTTCCATGAAGGGTGGCTTGCCCATACTCAAATTTGGACATCCATACATCTCCATTCCCAAGGCATTAACTACCTAAACCAACTCTTGGGGAGAATGAATGATTGGGTACAAAAGTCAACATGGGTAGTTGAGGGTTTGATGGGTTCTCTCATTGACACTTGGCTTGACTTGATTGACTCAAGGGTTTGAATGTTTTCCCTCCCAAGTCCTTGTAAAATCATGCCACCATATCTTGTTGCATTGCATAGCTAGCTGTGGGTATTTTATTAAAATGCATATTTACAATTCCAATGTGCATGGCTAGCACGTAAACCATATGCATCAATAAATCGATGGCGGGGACTTGGCCTTGAGCTCTTCACCACGATTTTATAACAATATTACATTATTTACATTTTAATACAATGGGGTCAAAATCAGGATATTACATCCCCAGCAACGCTTGTCTCTCTTAGATTGATGGACAGGAAGAGAACTGTGAAACAGGGAGAGAAGTGCACTATAGTCATGAATAAGGTGCTCTGGGAGCTCTAGATGGAAGCATCCCATCCATCTTCCTTGGTTGGACCAAGAGGACAAGTCGAACAGAGTATGGATATTAGCTTGCTCCATCCAGTTTTTTAAATCGTGGAATTCTTGCAGCAAATTAACAAGCGGGCTGGAGCAAAAGTTATCCTTCCAAATTTGGATTTGCTTGTCGTTGTTAGGGATCCAAAAAAGATTACATTGGATGATGAAAGTGCTCGCTTGTAGGGGTTCCATATAGAAGACCCTCTTTTTCCCTGATCAATATTCTCCACACAGCGGCTTCTGCTGCCAGGCATATATTTTTTGTAGAAGATTTCCTTCCACCATGCCCTCTTTCTTGAGATGATCCTCCAAAGAATTTTGGTGCCGAGAGCAAGGTTCATAATCGAAGGGTCTTTCATCCCCGCCCCACCATACATTTTGGGTCTGCACACAGTGTCCCAACTGATCAAGTAAAACTTTTTAGATTGATTGGATTTCCCACCCTGCCATAAGAATTTCCCGAGTTCTTTAGTAATTTCCAACATCACTTATTTAGGGGGCGAGAGAAATGGAGTAGGCGTAGAGAGGATAGGCAGAAAGAATGGATCTAATAAGGACCATTTTTCCAGCGGGATTTAGCCATCTGGAATCCCAGGAGTTGATTTTGTTTTTGATTTTTTCAATCAGCCCATGCCAATATGCAACTCTTTTAATCCCCTTAAAGATAGAAATTCCAAGCTACGATTCCTTCAAAGCCTAGGATTCTTGCAATTTTTGCAAGAACCCTTGGGGTGCAATTCCAGCCGTAGATTTTGGACTTGGCTGAGTTAACTTTTCCATCAAATGCTTTGAGGAAAGTGGTAAGGACTTGGTTGAATCTATCAGCAATGATAACGGAGGCTCCCCCAAGTAAAATGGTATCATCTGCAAATTGAGAGTTGTTAATCGACTTGAAACCTATGAAAATTTTGATTCCATTTAAGTCTCCCGACTCTTGCAGAAGGTGGAGTTTCCTACTCATAGATTCAACAACAAGGAGAAAGAGGAAAGGAGACAAAGAGAAGCCTTGGCGCAAACCTATGGAAGCTTGGAAGAATTTTGTGGGTCTTCCATTGACTAAGGGGGAAATCTAGGGGCTGTTGATGCACGCTTTAACCCATCGCATAAATATTCTAGAGAAGCCAAACTTAATCATGATTTCAAAAAGAAAGTGATGATTTACTCTGTCAAAGGCATTAGCCATGTAGAGCTTGATGGCCATACCTTGATGCTTTTTTCCAATGCTAGAGTGGATCGCTTCTTGTACAATGATGATATTATATAGGATTTGGTGACCAGCAATGAAGCCCTCTTGCGATTCTGAGATGAGCTTCCCCATGATTTTTTTCATTATGGTGGCAAGAATCTTAGAGAGAATTTTTTGGAGTTATTGCAAAGAGAGATCGGTCTGAAGCAATCAATGGAGCTAGGGGTTTTCTCTTTAGGGATTAGAGCAAGGAAGGAGGAATTTGTGGCCCCTCCAATTTTGTCTTTCTTCCTGGTCCAGCTGAGCATACGCTTCAGGTCCTCTTTAATAATCTCCCAGGTGGCCCAGTAGAAGTTGATGGTGAACTCGTCGGGGCTAGGAGCCTTGTCAGCTTGAAGAGACCAAATGGCATTCAAAATTTCGTGCTCCAGAATCGGTTTGGAGAGCTCTCTATTACCGTTGTCTATGACAAGATTGGGGATGCCAAACAAAAGATCGGCTTGAGCTTCAGGATTAGTATCCCCACCGTCCATGAAGAGCTCACTGAAGTGATTGAAAGCATGGAGTTTTAAGTCCTCTTGCCCACTTATCTTTACTCCATTTTGATTCTTTAGCTCCCTTATAGCACTCTGGCTACGACGGGACTTGGCCTGATTGTGAAAATATTTCGTATTGCTGTCACCTCCCTTAAGCCATAACTGTCTAGATTTAACTCTCCAGATTTCCTCTTCCTGCTTGGTTGCAATGAGGATTTTCAGGTCTAAATATTTTTCCTATCTTAGAGAGGAAGGCGTTACCTCCTCCATCTTCATTATTTGTTGAAGTTTGACAAGCTCAACCTGAAGGTTGATTTTGGTATGACAGGGGTTTTTGAAGGATGACGTGGCCCAGCCCTTGAGCGCAGATTTCAGAGCTCTAAGCTTTGATTCCCAAATGAAGCTAGGAGATCCAGAGTAGCTCGAGTTTCAGGCATTGTTGACAAGGTCATAAAATATGGGTTCCTGAAGCCGAAGAGGGTTAAAGAGAAAGGGTATAGGTCCAAGGTTTTCTGGAGGAGTGAGACATAAGACGATAGGCCTATGATTGGAAGCAGCATAGGGAAGGGTGAAGGAGCAAGCTATAAGATCAGAGCAAAAGAAGGAGGAGCTTACCAAGAAGCGATCCAACTTAGCCACGATGTGCCCAACTCTGCATCTCTTATTGTTCCAGGTATATTTTCCATTCTTGAGCATAATTTCCATTAGATCCAGATTAGCAATTAAGTCCTCAAGCTTTTCACCGAAGGGATCATGAACAATACTGCCTCCTTGCTTCTCCCGATGAGATTTGGTGACATTAAAATCTCCATAATGACGAGATTTTTCCCGTGCATGCTCTCCTTAAGGTTGTTGAGGTCTTCCCAGAACTTAGTCTTGTCCCTATAATGAGTGGGACCATAAACATTGCAGATGAAAAGAGGATTTTTGCTACCTCTTTCTTTAATTTCAGTTAGTAGCTAGTGACTATTCTCATTTGAAGAAATTAGTGAGAATTTTGGAGAGATTAAAGTCGTAATTTACCCCCAGATGCTCGATGAGCACTAAGGGCATTTCCATGGAATTCCTTCCAAAGGGAGCGTGAGAGGGCCATGACCTCTACGTCCAACATTTTAGTCTCTTGGATTAGCATGAGATTGGGCTTTTCAGATTTTATGATATCTTTGATTTCTTCTACTTTGTTCAACCCACCAATACCCCTACAGTTCCAAGAGATAGCTAGCATTACTTCTTTGTTCTTCCCATCTCAATCTCTCTTTCAACCTCAAGTTCTCTATGGTACCTTTGACACTTCCTACCTCTAGTGTTTGGTGGCTGCACCACATCCATCTCCTCAAGAGATTCTGAGGAGATGTCCAAAGACGAGGAGAGCAAAACAAAATTATATTTTACCTTGTCTTCCCACAAACTACTAGGAGTGCTGGATCCTCCAATGTTTGTGTTATTCAGCTCTTCTCTGGGGGAAGAGGGAGGGATGAGGATTTCTTCCCTATCCTATTCCAATGTGATTGCTTCCAAGATTGGGATTTCCCTTCTTCTGGCGGCAGATCCTGAATTCTATTGCTGGTTGAATCTTCCTTTGCCTCTTGAGTGGTTTCTTTGTTAATTCTTGCTTGGGTCCCTTTGGGAGGGTGGGATGCTGGGGTAGTTTTCCTTCCTTTTTGATCTACTGCCAACCTTCTTCTTGAGTTTTCTCTGGGACTTCTTGGGTTGCCTTAGGACAGTTTTCGACAAAATGTCCGTATTCATGATAATTTTTGCATTTGAATGGCAGTTGCTCGTAATCAACCTTCTGTATATGTTCCCACCCATCCATAAATAGGTTAACTGCCTCCAGTAATCTTTTTTCCAAGTATACTTCTACACAGATTCTAGCATAGGAGAACAAATGTCCTTTTGGCTCTGCTTTGTCAATATACTTCCCAAGGGAGTTCTCGATAGCTTATAGGGTTTCGTCATTCCAGCAGTGTAAAGGAAAATGGGGAAGGCGAACCCAGACAGGGACCGGAGAGGGCACATCCTTCTCAAGATCGAAGGATAAGCTCCATCTGTTTAAGTAAAGGCCATAGGGGCCCATGAAATATAGCCCGCTTTTGAATGAGATCCCTATCAGCTTTGTTTTCAAACAGAAAGGTGAAGAAACCCTTACCGCAGAAACAATGTTGCAAACCCCTGGTGATCAAGGGCATCCAGTTCTTGTTGATCCAGGCGTCCATGGATTTTGGATATGGCCATATTCTGGTAAACTTCCCAATCAAACCACGTTCACTTAAAGTGAGGGCTTTCAACTTGGAAGTTGCCGACAGGATTTGAATACGGGGTGTAGCAACACGCTTGATGAAGCTGGCATCAGACGGGCCCAAAGAAGAGGAAAGAGGGGGGGGTGGAGGCCACCAAAGAGCAGAAAGCAGTGTCTAGAAGATGCATTTCTTTTTCATTTTTAATTATAAAGATTATAAATTACAAATTTTATGATTGATAGTAAATTGTATGGTCCACATACATACAAGATGTAGAATAGATAGTGAATGTGTGTATTATTAAGGCACTCCTTGTGTTAGGTTATAGTTTCGAAACTTCGTGGGTACTAGCTTACAAAAAAGAATGTGACTCATACTAAAAACTAATATATTATTAAAATTAAACCTTGGATTAAGCTCCTTCTACAAAAACAGCACGCCGTGAACCATGAAATAAATGTACTCATCTCATTATCATTATATGGATGAATCCAATTTGTATAGAATGACTTAAACTTCTATGTCCCTTTTTATGTAGGATTCCACCAATTTAAAATACTTGGTGTCTAGCTTCTATAAAATCCTATGTCTAGAATCCAGTTCAAGATCTTAGTTTCTTGATTCTTTCCATGTCTACTAAGTTCCGTTCTCCTTTGGAATCTTACAAGCTCATGGCTTTCCATATCAAAATACATTTCTCTTTTATATAGACTCAACTTGCTCCATTTCTTCTTCTAGCTTTCCATTTCTATTAATCTAGTTCCTACAAAGTGTGTGCAATGAACTATGACTACCAAGGAACTATGAATCTAGTCTAACCTCTCCCCTAAACATTGATCAACTAAAAAGAGGTTGATTGACCTTCCCCAATCTCTTTCACACTCTACCATGCATAAGAATATTTAGGTTCATTGAAGAAACATAGAGAAAATGAATAACAAGCAAGAAAAATTAACTCCCCATTTTCCCAAGGAAAAAATACTCAATGAAAAAATCTAGTACAAATAAAATACCAAAGTAGATAACTATTAATAAGAAAATATGAATTAAATGACCTATTTCTGTTTTATAATGTTTACATAATAAAAATTTGGTTTTCTAAATTGATTTTCAAAATTTAATTGTCATTCAACCTAATTATGTTAATATAGTTTCAACATCATGTCATTATGTAACCATGCCCTTGACAGAAAAAAACTAACTAAACTAACTCTATCATTTACCATTTAATAGTGACCCTAACACTGTACATGCATCTCACGTTACATTGACCCACTAACACAACATTGTCACATATAAGCTTGATAATATTGTAGGGATCAATGTGAAAATGAATTAATAGGCACACAATATGTTGATTTTTTTGGCGAAGTAGTAAGACAATAAAAACATATAAACATGGTTCGGTTAACCGCCCAAGATCAGAATATCCCTTCAATTTGTCATGATCTTATCTTATCGGGTTCTATGGTAAAATCAGTTAACCGTCCAAGAGAATATCCCTTCAATTTGTCATGATGGTATCTTAGTCGGTTTATATGGGAGAAACACCGAAAGTTTGCTTATTTTTTGAACTGCGAGATACGCAAAACGCATAGAATATTAATGATGCATGAGAGAACTGTTGTCAGCAAGGAATCAAACATATCAACGGCTTGTTCTCAGAAAAACGAGCGCCAATGTACTCGTAGCCTTCTATATAAAGCTCAAGGACACATAATCTTCATTGTGTTCAATCCTCCGTTTTCCTTACTTGTCACGTCTTTGACTTTGTCTTGACTTTGTGAGCGTGTTTTTTTCCTCAAGATCTCTCTGCTGTGTTTTCTGGGTTTTCTTCTGAACTAAGCAAATTCTTTGTTATCATCAGTTATTTGTATTTGAGATTTAATGGTGATATGTGGGAAGTGGTTATCCAGAGTGATAAGTGGAGGCAGACCAGACCGCAAGAAAGAAGAGGAGATTAATGGGTGGCAGAAACAAGCGAAGCCCATGATGAAGCCAGTAGAACATGAGGCTCGGCCTCAAGCGGATTCGGCAGCAGTAACATGTGATAAGAAAGAAATAGGGGATACTTCTCAAGAATATGTTAACAATGCCACAGAAGCTTTTATCAACAGGTTCCGCAAGGAATTGGAATTGCAAAGGACGTTGTCTGATCGTCGATACTATGGCTACCTGGAGAGAGCTACATAAATGGAAGTTATTTGTATCAAGATCAATAGTTTTAGTTAAATTCTAATCTGTAATGATGTAGTAATTTCAGTGCGTGTCTGCGGAGTAGGGACAATAAAAGTGTCATGTGTAAATTTTTATTTCTAATGTAATTTAATACAATACAACGAATACAGCTTCCGAATTTTAGTTTGGATCACATGTGCATGCCCCTCTCCCCCTTTTCAATTTTTGTTTTGTTTTAATTCTTCCTCGGAATGTTGGATGGAGTGTGATTCAATGATCAATAGGTGATTTTAAGATACGAATTAAAGATATGAAGTGAGATTTAAACCAATTATGTAATAATTATCACAACATTTAATACAATTTTCTACGTTTATAAATACAATTCTCTTATGAAATGAAAAACACCTGACAATTAAATTCAACTTTTAAAAACTATTTTGTATAAACTTTCACAAATTGAAATCTAAATTGCACTGTGCAAAAACAAACAACAAATTCTCAGTTACTCCTGGAACACAACAAAATAAAAGTTCTCCATAGACTAAAAATTCAAACTCTACCGCAAAATATTTCTATATGTAATGGTTTGTTCAACTTTCTACTTTTCACTACCATTATTCATGTTTCTGCAGCTCATGTTTAACTTAACATTGCAGTTTTTAATTTTCAATATTCATGTCATACATTTATTGTTTTTATTCGGTTTTATCTGTAATTTTTACCAGAGATTTATTTTACCCCAAATCTGTAGAATCAAGTATGCCGTAGATGTTGTCATTTTAAATAACTGACTTTTTCCCAATCTAATTTTTTGAATTAAATCTTTTCTTAATATGCAGAAATTTAAATTGAAAATAATTTACACCTAAATAATTGTATCATTTCCCTGTTTATATTTTACTTTACTTTAATTTATAACATAAAATATAATTTATACTTTAACTTAATTTATAACATAAAATATAATTTTATATGATTTATTAAAATTGAAAAGATAAGATATAAATTTAATAACGATACTTTCCCTGCTAAAATAAGACAATAATTGGATCATTTCCCTGTTTATATTTTACTTTAATTTCATTTATAACATAAAATATAATATTTACTTTAATTTAATTTATAACATAAAATATATTTTTATATGATTTATTAAAATTAATATGATTTATTAAAATTAAAAAGATAAGATATAAATTTAATAACAATACTTTCCCCACATGTTACTGTTTATGAGAATTTGCCGAGCTCAATGGAAAACCCACAAAAAAGCGGAGCGCTCCAAGAAGAAAATATCACGAACTAATCCGAAATAAAGAGAAAGGGTTGACGAGGAAGTAAAATAGATGATTAAGCACAATAAAGGACTATGTCTCATTATGGTTATAATGTATTGAAGAAAGCTAGTTCTAAGAAGAAATCTTCGACTTAATCGATGGCTTTGATTTTAGTCGATGCCTTTGATTTTAGTGCGTACCATTCAAAGATTTGATAAGACATTGGAGAAAGAAGGGAAATGTGTTGGTATTAATTGCAACCAACTACCGTTAACTGTAGCGAACTTGTAGTTATTGCACACTAGACTTGAACTATGAAATTTGACATGAAGGTGATTTTAGAGAGGACACGTTATGTATCTTGGGAATGGAGATCCGTCGGTCTAGCTGTAAACGCTGATGAATATATTCATTTTTGATGTATGGAGTTAATGGACAATGAATGAGACAACTCTGTTTTTATTTTGGTTGTTCGATCTGAGTGCTGAGTGCTGTAGCACTGTGTAATGCTTTATTTTTCTTGTAATACTCTGTTTTTTTTGCGTTTTGCCTTCTCTGTCCCTTTATTGTGGTATTAGAGCATAGCTCTGTCCGCCTGTCAGTGCCATGGACTGACAGCGTTGAGAGATCTGCTGCAGGAGAGATCTACTACAGGAGTGAAAGGAAGGGGCCGATGTTGGAATCTGCTGCCGCTGGTTGAGTTATTTTACTCCTGTGGATTGAGGCCTGTAGAGCCATCGCTTAGTTCTGTCCTCCATTGGAGAGTCCTCCCCCTCGCGGATGATTGAATTCGTGTTCCCACAGAAGTGCAAATATTGTTGAAGAGTGGAGCTGGGCTCTTCATTCCTATTTTGTGTGTGTCAATTTGTCGGTTATGCCGTCGGTGGAGAGAATATTTTCCATTCACAGAGTGGTCGATTGGGTAGCTCTAAGCCATGGGCTCTATGGCATATGAGAAAAGCATTGGGTGTGGAGTGAAACTGTATTAGTTAGAAGTTGAGTTATGACTTCTTGTTTTTGAAGACCCATCTCTCAGCTCTGTCTATGAGCTTGTTTTTGGCAGAGAAAGGAACCTACAAAGGGCATGCAGCATTGCCATTGGATCTTTTAGTTGCTGGGTTCAAATATCTAAACTCAGAATTGGCTTTGATATTGAAGAAGCTGCTCACAAGTAGTAAAAGCAGAAAGGGTCGTTGTCCATTGTTGTTCAGAGGAAGGATTCGCATGGGCTTGAAATTTGTGATCCATCTGCAACCAGCAAGGAAGCCGTGGAGGAACAGTAAAACAGAGTACTCTTCCTGCAGCTGCAAAAGAAGAAATTTCAGAAAGTCTGAGCCATGGCATCCAACAGTATGGCAGCACAACCTCAAATTCTACCTTTGACTGGTAAGAACTATGACTTTTGGTCCATAAAAATGAAAACCCTTCTCTATTCACAATATTTGTGGGATTTAGTTTATAATGGGTACATAGAACCTCTTGATGAGGCAGCCTATTTGGCTTTAACAGAAGCACATAAAGACTTGTTAAAAAACAACAAGAAGAAAGATGCTAAGGCACTTTCTCATCCAGCAAGCCATGGATGATTCAATCTTTCCTAGAATAGCATGAGTAAGCAAATCCAAAGATGCATGGGACATCTTAGACACAGTTTATCAGGGTTTAAGTAAGGTGAAGGTTGCTAAACTACAAACCCTTGGAAAAAAATTTGAAAATCTGCAAATGAATGAGACACAGACTGTAGATCAATTTCATAATCATCTAATGACAATTGTAAACCAGATGAGAACCCATGGTGAACAAATTTCTGACCAAAAGGTGTTGGAAAAGGTATTAAAAAGTCTGCCCAGCAAATTTGATGTTGTTGTTGTGGCAATTGAGGAGTCAAAGGATTTGACTTAGCTCTCCATTGATGAGTTAATGGGATCCCTGTTATCCCATGAGTCTAGGGTAAATAGAAACTCAAATTTCTCACTTGATACTGCTTTCAAGAAACAGCTAACAGTTGGAAGAGGAAGAGGAAGGCCATTCTATAGAGGCAGGGGTAGATTTCAAGTTCAAAGGGAAAAATAATTGAATATAAATAGGACTGGTAGGTATGTCCAAAACTCAAATCCAGGAAACTTCAGAACCACAAGTAATAACTTTTATGAGCAGCAGAATCAAAGAATTGATAAATCCAAAATTCAGTGTTTCTATTGTAAGAAATTTGGGCATTATGCTAGGGAGTGTAGAAAGAAGGAGGCAGATGCCAGAAAACAATCTGCAAATGTAGTTGAGAAATCAGAAAATAAAATTGATTCAGTTCTTATTACTTGCAATGTTGCACAAGAGAATCCAAATGATGTATGGTTTTTAGACAGTGGCTGTAGCAATCACATGTCTGGAAACAAGGAGGTGTTTACTGATCTAGATAGTTCGGTACAGTCTGAAGTGAAGTTTGGAGATGACAATAAAGTGTCAGTCAATGGCAGAGGTACAATTAATGTATTGGCAAAAAATGGAGATAAAAGGCATATTAATGATGTGTATTTTGTACCTGGTCTGAAATGCAATTTAATTAGCATTGGACAACTAGTGAAGAAAGGCTATAAGGTAATTTTCAACCATGACACTTGCACAATTCTTGACAAGAATCCTAGAAAAGGGTTGATTGCAAAGGTTAAAATGACTAAAAATAGAATGTTTTCACTTACATTAAAGAGTGAAATTCAGAATTATGTGAATGCTTATAAAGTTCAAAGTTTGGATGAGTCTTGGCTTTGGCATTTGAGGTATGGACATTTGTATTTTGGGGGATTAAGCTTATTAAAGAAAAACCAAATGGTTAGAGGGTTGCCACCAATTGAACAACCAGCAAGCTCATGTGAGAGCTGTATCTTAGCAAAACATCATAGAGAAGCTTTCCAGGTAGGCACTTCGTATCGAGCAAAAGAACCTCTGGAGATAGTTCATACAGATTTGTGTGGACCAATGCAGGATCCATCATTAGCTGGAAATTTATACTTTCTAACCTTTATTGATGATTACAGCCGAAAAACATGGGTATATTGTGTTAAACAAAAATCAGAAACTTTTGAAGTGTTCAAGAATTTTAAAACCTTGGTTGAAAAGCAAAGTGGAAAGTTTATCAAAGTGTTGAGGTTTGATAGAGGAGGCGAATACAAATTGAATGAATTCATGGAATTTTGCAGAAATCATGGAATTAAGAGGCAATTTACAGCTTGGTATACACCACAGCAAAATGGTGTGGCAGAAAGGAAAAATAGGATAATTATGAATATGGCAAGAAGCATGTTGAAGGCTAAACATTTGTCAAACGAATATTGGGGAGAAGTAGTTGCATGTTCATTCTACATCTTGAACAGATGTCCTACAAAAAGTGTGAGGAATAAAGTACCTGAAGAAGCTTGGAGTGGCAAGTGTTGCAATGTCTCACATCTTAGAATATTTGGGTGTGTGGCTTACTCTCATGTACCTAAAGAAATTAGAAGGAAGTTGGATGATCGAAGTGAAAAATGTATCTTCATTGGGTATAGTGAGCATTCTAAAGCATATAAACTCTATAATCCTATTACCAAGAAGCTGATTGTAAGCATAGAAGTAGAATTTAAGGAGGAGGAATCATGGGATGGAAGTATTGATGAAATAGTTACACATGGAACAGATTTACCTCATGTTGAAGATGATGAAGAAAATGTACAAGACGGACAACAAATTGCACTGTCATATGTACTTGCACATATACCAGGATCGAGCACACCAGGAAGGACCACAACAGACTTTAAGTCACCTCAAGCAAGAACAGCAAGAAATTTCATACAAGAACAGTAATCTAGACTTGGAGGCCAGCATACATCAAGCTCACAAGTAAGTGATGAATTTGATCCTACATTAGCTGAATTGAGATCTAAGATTAGAGGACAAAAATCTAGAAGCCTAAGAGAAATCTATGAACAACATGATGAAGAATTGGATTTGAATTCAAATTTTGCATTATTGGCTTATCAACCAGTTAATTTTGAAGAAGCAATTAAAGATGATGCATGGATAAAAGCTATGGATGATGAAATAGATGCTATAGAGAGAAATGAAACTTGGGAATTAGTAGATTTACCTGATGGAAAAGATTGCATAGGTGTTAAATGGATCTATAAAACAAAATTGAATGTTGATGGAAAGGTTGAAAAACACAAGGCTAGGCTTGTAGCACAAGGTTTTAGTCAACAACCCGGCATAGATTATAATGAGACTTTTGCACCGGTAGTGAGACTAGACACAGCTAGACTTGTTTTAGCTAGTGCAACACAAAATAATTGGAATGTGCATCAAATGGACATAAAATCTGCATTTTTAAATGGACATTTAGAGGAGGAGGTTTATGTAAAACAACCAATTGGGTATGAAATAAGAGGATGTGAAAATAAAGTTTACAGGTTGAAAAAGGCTTTATATGGGCTGAAGCAAGCACCTAGAGTGTGGTACAACAGAATAGACTCATATTTGTTGAGTAATGGATTCAATACATGTGCTAGTGAGCCTACACTGTACACAAAATCAAATCAGCATGGTAAAATCATGATTGTATGCTTGTATGTTGACGACTTAATTTTCAATGGAAATCTGTCTATAGAAGCATTTAAAACAACAATGAAAAAAGAGTTTGAAATGATAGATTTGGGAATGATGAAATACTTCCTTGGAATTCAAGTTGATCAATCTGAAAAAGGGATTTTCATATGTCAATCTAAGTATGCTAAAGATGTATTAAGAAGATTTCGAATGCTGAATTGTAAACCAGTCTCAACACCAATATCAACAGGAACTAAACTAAGTAAAGAGGACAATGAACCTTTTGTGGATCCAGTGCAATTTAAGAAATTAGTTGGAAGTTTGATGTATCTGATAGCAACTAGGCCAGATATCATGTTTGCGGTGAGCTTAATTTCCAGGTTTATGGAATCTCCAAGAAGGTCTCATTGGCAAGTAGCAAAAAGAATCTTAAGATATGTTTCAAGAACAATGAATTATGGAATTTTGTATTCAGCAGGTTCAGATTTCAGATTAACAGGCTACACTGATAGTGACTTTACAAGCAGTATAGATGACAGGAAAAGTACAACAGGTTATGTATTTAACTTTGGTTCGGGTGCAATTTCATGGGCATCAAAGAAGCAACCCATAGTGACCATTTCATCAGCTGAAGCAGAGTATGTAGCAGCGATGTCAGCAACATGTCAAGCAGTGTGGATGCGGAGAGGTTTGTTCGAGTTGTTGCATGAACAAGAGGATCCAACAATGATCTTTTGTGAAAATAATTCTGCAATTGCATTATCAAAAAACCAAGTATTTCACAAAAGGAGCAAGCACATAGATACTCGATATCACTTCATCAGAGAACTGGTTAACAACAAAGAAATTAACTTGAAATTTTGCAGGTCAAAGGAACAGCTAGCAGATATATTTACTAAGCCTCTAGCAAAGGAGTCTTTTGAGTTTCATAGAGAGAATCTTGGCATTGTTAATGCTGTATATGTATGACTATAGCTATAGGTTGGATATCATAATTTTTTCAATGATATATCCTGTTTTGTTTTTTGTTTTTTGTTGAAGGTAGCAATTAAGGGGGAGTTTGTTGGTATTAATTGCAACCAACTACCGCTAACTGTAGCGAACTTGTAGTTATTGTGCACTAGACTTGAACTATGAAATTTGACATAAAGGTGATTCTAGAGAGGACAGGTTATGTCTCTCGGGAATGGAGATCCGTCCGTCTAGCTGTAAACTCTGATGAATATATTCATTTTTGATGTATGGAGTTAATGGACAATGAATGAGAAGACTTTGTTTTTATTTTGGCTGTTCGATCTGAGTGCTGAGTGCTGTAGCACTGTGTAATGCTCTATTTTTCTTGTAATACTCTGTTTTTTCTGTGTTTTGCCTTCTCTATCCCTTTAAAATGCACCATGATAAAATTTATATTATCATTTATGTAACTATTTCTATAGCATAAGTGTTTCATTTAATTTAATGATATTAAAATTTATTAAAAAGATGAGAAAGAAATGAGTTTGTATATTTCTCAACTTTTAAAGAATATTTTATATATTTTGGAATTAGTAATTATTTTTAGAAAAATACAAATTTAAAATATTAAAAAAAAATATATATATATATATATATAAATGAGAAATCATATATAAAAGCAACCAACATAATAAGGAAAATTAGTTATAACATGATGTACATAAAAAAAATATATCACCAACATAATATAATATTTAATATACATATGAAACAAACTTATCCATTTTATACATTCAAAACCATTCTGAAAAAAACCTCATTACGCAAACATTAATCGTTGAAATATACCAAAACATGGTAAAAACACAAACACTATAAATAAACACATAATTATTAATTATACCTTTAAATCAAATCTTTAAAATCCATATCAACATTTACTATAATGAATATAATTCAGATACATAATTTACAATTCAAATACATAAACGAATTGAAATATTCTTATATTTGATTAATTAATAATTTCATTATTTAAAAAAATATAATTATTGAGTTTTATGTTTATATTTTATATTATATTTTATTACTAATCTAATGTTTATATTTTCGTTTTACCCTATTAATCTAAATATTATTATTCTACATTATAATTTTATGTTATAGTCTATTAATTCAAATCTCATTTAAAAATACAAATTTCTCTTTTTCAAAATTTTATGAACTTTATTTTTACATTTTTATTCTCAATTTTAAACCTTTTTTTCATATTTATTTTCATTTTAATAAATTAAAATCCATAATTTTTACATCATTCATATTAATTTAATAAAAATTTTAAATACTCTATTATTTCACTCTTTAATCTTTTCATCTTAGGTTGTTTTTCTTCAACTTTTAGTTTTTTTCGAACTTATCCTTCTTACAAGAGATTCATTTTCATTCTTTGAAGATGGGTATAGAGTCCATCCATATTGTTGAATTTGAAGCTTCTGCACACTAAATCAAAAAATCTAAAATTCAAATTTAGAAGATAAAAAACATAAGGTTTGTATTGTAGCAAATACTATGAAACTCATATTTAATGTGGGTGTAAGTAACATATTTGTTTTTCACCCTCAAGACCAACATCCTTTTGTTTTACTATGGAGCTCATGAAAGTTTATTTTAATCTTGGCTATATTCATTTTCTTCTTTGAACTTAAACTTACAAAAAATAAGAAAACTTTATATTTTATGTTAGATTTAATTTATTTTTTATTTTAAATTAAAATGATTGCACAAATTTTATTATATTTAAATATGTATGTGGTAAAAAATATGTTAGATTTAATTTATTTTTCATTCTCAATTATAAAAATTACAAATTTAATTTATTTTTCATTTTCAATTATAAAGATTACAAATTTTATAATTGATTTCAAAGTGTATAAGGCACTTTAAAAAAAATTGAAATATTCTATTAAAATTAAACTTAGAATTAAGCTCCTTTTGCTAAAAAATATTCTATTAAAATTAAACCTAGGATTAAGCTCCTTCTAAAAATTGAGCTTGACATTCAAGAGTAAGAGAATGGAACCCTAGATTGAGTTAATGTTATTTTCTAACAGTGCTTGAGAAGCATATTTGTTTAAAGATCTACATGGATCGTTGTGCGTAGAGATTCATGCGAGCTCTGCTTCAACTGCATATTGTGCTGAAGCCTGATATCTTTTGGGCCATCCTTTCACATCCATGTAGGCTGCGAATGCCCTGGAGTGTGAACTATTTCTGCACTATTGTTGTGTCCATTATCACGTGAGATAACTCCAACGAAGAAATTAGGGTTTCTGCATGAGAACACTGCGTGTGGTCGAAGACAGCTGTTGTGTAGGGATGGAAACCACTACGACCACTGAGTTAATGTGTTGAATTTGTTGCATGAAAGACTGACTGGTAAATCTTTGAAGTGTTGCTTAATTATTTTCTGCATTGTATTTGTTGAAGACTATTGAAGCATTGTTTGTTAAGTTGGTATCCAATTGATGTGTTGAAACTGCTTCAGTAAGTGTTGCTTAATTACTTTCTGCATTGTATTTGTTGAGGACTGTTGAAGCATTGTTTGTTGCGTTGGTATCCAATTGATGTGTTGAAAGTTGAAACTGCTTCAGTATCAACAAGATTAGTAAGCTCATTGCATTAATGTGTTGGAACTATTGTTGGTGGCAGTATTATAATTAGTGCACAATATTTTGATTTCTAGAATCGAGATTACATGTTGATACAACACTAATTGCTACAGGATGGACGCCATTTACAAAAGGCCTTGGCCTTGAAAACACTAATGAAATCTCCTAAAGAAGTTATATGTCCCGGTCACAATGTATTATGTATGAGATATCTTTGAGATGATGATGTGCAGTTGGAGAGCTATACAACCTCAATTTGGATAGGTAGTGAATTAGACAAGAAGGGCACCTTAGGGTTCGTTTGTAGCTTGATGTCGGTGATGATATCCTTGTCCAGCAAGAAGGGGAATTTTATAGCACTTAACTCAGTAGAGGCATAGTATATGGAAGCCAATACTACTAGTTATCATTCCATTTGGATTCACAATTTGCTTCAATTGATTATTATTTGAATAGTAGTTCTTTTGTAATAGCCAAAGTTGTATCAAACTCTTTGAGAATCAAGTGTTTCATAATAAGTCCAAAAACATAAAGATCAAATATCATTTCATTTGAGACAATCTTCAAAAAAAAAGTGACAAATCTTGCATGTGTATCCATAGATCAATAGATTGTTAATATTCTAATCAATCCCCAACTAAAAGAAATTCTTAAAGCATTCATAGACAAACTTGTATTGGTGTAGAATTCATTCCTTTCTAAGACAAAGTGTTAAAGGATATAGCTTGAAAAATAATTCCATAAAAGTTTAGAGTGAACATATAGAAAGTAGTTTAATATACTTTTATTTTATAATTCACATTTAAGAAAAAGCTAATTCTTAAATTTAAATTATAATTTTAATAAACTATTTTAATACATTAGTGACAACAATTAGAAGAGAAAACAGTAATATGATTGACCAACTATGAAGAAATAGAGGAAGGGTTATGCAATAGTAGATACATTCAATCATACAATATGTATGGATACCTATAATCATTACAATGCATACATAGTCATATGAATAGATCTATATAGTGTTTTGCAGAAACCATTCAACTTCTACTCTATTCTTCATTTTCCATGCAGGCCATGTACCACGCCATACACCTCATGTTGCACTCGTTTTGTTTACTATGCTTAGCAGGTGTGGAGGATACCTTCTAAGTTTTGATTAGTTGAATAATAAGTTGGTACGTTTGAAGCATAAATTCCTTGTGTATATGTGTTTGTTTTACTCTTCTAACTATTTAATTTCTAACAAGTGTTTTATTGTTGCGAAGAAATTGTATTTATGCAATTAAAAAAAATTGTTGAGAACATAAATACTTTAGTCACATCGATGTAGAATGGATAATTTGTTATGGCTTCCTAAACTTCCATTATTAAAATCTACTCTTCGTCATTTGACTACTCCAATACCACTTTGATGCCCATAGGACTTTGACCAATGCCTTTTTTTGTCGATGAATCCAAGTTGTATTGAATTTCCTATTGCTATGTTCCTTTTTCTTCTACAACCAATGCAATGAAAGCCGATAGAATTCCATCAATTTAAAATACCTCGTGTCTTGACTTCTAGAAAAGTTCGTGCCGATAGAATTCCATCAATTTAAAATACCTGGTGTCTTGACTTCTAGAAAAGTTCGTGTCTAGAATCCAATTCAATATATCAACATCAACTACATTGGTAGAAGTACCACCCCTTTTTTCTTGAACTAAATTCTTTATTCTTTCCACTTCTTCCTTAACCAAGGTAAAACCTCATGTGGTATCTATGTGCTACACGCATGGCATCCAATTGAGTTGTGCTTCTACTAAGTTCCCTTCTCCTTTGGAATCCTACAAGCTCATGGCCCTCCATATCAAACTACATTTCTCTTTCCTACAAACTCAACTTGCTACATTTCTCCTTCTTGCCTTCCATTTCTATGAACGTATTTTCTGTAAATTGTGTACAATGAACTGCTATTACCAAGCAACTATCACCACCAACAATTGAAAGTGAATTAGTGTGAGGTCTCCGCTAAAACATTGATCAACTAGAGAGAGGTTAATGGACCTCCCCAAATCTCTTCCACACTTGACCACGCCTAAGAATATTTAAGCCCTTGTAAGAAACATGGAAAAATTTAATAACAAGAAAGAAAAATAACTTCCCATTTGCACATAGGAAGAGGAAAATCAGCTTTCCATTTTCGCATGAAATCCAATTACCCTAAACATGAAATTTCTTCTCAAAACATAGCTCTTTCAAACCCGAACCCATTCATTCTCATAATTCTCTAGGGAAATGGATTTTGGATTAATACATATGTATGCAAGGTGGTCAATTGATCATGAGATAGAAGAGTCAGATGAGCCAAATGATGATGTTCTTTTTTGCCCCTCCCGACTCCTTCACATGTTTGAACATCATGTCATTATGTAACCACGTCCTTCGATGCCAATTCTAACATTTAATAGTGCCCCTAACACTACACACACTTTCAACCAAAAGACAAAATTCATCTCATGTTGCATTCACTCACTAATACAGAAGATTATGAAAGAGCCAAATTTACAATAGCATAAAGAAAAACAACACAGAAACAAGAGAGAGACTTTTATTCAATACAGGAAAAGAAAACCTTTTATTTTTTATGTCCCGTTGATATTCATATTGGCATAGCTACATACTTATATATAGATTACATTGCATAGAAATAAAAGCATTATTTTTACATGCCGTAAAGATTAGATTACTGGAGAATTGCAGGAGCAAAGTTAGGTGAGTCAAATCCACCTCTACCTCTTCCTTTGAAACCACCTCTTCTTCCTCTATCTTCTCTTGAAAAAAAATTATTCTTAACTTTACCTTGGGCTTGGTTTCTTTTGGAGCTAGAACTAGCATCTTCTTTCTTTGTAAGTAGCTTTGTGGAAAAAGCTTTCTCATTACTTTATGCAAATGAATTTCTCACTCTGTCTTCATGAGAAATAAGAGATCCAACTAGGTGATCAAAGTGAAGGTTATTCAAATCCTTGCTTTCTTCAATAACTATAGTAACATGGATCCATCTTCGTGTTAGAGACCTCAACACCTTTTTAATCAAAACTTATTTATCAATAGTTTCTCCTAGAATAGCCAATTTATTGACAAGATCATTTAGTCTTAAACAATAATCACTCACCTTCTCACCTTGCATCTTCAAATTCTAGAATTCTGTCCTCAATGTCTATAACTTGACAACTTTAACTTGATCACTAGCTTGGTAAGCTTCATGTAGAGCCTTCCACTCATGACTTTGCTCCTGCAATTCTTGGAAATAAGCTCTTATCTAGAGCTATTTGAATATGAAATAAAGCTTGGGCATTCTTCTTCTTGGCTTCTCTCTTAGTTGTTCTATCATTGGATGTAAGGGTGTTCCAATCAGCTCGCTCTTCATAACCTGATTCTACAATCTCCCACAAATCTTTTCCTGTCAAAAAGGTCATCATCTTGATGCACCAATAATCATAATCAATTCCATCAAATTCTGGAATGGGCAAAGAGTTAGAATTTGACATTATGAACTTAATCCAAACAAATCTGTAAAGTCAACTATAGGTTGATGTATAATTCTGCAAATTATTTTATTCTTTACATGCAATAAACACCTGCAACTTAAAAATAAAATAGATACTGTCAGTCAGTTATCAACAAATACAACATTGTCACATATAAGCTCGGTCATATTCTAGGGATCAGTGTAGAAATGAATTAAGAGGCTCACAATATGTTGATTTTTTTGGCGAAATAGTAAGTTAGTAAGACAATATAAACACGGTTCAGTTAACCGTCCAAGAGGACATGCCTTTGATTTGATCCGAGCTTATCTTAGTCGGCTTGATCTACTGATTTCAGTGCGCGTCCAGGGAGAATAAAGTGTTGTGTGTAAATTTTTATCTGTAATGTAATTTAACAGAACGAATACAGCTTCCGGGTATTAGTTTCGACATGTAAATGTCACTCTCCTTTTCAATCTTCTTTTTATTTCTTCCTCGGAATGTTAGATGGAGACTGATTGAATTATCAGTAGGCGATTAAAAAATAAGAAGTGAGATTTAAGCCAATCACGTAAGAATTATCAGAATATGTAATACAGCTTTCTCTTATTGAATGAAAAACAACTCACAACTGAATTTAACTTCTAATAATTACGTTGTATAATTACGTTGTAACTTCAAATCTAAATTGAACTGTGAAATAATAAACAACAAACACTTAGTTACTCGGGGAGCACAACAAAATACAAGTTCTTCATAGACTAAAAATTCTAACTCTCGCACTAAATAATTTTATATGTAACGGTTTGTTCAAATTCAAACTCTCGCACTAAATAATATAAATGTACATCTTATATTATAGATTCACAAGACGTATTCATGCGTTTTACTTTTGATAATATCTGAAATAGGGCATTTTTCATCGATCCCAATTTCTTGAGTTTGAGTCATTCCATTATTTACTTTGCCAAGGCAATAAAGGTAGCGACATAAGAAACTCCGGTTCAATTCGTGATGCCCATGTTTGTATAAAAATTCATGAAATGCTTAGGAGTGGGCATTGCCATGAAACTCCAAGTTGCCTTGAATACTATCAACAAGTTTTCTATGGAGATCATTTCCTCTCGGAGGAAAATATTTATAAGTGTTTCTATGGAGATAATATCATAGAGGAAATAATTTATAAGTATTAGATCTCATTATAATATTCACAAGGAATTGTTGTTTGTGTTTATGAAATCTCGAGACGAGCATGGTTTCTTGTATTGACAGTATTGACATTTGTATAAGTTTTATTTTTTAGGGCCTAAAACATGTTTGTAGCATTCTCATGGTTTTTTTGGGGTACTCCTTCAACATCCCCACAACAAGAAAATCCATCTTTTAGCACCACAAGTTAGCACCACTTATAGTTTTTGGTGAAAATGTGGTGGTATTGGCACCATTTACATTTATGTGGTGTTAAAGTGGTGTTATTAGCACCATTTATATTTTGTGGTGTTATAGTGGTGGTATTAGCACCACTTTTATTTTGTGGTGTTAGTATGGTGTTATATTAGTTAATATTATTGGAAATTGAGTTTTACCTTTATGAGAAATGCCATGTTGGAAGTACCATAAAGTGGTGCTAAGCTATTATTTTCCACATGGACATGTACAGGTAGGATTTAATTATGTGGATTTGCACCATAAATAAATTCACAAATAATTATTTTGAAAATAACTCAATTCAATATTTGTGTATTTTTTCATCAATTAAAATAAATGAACGAAGATTAATTTTATTTAAGGAAATAAATTCATGTGATTCATTTATGAGGTTTACACCACAAGCACAACAAGTTGAAAAAAAATATTTGGAAAATAACTCAACTCATTTATTTATTTTTATATTATTTAAACATATAAATACAATTGACAAATAAATAAAAACAACTATTTTTAATTTATTACTATTATAAAGTAGTAATAAAATTATTTGAATTTAAATTTGATTATTCATTTGAGATATTTTTATCTTCTTATTTTTTTTGATGGAAATTAGTATTATTATTAGCTTTTTAACACAAGGCATGGGTTTTAGATCCATCAATATGATCAATGGAGAAAACCTCTATCTAAGGCCCTAAAAGAAGCTTTTACGAATCTAGGACCAAGAAAGACACCACAAATTTTCCCACATATATTCCTAAGAGTATTCTTAGCCTCTAAGTATGGGCATTCACACTATTATAAGTTTTTAATCACTAGGGATATGTCCAAAGGCCCTCAACATTGTTGAATGAACAATCATAGGCCTCATCCTAAAGGAATCCTAAGCATAAAGAAATGTCATGTGAAAGTACCATATACTGGGGCTAAGCTCATATTTTTCACATGTACATGTACAAAAATGATTTAATTATGATGGTTTGCACCATAAACACAACATCATCACAAATAATTATTTTGTAATAGCTTAATTCAATTTTTTTCATTCAAATAAATGTCCATGATTAATTTATGAGGTTTTAAACCACAATCACAGCAAATTCAATTATTTGTTTTTATCGCTATTTAAACCAACAAGCTCACATGATTCATTTATGAGGTGTTGCACCACAAACACAACAAGATCACAAATAATTATTTTCTAAATAGTTCAAGTTGACTATTCATTTTCAATATTATTCAAGCAAATAAATACCCATGATTCTTAAATTTGACAAATAATTAAATACAACCAGTTTTAATTTATTACTATTATAAAATATTAATAAAAATGATTTGAATTGAGATTTCATTATTTGATAGGGCATATTTTTATTGATATTATTAAATTTTCTAATGGATATTAATATCATTACTATCCACAAGGCATGGGTCTCAAATCCTTGGAGATGTTCGAGGGAGGAAGCCTCTTCCTTGGGCCCTAAATGAATATTTTAGGAATCTAGGACTAAGAAATATGGTCAACACACATATATTCCTAATAATATTCTTAACATCTATATGTGGATATTGATTGCATTATAAGGTTTTGACCACTAGTGATAGGCCTATTGACCATCGACCTAGTTAAGAGAAGAAACCTAGGCCTTAGCCTAAATTAAACTTCTAGGCATGTAGGAATAATAATGATTTGTTACACTAACAAAAATGTCTTTTTGAGAAGATCTATGGCCTTATAATAGGGATAATGGGTGGAGTTGGAGGAACTAAAACTAGGTATAAGACTTTAGGGCATACAAATTATTAAGGAAGGAACCCCATGCCTTGGACCTTAGAGGAAACCTCTAGGCATATAAGATTAACAAGTATACCTTGAAACACCACATAAGGCCTCCTAGAGGTATCCTTGCCTTGATATTGGGGGTATTAATGTAAGTAAGAGGTTTTTTTTAAGCACTATATATGGGTGTTTAGGCCCTTAACATGTTTGAGAGAGGAAACCTAGGCCTTATTCCCTAGTAAAATATTTTGTGCATCCAAGACAAAATACAACAGCTCAAAGCACTACACATCACATATTGCCCAGGTTATTATTTACCTCTAAGTAAGGAAATCGACACCATTATGATTTTTTTGCTAGTATGCACGGGTCTTAGGTTTTTGTATAATGCCATAGGAGGAAACTTGGGCCTTAAACCCTAAGGGAAGCTTTAAACCACACTCATAAACTCCAAACACTATCCTTGGCATCTGAGCATTCATATAAGTGACACTAGGTATGAAAACCATAGACATAGTCATGAGAGGAATTACGGGAACTAGGCCCTAAAGGACGGTTTTAGGCATATCGGGATAAGAACAATGACTCAAACTATCACTTAGAAGATCATGCAATCTATAAGATATAATTATTCTCAAAGTGGGATATGGGTGGAAATATGTGGGTCTGAGTAAATAGTTGGGGAATAAATTGAAAGAATTATACCCTAACATAATATTATTGAGGTAATGGGCAATGATCAATACCATGAACCATAGTATTATTGAGGTAATGGGCAATGATCAATAGTTGGATATGCGCATAATCAAGAGTTTTTGCATTGAGGGATGGATCTCAAGTCCTTTATTAGAGTCATAAAAGTAAAGAAAGAGCCTTATGTAGGTGTCCCAAGGCCTTCGTAATGGTATTACATAGAATATGACCATGACTTTATCCCTAAAGAAACCATTAAGGCATCCAAATCCATTGAGACACTATGTATCTAGGTCTTATGGCCTTTTAGCCTTAGATAATATCAATGGAGGAGACCTAAATATCGACCACTAAAGGAATCTTCTAGCCATCCAGGGCTAAGAAGGTTTCCTCCATCAAGAAGGTTTCCTCCAACAACAACACATGGTTAGTGGAGGATAC
Source organism: Larix kaempferi (assembly GCA_027924585.1). Taxonomy (NCBI): domain Eukaryota; kingdom Viridiplantae; phylum Streptophyta; class Pinopsida; order Pinales; family Pinaceae; genus Larix; species Larix kaempferi. The sequence continues at coordinate 27,460,286 of BSBM01000904.1, read as the reverse complement.
CTTAACCTTTGCCCCTAAAGCAAGCTTGTAACTATCTAGGGGTAATAAGTTTGCCTCCACCAACCATACACAACCTCCTAGTTGTATAATTGGTCTATGATTGATGATGTTTTTATATTTAGGTGGTGTTAAGTAGCATGCACATGTCTTAAGCCCTTGGGAATTATGTTCCATGGAAGAATACCATGTTTTTGTCCCTAAAGAAATCATTGACACATCTACATCCATGAATACTACCTAAAAGTAGCATTGATTACTTCAGAGGGGTATCTATGGCATTATGTATCTATGAAGGTTTCCTCCACCAATCAAACATGTCCTCCTGAGGGTATCATTTGCCTATGATTAAGGATGACAATTCCAATAGGTGGGTTTGAAAATATGTATGTGTCTGAATGCCTTGAGAATGACATTCTAGGGGAAAGACCATTCATTTGGCCCTAAAGAAACCATTAAGGCATCCAAAACCATGAACAATGCATTAAATCACCATGCATGACTTTGCAAGGGTATCCATGGCACTATGTATCCAAGTCTTTGGGACTTGGGGGATTGGAAATGGTCATGGGAGGAGGCATGAAGCTCAATATCTAATGGAATATTCTAGCCATATAGAGATAAGAAGGTTCTATCCACCAACAACACATCGCCTTTCAAGGGTCATTGGCCTATGATTGAGGATGTTAGTGAAATTAGGGTGTTTTGAGGAGTATGTACATGTCTTAGGGTGGTTGGAATGAAGTTCTAGGGAGGAATAACATGCTTTTATCCCTAAAGAAATCATTGAGGATTCCACAACTATGAACAATGCCTCGAAGAACAACAAATGACTTTGTAGGGATATCCATGGCATTATGTATCTAGGTCTTGTGGCCTTAGGGAATTCGACATGGTCAATGAAAGAGACTTAAAAATAGGGCCCTAAAGGAACATTGTAGCCATATGTGTCAAAGAAGGATGCCTTAACCAACCACATATGGCCTCTTGAGGGTAGCATTGGTCTATGATTATTGATTTTAATGCCAATAGTTGGTTTTGAGCATTAGACACATGTCTCGGGGCCCTGGGAATGACACTCTATAGAAGAGGACCATGCCTTTGGGCCTAAAGAAACCATTTAGGCATACAAAGCCATAAATAATGCCAGAAAGCACCATGCATGGCTTCAGAAGGTATCCATGTCACTATGCATCCGGGTCACTAGGACTTGGGGAATTAGACATGGTCAAGGGAAGGGACCTGAACCTCAGGCTCTAAAGGAATATTCTATCCATCCAAAGATAAGAAGGATACCTCAACTAACCACACATAGCCTCTTAAAGGTAGCATTGGATTATGATTGAGGATCTTAGTATAATTAGATATTTTGAGTAATATCTACTTATTACAAGGCCATGGGAATGATATTCTAAGGAAGAAGACTATGTGTTTGGCCCTAAATTAATTCTTATGGCATTTAGAGCCATGAACAATGTGTCAAGGCATCATGCAACCATATATATGGTTCTATGTATCTAGGTCCTTGGGAATGTATGTGTCTTAGGGACTTGGGAATGATTCTTTACGAAATAAGACCACGAATGTTTCCCTAAAAAAACCATTGAGGAATCTAGATCCATGAAGAATGTCTCAAATAACCATGCATAATGTTGCAACCATATCTATGATGCTATGTATCTAGGTCCTGGAGCCTTGGCCTTGGTGTCTTAGACATGGTCAATGGAAGAGACCTAAACCTTGGGCCCTAAAGAAATTTTCTATCCATCCAAGGGTAAGAATGTTTCCTACACCAACCACACATGGCCTCCTTAGGGTTTCATTGGCATATGACTAATTATATCGGTGCCATTAGGTGGTTTTCAAAAATGTGAATGTGTCTCAAGACCTTGGGAATGACATTCTAGGGAAAAAGGCCATGCCATGGGCTCCAAAGAAACCATTGAGGCATTAAGAGCCATGAAACTATATTCAAATCACCACGCATGAATTTGTAGGGGTAATCGTGGCACTATGTATCCAACTATTGGGGACATGGGAGCATCAACATGGTCATGGGATGAGACCTAAATATTAGGCCATAAAGGAAAATTTTAGCCATCCAGGGCTAAGAAGGTTTCCTATAACAACCATACATGGCCTTCTTAGGGTATTATTAACCTATGAGTGAGGATGCTGATGCTATTAGGTGGCTTTGAAAAGTATGTATGTGTCATAGGGCCTTGAAAATGGTGCTATAGGGAAAAATACCACGCCTTTAGCCCTAAATAAATCATTTAGGAATCTAGAGTCATAAACAATGCCATAAATGAATTTGTAGGGGTATCCAAGGCACTATGTATCTTGGTCTTATGGCCTTGGAAACTTCAACATGGTCAATGGAGGAAACTTGAACTTAGGGACCTCAAGGAAGAACATTGTCAACAAAGACCACCTAAACCTCGATCCCTAAAGGAATCTTATAGCCATCCAAGGATAAGGAAGTTGCTTCCACTAACCACACATGGCATTCTGAGTGTATCATTGCCCTATGATTGAGGATGTCAGTGACATTGGGTGCTTTTGAGAAGTATATAGGTGTCTCAAGGCCTTGGGATTGGCCCTAAATAAATGGTTGAGGCATCTAGAGCCATGAAAAATTCCTTGAAGCATTATGCATGACTTTGCAGTAGTATCTATGGCACTATGTACCTAGGTCTGTGGCCCTTGGGCTTTGGACATAGTCATTGGAGGAGACTTGAACCTTCGGCTCTAAAAGAATCTTATAGCCATCTAGGGTTAAGTAGGTTTCCTCCACCGACCACACATAGAATCGAGGTATCATTGTCCAATGATACAGAATATTGGCACCATTAGGTGGTTTTCATAATTATGTAGGTGTCTCGGGACCTTGGGAATGACATTCTACGAGCGAAGACCATGCCTTTGGCCCTAGAGAAACCATTGAGGCATCTGGATCCTTGAACAATGCCTTAAAGAACCATGCATGGTATCCATGGTTATATATATCTAGGTCTTATGGTCTTGAGGCCTTGGTCATGGTCAATGGAGGAGACCTAAACCTCAAGCCTTAAAGGAATCTTCAAACCAACCATTCAAGTCTAAGAAGGTCTCCACCAACAACACATGGGATCCTAGGGGTATCATTGGCATATGATTGATGGTATACATGCCATTAGGTGGCTTTGAACAATATGTACCTATCCTAGGGCCTTGGGAATGATTTCCTAGGGAAGAATACCATGCCTTTGGCCCTAAAGAAATTGTCGAGGCATCTAAATCCATGAAAAATGCCTTAAATCCCCACGCATGACTTTAGAAGGATATACAAATAGACTAAAAATGAGAAATGTCTAATATTTTTACTACCTAAGCCTCCCCAACACAATTGTTTCTCATGGTAGCATTTAGCACCAATTGGGCTATGTCGATCAAGCCCACCTCTTCCCACTTGTAATTAAAGTAGTTTGATAATGGGATCCATCTATTCTCTTTTCACAAGGTCTACCAACAAGGGTTTTCTCACCCATCTGTAATACTTTGTTTAATTTAACCTCAACCCCAATGGCCAAATTCATGCAAGGTTGATGCATTTTCAATGCATTCCTTTTCTTTAGCCTTGTCAAAATAATAGATTTCCACCACTTGTACATAGGGGGGTGTATCTAGGGTTTGATTGAGAAGACGAGTATGATAAGGGTCTCAGGGGTCTATATACAAGAGGCATGAATGCATGAATATCAATGTCACATGCCCCCCTATCTTAGTTTCTTGGAAAAAGTAACTGCTAGAAATAACGGTCCTAGACTTTGTTAATTTCCTTGGAAAGAACTCTGATCAATGTGTATATATGGATCAACATACAATATAACCATCCCCATGGAATCTTCTTGGACATTAACCCTCTAGTAGTGCAACCACAACTAGGTGTTAACAAGCCTTATCATGGTTGAGAGAGGAAACCCAAGCCTTAATCCCTAAAGAAATATTATGGGCATCTAGGTCCAAACATGATTCCTAAAACCATCGTGCATGATTTCTTGGGGTTATTATTCACCTACAAGTAGTGATATTGGTGCCATTATTATGGTTTTCAACTAGGTATATATATGGGTCTCAAGGCTCTAGACATGACTGGGGTAGGAAACTCGACCCTTAGTCCCTAAAGGAATTTTTTAGGAATTCAATGCCATGATTAACACCTAAAAGCATCATATATGACCTCCCAATGATATGTGTAACTTAGAGTGCTAATATGTGCATCATTAGGGATTTCTTAGGTTCTCAAAGTCTTATACATGGTTAGAGAAGAGTACTCGAGGTGCAAGCTATAAAATAATATTCTAAGAATCTAAGGCTGTGAATGATGGCTAAAAGCACTAGACATGATATATTGATAGTATCCCTAATCTCTGAGTGGGGATATCGATGACATAAAACAATTGCCAAAACTAGTTATGGTTCTCAAGGCTATGCACATGGTTCAAGGAGGAATCAAACTATACAAATTTCATAGGATCATAACACAAGGAAAATCCTAAAACCATCCAATTTAAGTAAAGATTCTTAAAAAATTTCTCACAAGTAAAACTGTAGGGAATGTAACAAGGAAAAAAGTGAAAATTTTGAATCTTTAATATTGATATTTTTCAGTTCAAATATGCATCTACATTCTCAAAAATTTGGGGTGAGAGAGTTTGTTGGATAACGCAATGATAGAGTAAGTGGAGGACTAGCATTGAAAATGGAAATAAGAAGCAATTTTAGGTAAGGCCATCATAAAGTCTATAATGACTTGGAGATAATTCTTTCATTATTCATGATGGTGGTAGAGGAGGATGAAACATCAACCATTGGATTCACCATTCTTTCAAGGTGAGTTATCTTATCTACATACTCCGTGCAACTCATTTGCAAAACTAAAAAACAAAGGATTCTCTTTATTTGATTTTAATGGCACCTCGTTACTAATTCTAGGGCGAATTTCATGGGGGTTTTTGCATTTTTCTATAATTACAAACACGCATTCAATCAATTCCATATGATGATAGATGTATGTTAGGCTCATGAGAATATGTAGACACATGTTTAGGCTACACATTTCACCCATGGTATTATCTTACTCAAACATGTTAGGATTACACACTTGAATTGATCAATGGCTCATTTACATGGTGGTACAACTCTTTTATAAGAGTAACCAACCACCATTTCTGGATAGAATACATGGTTACATAGACACTCATATGTGAATAATTTTTCGTCATCTACACTATATTTTGGTGGGAACTTGTTCTCATGAATGGTTGCACAAAAGATCTATGACATCTAATATTATTATCACAGAACGGTGGGACTACCACATATCCACCATGTATGCACACATATATTTTGTTTGAAGAACCACTTCCCTCATTTCTAGTTATGTTCCTTGCATTGACTAATGAGTGCATCTAGGTTTATCAAGAATAATAATAAAAATATATAATAATAAAATAAAATATATCCCTCTCAATATTCATATTTTAGCTTTGTTTTGATCCCTCTTGGTCCTTAATAGATATGGATTTTTGAAAAGCGAACATAGTTCCATTAAACTCTAGATCTATCATTTCTCAAGAGGGATCAAATCACCTAAGGTCCAAGTATTTATTTTCTACTTACTTAGAGATATACAAATAATGCCATTATTGAAGAGGAGTATGGTCATCTATACATTCAACAATTTGTTTACAAGGTATATTAGTTATCAATTTTTTTTTATTAAAATGTTAAAGTTTTTAGTATTAAATAATTTAATGTTTTTTTTTTTTTTCTTAAATTATAATTATCCATTTTTTTTATATCTTGGAATTTTTGTTTTTTCAAGATTAGAAAAATTATACAGCTTTTCAAAATATTTAATAAATGTTTTGGAAACTTTAGAAAATGTTTATTACAATGAAATCAAAATGGAAATGGAAATTTATTTTTTCATCTATTTCAATAAAATTAAAAATTAAAAAAATTACTAAAATGGTTTATTAATATAATAATTATTAAAATTTCATTTTCCATCCATCTAAAAAAATTAGAATAGTTACTAAAATGGTTTGTTAATAAAATAATTATTAAAATTGTTTATTAATATTATGATTAGAAACATTTAAAAACTCAAAGAAAATTCATTTTCCCGCTATAAACCTCATTTTCCCTCTATTTCCCCAAAAAATAAGCTTATTATAAGCCGCCTAAGAAGGCGTGATTAATGAATAATACATTTTGAGATTGAGAGGTGAATGCTATTCGCGTTTTGAGAGTTTCTTTTGATCCTTGTGTAGGCGGCTAGGGTTACAACCCTAGCTTCCCTCTCCTCTCCCATGCGAAAGGCGAAGGACTTCACCCTTAGCCTTTTGTGACAGTCTCTGCAGTTTTGGTGATCCTCTGCAGCTCAGGCGAGGCTGGCTCTTATCCAGCCGTGGATCTATGGCTCTTCTCCGGTGGTGGATATGCAGTCTAGGAGAGGCATATAATCCCCTGTTCCTTTTATCCTATGTTTACTCGGGGGTTTGTTGCCCGAATCAGTTTGGTTCTGGTAGTCTCTTTGGGTCGTTGAGGGGTATTTTGGGTATGGGCATGGGCTTGCTGGTCGATAAGCTATTCCATCGCCCTTCCAATGAGGTTTTCATTGACCAGAGGCCCTTCCATTTTCCACAGCTGCACCTGTTCCTTTTTTCAGGTGTCCATTCGAGGTTTTGTTGGTCCCTTTGGGCAATAGTATGTTTGATTCCGACAGTCTTTTTCAGTCGTTGAGGGGTATTTTGGGTATGGGCATGGGCTTGTTGGTTGATGAGCCATTCCGTCGCCCTTCCAATGATGTTTTCATTGACCAGAGGTCCTTCCATCTTCCATAGCCACATGTCCGAGAGGTACCTGTGATTGAGGAGCTTCCTGATGACCATGAAGCTTCACCATCTGTATCCGGTGGTGGCTTGTTCTCTGTTCTGGCTGCGGTGGTGGTACCTTTCATCCTACGGTGGCGGAGAGGTAGCCAACTTCTCGCTTTTGATTTCGCGGTGGAGGCTCCAAAGTCTATGACCTTTCCCATGGATTTCGATCTCAAACTAAGCCTCTTTAGTCACCTTGTGCCTGATTTGAAGGTGACATCCGTGAAGGTAGACAAGGACATGTTTGGAATATCTTAGAACTGTTGGAATATATTATGATTTTCTTTGCATATTAGTTTGGATTTTAAATTTTTAAGCATCTTGAATTCTACGAAAACTTGAAGTTTTAACGTTCTTGTGTTATTGGTGCCTACTATATAATGCAAAGTACGAGGCAATGAAGCTTTGTTGTATGGTCTTGCACCGTAGAGCCTATCCTCAAGAAATAATTGAATGATTGAGATATGTTGTTCCTTTTTCTGGATCTTATATGGAGTTTAATTTAATGGGACTGATTGGTCAATTTATATGGAGCAACTTTGTTTTTAGTACCAGGACTGTAAAAAATTCTCAATTTAATGGGACTCATTGTTGTTCAACAGGTTTGGGAGGTGAAACTTATCGCAGCAAAACATTCAAGCAATGATCTACCCAAGCAAGAGTCTTCCAAAACATCAGAGTCTGGATTGATTTCAATGTCAAAGTTTACAGCGATGGTGCTGCCTTCTAATCCTAATGCCAAAAATCAGGATGCCCAAAGGATTCCCTCTAAACTATAAAAATAAAAATAGTACCAGGCTTAATAAACCTTGCATCAAACAAGGCTTTACTATTGCTGTATGGACTTGCACCGTAGAGCCTATCCTCAAGAAAAAATTGAATGATTGAGATATGTTGTTATTTTTTCTGTATCTTATATATGGAGCTTAATTTAATGGTACTGATTGTTAATTTATACGGAGCAACTTTACTATTAGTATCGGGACTGTAAAAAAGTCTCAATTTAATGGGACTTATTGTTGTTCAACATGTTTGGGAGGTGAAACTTATCTCAAAAAAACATCACATAATGATCTACCCAAGCAAGAGTCTTCCAAAACATCAAAGCTTGGATTGATTTCAGTGTCAAGTTTTACAGCGACGGTGCTACCTTCTAATCCTACTGCAAAAAATCGGGATGTTGGTTCTGTCTCTTGAGCCCTCCAAGCTCTATATTTATCCCCTTTCCCCTGGCACGAAGCAAATGCAGTAAAAAACGTAATATACGGTTGTTTTTACAAGCACCATTTACCTACGGAAATCGGTGACATCTTAATAGACCTAGAGCTTATAAAGCACAAGCAGGGGTCTTATGGCAGGTTCATATGTCTATTAAGTGCCACCTAAATATGGGACAGGGCTAAAGAGCGGGCACGAAAATGTACAGGTTTAGTAGGTGATCCCAACCTTAGTAGAATATAAATATAATCGTACAAAGGTATATAAAAATAGTACCAGGCTTCATAAACCTTGCATCAAACAAACTTTACAGTTGCAATATTATTCTTTTAAGTGTTTCACAGTTTACCATTTTCTAGTTCTCCCTGAAATCATGTTCAATCCATATTAAATAACTATAAGCCTTCAGTACTTGTATGGTTCCATCCAAAGTCAATCCTGAATGATTCTTACGGGAAAGTCTACAACGAATAGTCTGGAGTATTTTTTACATTTTTACCTTTTTGTTTTGGTTGTGAGGTAGCAAAGTTAAAGGATCAAGCTCAACTTTTTGGTTTTGGTTGTGAGGTAGCAAAGTGCAAGGCTCGCGGTTATAAGAATCTCATACATTAATAAATTCATATACTTATAAATTTTTTGGTTTTGGTTGTGAGGTAGCAAAGTGCAAGGCTCACGATTATAAGAATCTCATACATTAATAAATTCATATACTTATAAATATTTTGGTTTTGGTTGTGAGGTAGCAAAGTGCAAGGCTCAGGGTTAAAAGAATCTCATACATTAATAAATTCATATACTTATAAGACATTCTCAATATATATAATATATTTAAATATAAATTAAATATAAATTTGAGATAAAATTATCAAACATTTTTATTATATACATATTCTCAATATATATAGGCATATTTTATGAATAAGGAAAAGAAAGAATGTTTAAGTGAGTTTGAATATAGATAGGCAGTTCAAATCAAACTTTTGAATATATAAGAAAGAGAAATCCAGAGTCGTTATTAAAGTAGAAGCACATCATCACTACTTTGATATAGTTTTCAAAATTCTAATTGTAACCAAAATTATACCAGACATGGGTCATGTTTGAAGGACACTGTGCACAAAGAAGGACACTGTGCACAAAGAGTATTGGAGATGAGGATGATTTATATAAAAAGAATTAATATGTAAAATCAATCTTGCTATATATAAATGTAATGTGAGTATTTTTCCACCATTTATTATTTCATGATGTTTTGTATTATATATATATTATGTGATTTATATTTTTTTTAATCATTTATTATTTTATGGTGCTTTGCACCATATACAATTTTGCTTATATTAAATAATAATAATAATTTTGGTGTTTTGCACTAAAAATGATCAATCCATGTTGGATTGGTTTTGATGTTTTGCACCACAAAATCTCAATCCACTTAGGATTGGTTTTGGTGGTTTGCACCATACATCATGGAATGCCACATATTCATTTAACACCAAAATCAACTTTTTTACAAACACCACTTTTGCACCACAAGTCTTAGCACCACTTGCGTATCCCCACATTATCATCACTTTTGCACCACAATTTGAAACTTCAGGATTTCTGAAATCCTTTACAAATAGTGGTGCTAATATGAGGCTAAAATTCCCTTTTTCTTGTAGTGCCCCATGTTGAAAATAAGTTTATGAAGGAGATTTACAATATAATGATCCATTTTGTTTAAGTAAAGAGATGGATATTTTTAATTGGAAAAGTGTATTAAAACAACATTAACAAAAAGATTTTTAGAAATGTTTCTCAATATTTAGTAAAATTATGAATATTTTTTAACATCTTGTAAATGTACATCTTATATTATAGATTCACAATATAACCTTAGAAAGTAAATATAAAGTTTTTTTTTTAATATATTTCTAATATTTCATAAATTTGTATATATCAAATTAAAACATTTATACATTATAAATATTACAAAATTGTAATGAAAAGACATGTTAGTTTCATGTTTATTTTGATAAATATATCATTTTTTAAAAATAAAATGATATATATTATTAAAAATAAATACTTCACAAATGGACTATATATGTTTTGTTTATATTAGTCATGATATTCATGTATTAATTAGATTACAATTTCTACTGTTATATTAGTTATGATGTCTATGTATTGAATAAAAGCTTCTACCAACAATTCTCTCTTCTTCTCGGTTATCCAAATCACTATTTAAAATTCCCAAATAATCTTCATGAATTATCATGTACTAAATCCATAAAGGAGCATGAAGAGATATATTTGGCATTTTATGCATTTAAACAACCCAAAGGAGCAAACTTATAAGAAGAATATGTTGATATGAAGGCTAAATTTCGAGTGTTTTACTTTTCGACTATTTATTTTTTAGCTATTGTTTCATTGTTTCTATGCAAAGAATTTGTATTTATGGAATTAAGAAACAAATTTATTTGGTTGAGAACATAAATCTTTTAGTCATATAGATGTAGATTGGGTAAGTTATTATGGGCTCACTACTAAAATCTACTCTTCCACATTTGGCTCCTTCACTATCACTTTGATTTCCATACAACTTTGACCAATGCCATTTATTTTGTGTCCATGAATCCAATTTGTATAGAATGACTTACTTCTATGTCTCTTTTTCTTCTACAACCTATGAGATGAAAGCTAGTATAATTCCACCAATTTAAAATACTTAGTGTCTTAGCTCTTATAAAAGCCTGTGTCTAGAATCCAATTCAAGATATTAACATCGAATACATTCATAGAAGTACAACCCCTCTTTTCCTGAACTAAATTCTTGACTCTTTCCATTTCTTCTTTAACCAAGGTAAACACACCTCCTATGATATCTATGTGCTACACCCATGACATCCAATTGAACTTTGCTTCTACTAAGTTCCCTTCTCCTTTGGAATCCTACAAGCTCATGGCCTTCTTTATCAAACTACATTTCTCGTGCATATATTCTCAACTTGCTACATTCCTCCTTCTTACCTTCCATTTCTATGAATCTACTTCCTACAAAGTGTGTGCAATGAACTATGATTACCAAGGAGCTATGAATTTCGTGTGAGCTCTCCCTTAAAACATTGATCAACTAAAAAGATGTTGATCGACCACCCCCAAATCTCTTCCACACTCTCGATTGAAGAAACATAGAGAAAATTAATCAAAAGCAAGAAGAATTAACTTCGTATTTCTCGAGGTTCAGTTAACCTTCCAAGAGAATATCCCTTCGATTTGTCATGATTGTATCTTATCCGGTTTCTATGGAAAAATCAGTTAACCGTCCAAGAGAATATCCCCTTAATTTGTCATGATCGTATCTTAGTCGGTTTCTATGGTAGAAACACCGAAAGTGTGTTTTTTTTTTGAACTGCGAGATAACGCAAGGCAAAACCAGTAGCATGCGGTCAACAAATCAAAACGCGGAGAATATTAATGACGCGAGAGAGAAGTGTCGTCAGCAAGGAATCGAACATCTCAACTGCTTGTTCTCAGAAAGAACGAGCGCCAATGCACTTGTAGCCTTCTATATAAAGTTGAAGGACACATAATCTTTCATTGTGTTCAATCCTCCATTTTTCTTACTTGTCACGTCTCTGCCTTTGTTTTGAATTTGTGAGCCTGTTTTTTTCCTCAAGATCTATCTGCTGTGTTTTCTGGGTTTTCTTCTGAACTAAGCAAATTGATTGTTATCATTAGTAATTTGTATTTGAGATTTAATGGAAATATGTGGGAAGTGGTTATCCAGAGTGATAAGTTGAGGCAAAGCAGACCGCAAGAAAGAAGAGGAGATTAACCGGCGGCAGAAACAACCGAAGGCCATGATGAAGCCAGTAGAACACGAGGCTCAGCCTCAAGCGGCTTCGGCAGCAGTAACGGGTGATAATAAAGAATTAGGAGATACTTCTCAAGAAGATGTTGACAGGGCTGCAGAAGCTTTCATCAACGGGTTCCGCAAGGAATAGGAATTGCAAAGGATGCTGTCTAATCATCTATACTACGGCTACCTAGAAGGAGCTACATAAATAAAAGTTATTTCTAACATGATCAATAGTTTTACTAATGATATACTAATTTTAGTTTGTATCCGGGGATTCGGGACGGTAAAAGTGTTGCTTAAATTTTCATTTCTGATGTAATTTAATACAATACAATGAATACAGCTTCATGATTTTAGATTCGACATGTACATGCCCCTCTCCCTTTTAATTTATTTTTTTTAATTTCTTCTCCGGAAGGTTGGATGGAGAGTGATTTGGACAGTGATTCAATGATGAGGAGGTGATTTAAAGATATGAAGTGAGATTTACTAACAACAAATTCTCAGTTACACGGGGAGCACAACAAAATACAAGTTCTTCATTCAAACTCTACCACAAAATATTTCCATGTTGTGGTTATTGATGTTTTTGCAACTCATGTCTTTCAATTTTCAATATTCATGTTATAAATTTAGTCTTTTTATTAGTAAAAAGATTTTTTAATTGGAATTTCTTTTAGGGATTTATTGCATGGGATGTCCTTATAAGAATTCAGTATGAGAATTCAGTATGAGAAATGTCCATTTGAGAAATGTCCAAACTAAATTCCCAAAAATAAAAAGTAATTAAAAAAATTGATGTCTACTCATAACTTTTCAAAAATTAAGAACAAAAAATTAAAAACTACTATAACGTGGATCTATTAAGCACTCAGAAAAACCTAATTTATTAAATGTAAATCTTTTCTTAATATATAAAAACTTTAAGATGAAAAGAGTTCACACATGATATAATTGAATTTCTCTCAATACTTAATAAATCTAAACTTAAAATAAATATATACTCATCATTAATTTATAATATAAAATTCAGTTTATTATAATATGATTTATTGAATATTAAAAAGATTAAAAAAAAAACCCACAACGAGTGCTAAGTGGTTTCCATCCCAACGGAGAGCAAGACAATCAAGAGGCAAGACACATGCACACCTATGCCAACCACGAGGCTGGGCACGTGCCTGCCACGACCATCTATGTGTCCCGTCTTGCATCAGACCTCCCGTCCGATCGCTCCATTGCTCCAGCGTGCGCTCCATCTTGTCCTGGTCCAGATCTGTGTTATGGCAATCACTCCCATGACGAGCTTCGAGTGGGGAGGTACTCCAGCACTAATGGTAAGAAGAAACAACAGGAGGAAGCACCCTAATTCCTCCCTGCGAGTCAATAGATGGGGAAAAAGGGTGGATAACGTCCGGTTCAGAGTTCTGAGACTCTCCCTCTACAACAAGGTTACTGTTAGTGTTTGGTCTCCTGGTCCGATTGCAGTTGTAGCTACAATTCCTCCCACGAGAGGTTTCATCAGGTGCAAGACTAAGCCATCCGACCCTTCTCTAGGCCCGTTCATTTGTTTCATGCATGATATAGTGGGAAAGGCTCGTCAATTCAAGGAGGAGACCCCGTCACACGCCCATAAGAAAACTCACGATGCCCAAGAGGATGCCCAAGTGACTCGGGGGTGCCTCTCGGACTTAGAAATTCGAAATAAGTTTGAGGCACTGGTTCGAGACCCCGAAAATACAAGAGTACACACTAGACACTCTACTAGCGGACTCTGTACATTCATTGGCTATAGAAAATGGTTTTCAAAAAGACCCTGGATGATCGAGGTGAAGCGCAAGCTGAAATTATGCTCTAGCCGGACGAAATGGTCGGATACCTTAAACAGATCCTCCACAACTAGAACTAGACTGCTCACAGGATCAGCATTGAGCTCGTGATACATGATCCCATTCATCAACCCAATCCATTGATTCGCACTCATCCCACTCACAACTGCTGCAAGACCCACAAAAGCAAGCAAGTTTCCGCATCCATATTTCAAATAATGGATTGTTTGAGCTTGAAACCGAATGAAATCCACGAGTGCCTTGCACAGTACTACAACTATAAGAACACGATTGATCTATATCAACTACATTCCAGAAATTTCTGACAACATGTCCTCTACCTATTGGTATGTGTTGCTCCGTGGTTCGATCTGACATTTTTTCTTTGCACCATCGAACTGTGAATTCGACATTCCAAATATGAGGGCCTCCCATGCACCTCGTCTCCTCCCTTCGTAGGGCAGTTTTGAGACATGCTCCAGCCCTGTCGTGCTCTCCCTTTCCATGCCCGGTCTCATAATAGTTCCATACATGTAGCACATCATAAGTCTTGTGCAACATACTCAACCACTGGAAAACACGTGCATTTTTGAACTGGCCTGCACAACCATCTGACCATATCCAATGCTGATCCATATGTATCCCACTCTCCTTCAGCTAATCATAGAAAATTTTGAAGCAATGCTGCACATAATGCAGGTCATGGCACCTATTGTCACTGATATAGAAGTTGGTCTCTTTCAATATCATCCTCATGTTGTTGCTGCTCTCTGGCGCGTGCCTGTATGTGATATGGACCATTATGTTAACTTGGTCTGAATGGTAGTATTGACTTTGAATCTCATTCTGTGGTTGTAGGGTATATTTTTCCGCAAAGTCCACAACTGACAATATTGTGCCCTTGGCAAAGGTGTCCCTGCACTGTCTGTACTGTTCATCCTGCCATCGTGCTACATGGACGTGCTGTACATTATTACCATATAAATAGAGAGAATGGACAACATTGGTAAGGATGCTAATATCTAGAATAACGAGAGGATGCAACTCCTAACTAGCATAGGTTGATCTTCGCGAGAAAGAAATTAAAATAGGGAGGACTTTGGCTAATTATAAAATAGAAAATGATTTTACCATGCACCTCATGTTTCATCATGGAGGCTCTCAAAGAAATGGAATGGCCTCTTTAATGATCCAAACACTTCTCCAAGGAGATATGAAAACTAAATTGAACTTATTTAAGGATATCCTTTCTCAATTAAAAAAACTCCGTGTATTGTTTTAAGTTTTCTAGTAGTCTAGTACCAACTATTTTTCCTTAGTTTGACAAGGCCCCTATGCCATCCTTCATTGTGGATAAATTATCCTCAGTTCCAATGGAACAACATGAGAGGATTTGCAAGTTCAATGGCCAATGCCTAAAGTTGAAAAACATCAAAAAGTATGTCTTTTATTGCTCAAATTCTTTTTGGATGAGGGAGTGGTACTCCATCTATGTGCAAAGGGTTTCTTAATATTCATATTTTCATGCGAATAGGAAATCCAATAGCTAACGAGTATGGATTCTTAGTTTATTTACAAAGTAGGCCTCTTTATGGATCCATGGTAACCTAATTTCAAACTAGTTACACAATCATTATTAGAGGTTTTTCTTTGGGTAAAAATGATCAATATCCTTCTTAATACTTGGTGTCTAAATCCTTTTAAACAATTACTAACACCTTACTTGAGTTAATTCAATTCACTAACATAAACCTAGATTTATATTAAATTTTATTATGTAAATAATATAAATACATTAATATAAATTCCTATGGATTGATAGACTTCAAAGCCGCGGAGGCCTAGACATGTAATGTGTACTCATATATTTATAAAGACCATAGTCATTAAGCTTATCATAATAATTTTAATATATGTAATAAATTCATATATACAATTTTAAATAAAATAATCCAAATTGATCATGCATAATATAACAACGATGGAAAAATAATTTGCTAAAAAATGTTAAAACTAATTTATTTTAGTTCTATATATAAAATATTTATATTTATACTAGAATTATGCTATTATGGTAAAGAGAATTTTTAAAAAGCAAAGTTTGAAATTTGTTAACCTATTAATAAATTGTAATCTCATCTCACTATTGATTTCTGAATTTGCTAAAGTTGTTATTAATTATTTCCATTTAAATGTAAATCTACATTTGTGAAAGATTATGCAGGGGCAATCAAACACAGTTCAGTTCGGAGCATTATACATTTAGTTATTTTTCACCATCAACTACCAATTATTTATGTATCAACTACCAGTTATTTTTCTTTTTTTTATAATTATTTATTTCTAATTTTGAATGATGACCATAAAATCAATACATTACACGTGTTGTACGATACTCCTTCACTCTAGAAAAAGCATAAATGGTACGTATAATTATCAAAGACAACCTCCTCTCAATTCCAAGTAATTGCAAAACCCCGTTGATGAAAACTTCGGCAGCCTTGTTAAGAAATGTCCTATGCTTCTTTCTTATCAGATGTTACAGCTGCGGAAACCAAGGAACAGGCCGAATCATAAACTGCTTGAGGAGGCTCATGTTCGACTGGCTTCACCATGGAATTGGATTGTTTCTGATGTCCATTCTCCTCTTCTGATCTGCCTCCACATATGAATAACCACTTTCCACGTATCTTACAACGCTATAAAATCTCAAATACGAATTACTGATGATACAAAACAATTTGTGTAGTCGAGACGAAAACCCAGAAAAAGAAATATTATTTTGTTTAAAGGTCATTCCCCGAGTTTTTTTGTTTTAAAGGTGATTCCCTCAGTTTTGATTTATTGACCACTGACTAGCAATTTTTATTTGCTTTCATTCCAAGTAATAAAATTTTGATTTGCTCGAATAAAAGTCTATAGTGGAATGATGAACCTCGGGAAATTGCTGGATAGAAGGCTTGCTCGCAATAAAAAGCTAGTAGATTTAAGAAGTCTTCGGCCTTCCTTCCGAATAACTTTATCCCGAATATCCGCTTCATGTGAACGTCCGCAATAAACGTCCGCTTCATGTTTCACTGTCCATATCCTCTGTCCGATTGAATCGAAAGACAAAATTCATCTCTCTTTCCATTGACCACAAATAAAACATTGTCATATAAGCTTGACAATATTGTAGGATTAATGCGAAAATGAATTAATAGACTCACAATATTGTCACATAGAAGCTTGATAATATTGTGGGGATCAATGTGAAAATAAATTAATAGACTCACAATATGTTGACTTTTTTGGCGAAATAGTAAGACAATAAAAACATATAAACATGGTTCGGTTAACCTTCCAAGAGAATATCCCTTCGATTTGTCACGATAGTATCTTATCACTTAACCGTCCAAAAGAATATCCCTTCAATTTGTCACGATCGTATCTTAGTCGGTTGCTATGGTAAAAACACCGAAAGTTTGCTTATTTTTTTGAAGTGCGAAATAACGCAAATGAAAACCAGTAGCATGCGGTCAACAAATCAAAACGCGGAGAATATTAATGACGCGAGAGAGAAGTGTCGTCAGCAAGGAATCGAACATCTCAACGGCTTGTTCTCAGAAAGAACGAGCGCCAATGTACTTCTAGCGTTCTATATAAAGCTGAAGGACACATAATCTTTCATTGTGTTCAATCCTCCATTTTTCTTACTTGTCACGTCTTTGACTTTGTTTTGAATTTGTGAGCGTTTTTTTTCCTCAATATCTGATCTCTGCTGTGTCTTCTGGTTTTTTCAGTACTAAGCATATTGCTTGTTATCATCGGTAATTTGTATTTGAGATTTAATGGCGATACGTGGGAAGTGGTTATCCAGAGTGATAAGTGGAGGCAGACCAGACCGCAAGAAAGAAGAGGAGATTAACCCACGGCAGAAACAACCGAAGCCCATCATCAAGCCAGTGGAACATGCGGCTCGGCCTCAAGCGGTTTCGGCAGCAGTAACCGCTGATAAGAAAGAATTGGGGGATACTTCTCAAGATGATGTTGACAGGGCTGCAGAAGCTTTCATCAACGGGTTCCGCAAGGAGTTGGAATTGCAAAGGACGCTGTCTGATCGTCGATACAACGGCTACCTGGAGAGAGCTACATAAATGGAAGTTATTTCTATCATGATCAATAGTTTTAGTTAATTACTACATCTTTATTAATCTATATCTGTAATGTAATTTAAATTTATATCATGGGAGAATAAAGTGTTGTGTGTAAATTTATATCTGTAATGTAATTTAATAGAACGAATACAGCTTCCAGGTATTAGTTTCACATGTACATGTGCCTCTCCTTTTCAATCTTCTTTTTATTTCTTCCTCTGAATGTTAGATGGAGAGTGATTCAATTATCAGTACGTGATTAAAAAATAAGAAGTGAGATTTAAGCCAATTATGTAAGAATTATCAGAATATGTAATACAGTTTTCTCTTATTGAATGAAAAACACCTCACAACTGAATTTAACTTCTCGGAATCTCGCTGTATAATCTTTCCCAAATTGAAATCTAAATTGAACTGTGAAATAATAAACAGTCAGTTACTCCAAGAAAACAACAAAATACAAGTTCTTCATAGACTAAAGATTCAAAGTTCCCACAAAATATTTCTAGATGCAACAGTTTGTTCAACTTTCTACTTTTCACTACCATAAGTTGTGGTTCATGTTTCTGCAGCTCATGTTCAACCTTTTAAAATTGCAGCTTTCTCATGTTCAATATTCAAGCTATAAATTTATTGCTTTTATTTCGTTAAAGGGTCTTTGATCTAGAATTTTTATAAGGGTTTTATTACTTTAAGTTAATTTATAGTATAAGTTTTAATTTTTATTTATTTTATACTATAAGTTTTAATTTTTATAATATAATTTATTGAAGATTAATAAAAAGGATTAAGAAAATAAAATATAAATTTATTATGGATACTTTACATATAATTTGTCGAGTCCAGTGGAAAATCTACAAAAACAACATAGTGTTCTGGAAAGAAAATATAACGAAGTAATCCAAAATTAAAAAAAAGAGCTACATACAGCTTAGTCCCTGCATTAATTATACAAACACCAAAATAAAGAAAAAAGGAGTGACCACGAAGATTCCTTGACCGAAGAACTCCCCGCCATTAGATTGGTTGGCCATGGGCGGGTAATAACCACGATTTGCTTTCATTCGGTTCACAGTTACTTTCTACAAAGTGAATAAACTACCCGTTCATATTTATATTTTACATGTTTTGTAAATAACAATTTCTTCTAAAGCTGTAAAGAGATTTAAAAATTAAAATAAAAAATATGTTAAAATGAGAATGAAGCTGTAAAGAGATTTAAAATTTAAAATAAAAAATATGTTAAAAAGAGAATGAGTAAATAATAAAAATAATGAAAATTATCTTACAAGAAGATGTCTATAAAGAAATATTACCAACAAGTTATCATGGAAACAACACTTATATAAATATTAAACAAACTTGTCTATTTTGTCTTCAAAATATTTTAGAAAAAAAACTCACCAACTGTTGGAAATATGAAAATACAAAAACATTTATCCTTTAAATATAAAAATACAAACACGTTGACTGAACACATGGTTGTTAATTATACCATCAATTCAAATCTTTAAAATTCATATTAAAATTTACTATAATGAACAAATGAATGAATTGAAATATCCTGTTTTTTTTTCAACAACGGGTAATGAGATTTTATATTAAAAAAGACACGTTATTACAAAAAGGATGAGAAGACTGATCCCAAAATTGGAGAGCTGTCGTGACTAGCTCATCACATTCCAGTCTATGCAGGTCATACATATACCATGTTATGCGAAAACTGAAAATTCTTACAAACTTTCTTAGGAGAAAACTACAGAAGAAAAACATAACATGAAAAGAAAAACTGGACTAGCTTCTACAAGCCTTTACAAAGAAAGGGCCATAACAAAAAAGTCTTGTGAATGCATGGACGAGGAAAGAAAAAGTTCAATAGTTGACATGATGCTGGTAGGCATTCTTCTCTTTCTTCCCAGCCGCAACTTCGGCATTATCATCAGCAATGCCATGGAAGACAGTGGAGTTGTTCCTATAATCGGACCTTATGTCGTCAACCTTTACTTCAACAATTCTGAGATTGTTGTGCAGGGACTTAATTTGTGTGCTCATATCCACCAAATAGGGGCAACCGTTCTCGAATTTTCCATCTAGCATGTCAAAATACTCCTTCAACTTACTGTTACCACTGCGAACTTTAGAGTTCCTAATCTAAACAAATGTGGAAAGGTGAGAAATGGATTTTTTGAGGTCTGAGTTCTCACCTTTGAGCCAACGAACTTGTGTTTCCAGCTCCTGCAAATGCGAATGGACCTCAGAGACAGGTTGTCTAGCCCTTGTGGAGACCCCAAGTTAATGAGACCTCTGTTATCACTTGCTGGATGCAACCAATTCCTGCCACTGCCCGGCTCGCTGGAGTGCCCACGAACAACATCCTGCACAGAACCACCAATGCTTTGTCCCTGCACCATGTCGAGAGGAGCCCAATTTTTGCTGCTTCCTGGCTCATCATTTCTGGAATTACCACGAAAGGCGTGCTGCGCAGAACCACCACGAGAAGCATGCTGCACGCAGAACCACCATTACTCTGCTCCTGCACCACATCGAGAGCAGAGAGGTATCTTTTCATTCCAACCCCCCCCTCCAATTGGACCTGGAGGTGTTTCCTACAACAACGACACTGCAGTGCAGAGAGGTTCAGCCCAGGATTATCATCCTCCATTTTTAGCCTGAAAAGACAAACATAGCTCACAACATGGAAGGAGACTTGCAAAATGCCTGCCTTATCACCCTTGATCGATTTATAT
Source organism: Larix kaempferi (assembly GCA_027924585.1). Taxonomy (NCBI): domain Eukaryota; kingdom Viridiplantae; phylum Streptophyta; class Pinopsida; order Pinales; family Pinaceae; genus Larix; species Larix kaempferi. Next base: position 27,439,583 of record BSBM01000904.1, on the reverse strand, counting down.
GCTGAGGGTTCCTCAGATCCTGGTCTCAATGAATTCACGCATGCGAGATAGGTGGAGTCAGCTCGAGGAAGCCGCCAATTGTGCCGAGAGGATGCGGGCAGGGATCGAGGAGGAGAGGGGGATCCCAAGGAGATCTTATCATGATTCAAATTCAAAATTGGGTTGGGACTATAGTTTATAGGATTGTGGAAAATGAAATCCCAAGCCGAGAGAGAGCGCTTCACTAGTGCAATCATGGGATTCAAAAGCAAACTAGGGGGGGATTAAGGGACACAATTGATGTCAAGGTTTTGACTATTATTGGTAAAAAATCCATAATCCAAACGAGCACCTACATTGGCCATGATGTCTACAATCTGGTTGTTGTTCCTCAAGATGTGAAGAAAGGTGATAGAGTTAAAATCCTTAGCCACATAGAAGAAGAGGTGATGGATCTTGGAGACTGGATTTCTACAATTTTTTGCAAGATACCTAGCTTCCCTAATAACCAGCATTGAGTCTCCAAAGGCCACGTGATCCTTGACATCTTCGCTCCTAGAGATTTCCATTCCTTTGGTCAGTGCGAGCCATTCTGCATCATTATTTGTCCTCCTGTCGTTTCCCCGGGCAAAGTCTCTCACCTTGTTTCCCTCGGAGTCAAGAAGGACTCCTCCCACACCTGCCAACCGAGGATTTCCTTTCGAGGCATGATCAAAGAAAACTATATGAATACCAAGAGTCTTGATCCAGAGCTGAAGTTCCTTTGGTTCTAGTCTGATGTGTCAATTTTGGGGCTTATGTTTATTGGAGGAATGAGCCGAGAGGGAATAGTGGGGCGAGATCAAGAGGTATGCCACCCAGTTTTTCTCTTCCACATTTAAGGGTTCCTTACTAATGTTCTTCATACCTCTCGAAGAGAGGGAATCAATCGAGAGAGATTTTGCAGAAAAGAAGAATTTACCTGGGGTGGCCCTGACATCTTAAAAAATTTCTTTGTTTATGGTAGTCCAGAGTTTCCAGCATATGAATTTAGGGAAGGCAAACCAAGCTCTTTTGAAGTCTGGCTTCCTAAACAATGAATTTTTGTAGTAGAGATGCCAGTTTGCAAAGAGGTCATTCCAGTTTGTTGGGAGGGTTAAGTTTGGTTGGATATCCCGATATGCACGGTGCCATACCTCTTGGGAGAAACTGCATTCTAGAAAGAGACTGTCAATTGTTTCCTCGGCTTCTTTGCAAAGTATGCCTCTGGCCGGTCCTTCAATCCCCTGTTTCTTGAGATTCTCGGTGGTGAGAGTCTTCCTATGAGCAAGAGTCCAGTATAAGGAATTTACTTTTGGAAGCCCATCCGTGTCCCAGACTTTGCTCCACTTATTATCCTTGATCCAATGATTGTTAAGAGCATCCATAAAACCATAACCGTCCTTAACAGAGTATGAGCCCGCTTTTCCCCTGTAGAGTACCCTCCCATCTATCCAATTCCAGGAAGGGAACATGATGACAATCTGAGGCTTTTATATCAACTTAGTCCATTCATTATATTCACAACAATTAAAAATAGAGTGTGTAGATGCAAATTAAGCAATTTAAGCACAGCAGAATTAAAACTCATCCACACACACACATTTCATATGCATACAACATATCAAAAATAGTCATCAATTTAAACATTGCAGAAGTAAATGCATAGATAGATAAACACTTATCTTTATGGTGAAATGGCCCCAAACAACTAGCTATGTCACTGCAATGTTCCACCCAGCCATAGGCCAGTTGTGTTCATCAACTCTCTCAACACAACTGCCACCCCCAAGCTGGGCATGATTCTTACAAGGAAAAACGGGGGGACATTCAAGCTCATGCACAGCCAAAGCCAGAGATACCCATCTCAATCCCAACACTCACTTACACACAACAAACTCAAACTGGGGCATGGATACACATTTCCAGCAATTGGATTTACAAACAGGATGGCCACGGGTTTCCCCCAAATCATGGCACACCAAAATGGACTGTAAAAAGGGGGATTCAACCATACGGAGCAAACCCGATTTCTCCCACAGGTTATGAGCATTCAGATTGCCCATAACGGCCTCATTGAAACCCCAATCAAGCTCCCTCTTCTTCCAGTAGCTCTGCAACACAAAAACACCCTCTTCCCCACTGAAAAACCAGGAAAACACAGGAAAACATGGAGGAAAAATGCCAAGGCAGCTCCAAAAACGTGAGAGAGGAAAAACTACTTGATGGGAAATGGCTTGGGGAGAAATTCATGGCTATTTTCTTGCCCAAGAAGAAAAACACATTTTTCCATGAAGGGTGGCTTTCCCATGCTCGAATTTGGACATCCATACATCTCCATCCCCAAGGCATTAACTACCTCAACCAACTCTTGGGGAGAATGAATGATTGGGTACAAAAGTCAACATGGGTAGTTGAGGGTTTGATGGGTTCTCTCATTGCCACTTGGATTGACTTGATTGACTCAAGGGTTTGAATGTTTTCCCTCCCAAGTCCTTGTAAAATCATGCCCCCATATCTTGTTGCATTGCATAGCTAGTTGTGGGTATTTTATTAAAATGAATATTTACAATTCCAATGTGCATGGCTAGCACGTAAACCATATGCATCAATAAATCGATGGCAGGGCCTTGGCATTGAGCTCTTCACCATGATTTTATAACAATATTACATTATTTACATTTTAATACAATGGGATCAAAATCGAGATATTACATCCCCAGCAACGCTTGTCTCTCTTCGATTGATGGACGGGAAGAGAACCGTGAAACAGGGAGAGAAGTGCACTATAGTCATGAAGAAGGTGCTCTGGGAGCTCCAGATTGAGGCATCCCATCCATCTTCCTTGGTTGGACCAAGAGGAAAAGTGAAACAGAGTATGGATATTAGCTTGCTCCATCCAGTTTTTTAAATCGTGGAATTCTTGCAGCGAATTAACGGGCGGGCTGTAGCAGAAGTTATCCTTCCAAATTTGGATTTGCTTGTCGTTGTCAGGGATCCAAAAAAGACTACGTTGGATGATGAAAGTGATCGCTTGCAGAGGTCCCATATAGAAGACCCTCTTTTTCCCTGATCAATATTCTCCACACAGCGGCTTCTGCTGCCACGAATATATTTTTTGTAGAATATTTCCTTCCACCACGCCCTCTTTCCTGAGATGATCCTCTTCATCACCATCATGATCATCATCCTTGTCACCATCATCCTCATCACCATCATCATCATCATCACCATCATCCTCATCGTCATCTTCATCACCATTGCCATCATCATCATCACCATCACCATCATCTCATCATCATCATCATAATCCTCATCATCATATTCATCACCATTTTCATCATCATCATCATCACCATCACCATCATCTCATCATCATCAGCATCATCATCAACATCTTCAACATCATTATCATCTCCCCCTTCCTCATCAACATCTCCATCATCGTCATCTTCTTCATCATCACATCTTCATCAACTTCAAGTATCCCCTTGACAAAGGAAATTAAATAAACCATACAATAGCGCATACGCACAAGGACGCGTGTGTGTTGTTCTTAACGTCTACGCGCACCTACGCATGCACATGTTTGCGCGTGCGCATAGTTGCGTGCGTGTTTGAATTCAAACTATTTTGGTGCCCTTGCAGGCTTGGAATTAGCTTCGGATTGCACCTTTAGGCTCAGTTTAATTTATCCTTGATTTATAGCAGAAAAAATTAAACGCTACAACTTCCTGTTTTTCACAGCTAGTTCTGCATAAGCTCCACGAGTGCACTGCAGATGAAATTGCACACACTTGTCGAGCTCTGTGTGTAGATTCCAAATATATAATTTTTTAATAGATATGTTGTTGTTCTCTATTTTTAATTCATTTTAAACTGCACTCATGTTAAATTCGTAAAAAAACATAGGTCGTTTAGTTGGCCTATAGCTTTTGATTGGCTTACCTATTTCGAAAATGGAAAAGAACCCACGTAAGAGCACGAAAATACCTACAACCTAAAAAAAAAATGCATTTTGATTATTTTTAGACCATGATATGGTGGATTAAAACTTGACAATGGCATTTTAGGGCTTCACTAACTTCGGTAATTTAAAAAAAATATAAAATTGACTTTTAAAATTTTGGAAAAATAGCCTCGCACAAGATTTTTCTGTTGCCTACGCCTTTACATATATTTTTTCTCTTAAATTGAAAATTTACATAGCAAACAGGCGGGTCAAAAAAAACATGTGCATTATGTTTTAGAAAAAAAATAACATACAAATCTTCGAATATTGACATTTTGGGGTGGTTGTACCACTTTTCCATAAATAAAAATTATATATTTCGGAAGGTCATCCGTTCTTCTACGTTTCATGTTTTTTCACCTAATCGGAAAACGTTTTGTAGGTACCTCTAATAATTGATTTTAATGATAATATTTTTTTTTCCAGAATGTCATTGCAACTAACATGTCATAATTGGATATCATTACCTTGCACCAGCCCGAGTCATACACCTCATGTTGTCGTGGTTTTGTTTTCCATGTAGACATTTGTTTTAAGCAAGTGTAGACGTTTCCTTATAAGCTTTGATTAGTTGGATAATAAGTTGATTTGAAGTATAAATTCCCCGTGTATGTGCATAAATGTTTTACCCTTCGACTATTTACTTTCTAGCTATTGTTTGATTGTTGCTATGCAAAGAAAGTGTATGCATTGTTGTATAAATACACTTTCTCTTTCCTATACCCAATATGTAGTTTGATATGCATTGTTGTATAAATACACTTTCTCTTTCCTTCCGTATCAAACTACATTTCTCTTTCCTATAGACTCAACTTGCTCCATTTCTCCTTCATGCCTTCCATTTCTATGAATCTACTTCCTACGAACTGTGTGCAATGAAATATAACTACCAAGGAACTATGACCACCAACAGCTCTAGCAATTCTATGTGAATCAGTCTGAGATCTCCCCTAAAACATTCATCAACTAAAAAGAGGTTGATGGACCTCGTCCAAATCTCTTCCACTCTCTACCATGCCTATGAATATTTAGGTCCATTGAAGAAACATAAAGAAAATTAATCATAAGCAATGAAAATTAACTTCGATTTTTTGTGGAGGAAGACAAAAACTAGCTTTCGATTTGCCCCCAAATTCCAATTACCATAGAAATACTTTTTTTTCTAAAACATAGTTCTTTCAAACCCAAACCCATTCATTCTCATCATTCTTTTAAAGACATGGATTAATGGTTTGTATACAAAGTGATCAATTGATCATAGGATGGAAGAGCCAAATGAGCACAATGATGATGGCCTCTTTTCTTTTTTTTGACCCCTCCCACTCCTTCACATGTTTCAATATCATGTCATTATGTAACCACGCCCTTTCACTAGAGAGAAACCAACTTTAACATTTAATGGTGCTCCTAACACTCTACACACTTGAACCGAAAGACAAAATTCGTCTCTCTTTCCATTGACCACAAATACAACATTGTCACATATAAGCTTGACAATATTGTAGGATTAATGTGAAAATGAATTAATAGACTCACAATATTGTCACATATAAGCTTGATAATATTGTGGGGATCAATGTGAAAATGAATTAATAGACTCACAATATGTTGACTTTTTTTGGCGAAGTAGTAAGACAATAAAAACATATAAACATGGTTCGGTTAACCTTCCAAGAGAATATCCCTTCGATTTGTCACGATAGTATCTTATCCAGTTTCTATGGTAAAATTAGTTAACCGTCCAAAAGAATATCCCTTCAATTTGCCACGATCGTATCTTAGTCGGTTGCTATGGTAAAAACACCGAAAGTTTGCTTATTTTTTGAACTACGAAATAACGCAAATGAAAACCAGTAGCATGCGGTCAACAAATTGAAACGCGGAGAATATTAATGACACGAGAGAGAAGTGTCATCAGCAAGGAATCGAACATCTCAACGGCTTGTTCTCAGAAATAACGAGCACCAATGTACTTGTAGCCTTCTATATAAAGCTCAAGGACATATAATCGTCATTGTGCTCAATCCTCCATTTTCCTTACTTGTCACGTCTTTGACTTTGTTTTGAATTTGTGAGCATTTTTTTCCTCAAGATCTGATCTCTGCTGTGTTTTCCGGGTTTTTTCTGTACTAAGCATATTGTTTGTTATCATCGGTAATTTGTATTTGAGATTTAATGGCGATACGTGGGAAGTGGTTATCTAGAGTGATAAGTGGAGGCAGACCAGACCACAAGAAAAAAGAGGAGATTAACCCACGGCAAAAACAACCGAAGCCAAAGATGAAGTGAGTGGAACATGTGGCTCGGCCTCAAGCGTCTTCGGCAGCAGTAACGGCTGATAAGAAAGAACTGGGGGATACTTCTCAAGATGACGTTGACAGGGCTGCAGAAGCTTTCATCGACGGATTCCACAAGGAATTGGAATTGCAAAGGATGATGTCTGATCGTCGATATTACGGCTACCTGGAGAGAGCTACATAAATGGAAGTTACCTTTATTTTATGATCGTCAATACTACAACTACCTGGAGAGAGCTACATAAATGGAATTCTCATATTTTCTAAGCATTGCACTAACTATTGGACAATCATGTAAACAAAAATTTCTGATTCTGAAAATGCGGAATAAAACTTTGATACAGAATCAAAATATCAACACCAAATAGATCATACCTCCAGCCATTGATGCTACTTGAGTTGCTGTAAAGGATTTCCCTATTCCACAACGTTTAGCTTCTTGCACAGTACTTCCAAGCTCTGCTTACTCTTTCTTGATGGTGTAAAACTGAAGGGGATTAAGTTAGCGAGCTTGGGGACCAAACAAGGGTTTTAATAGCCAAGCTTCCATCAAGCTTATGATGGCTATGTGTCAATTGTTCCATAGATCAAGATAGAGAACCGTTGAGGGAGTTATGGACCATTCCCGAAGCTCTCAACGAGAAATCAGTTATTTAGTTAAAGAGTTTTTAATATTAACTTAAGAGAGCTTACATTCTCCCACTTGGTCCATACTTCCAAACTTAATGTCTCATCTTAAAACCTATTGACAATCTGTATTAAGTAATAGATACAAGAATCATGGCGATAAGTCCTCTTATGACAAGTATTACCTTCCATGTATTACTATGTATTTATTGCTATTTTAATTTATGTGGCAACAATTTCTTAATGAATAAACCTTATGTTTATTCTTGGTCCTCATAGATGATCTTTCTCAAATTAAATTAAGGTGCACATATGTATGAGAAAAAACAGCACAGTAATTAAGAATTTCATTAAAAATAACATTGTCCATACAATGAGAAACTACATAATGGAACCAAGTCCCATATTCATTACATGATCCTTGAATTTAAACGGTGGCATGCCCTTAGTCAAAGGATCAGCGATCATAAACTCAGTGTTGACGTGCTCAATGACCACTTTCTTTTCTTTAACACGTTCCCTTATGGCCAAATATTTAATGTCGATGTGTTTATTTCGACTCCCACTTTTGTTGTTTTTAGCCATAAAAACAGCAGCTGAATTGTCGCAATACATTCTCAATGGCTTAGAGATAGAATCCATAATTCTAAGCCCAGAAATGAAACTCTTAAGCCATACACCATGTAAAGTAGCCTCAAAACAAGAGACGAACTCAGCTTCCATAGTGGAAGTGGCAATCAAGGTCTGCTTGGCACTCCTCCATGATACAGCTCCACCGGCCATCATAAAAATGTATCCTGATGTTGATTTGCGTGAATCAACACATCCAGCAAAGTCAGAATCTGAGTAGCCAATTACTTCCAAATTGTCCGTCCGTCTATACATAAGCATGTAGTCTTTAGTTCCTTGAAGATACCTCAGTACTTTCTTTGCAGCTCTCCAGTGGTCTATACCTGGATTACTCTGATATCGTCCCAACATTCCCACAACAAATGCAATGTCAGGTCTTGTGCAGACCTGAGCATACATTAGGCTTCCGACAGCAAAAGCATATGGAATGTTCTTCATTTGTTCCCTTTCAAGGTCGTTCTTCGGGCATTGATTCAAATTGAACCTATCACCCTTCACAATGGGAGCTATACTTGGTGAACAATCCTTCATCCGAAATCTCTCTAAAATTTTATTAATATAGGTTTCCTGAGATAGACCCAAGATGCCTTGAAATCTGTCTCTATGGATCTTAATGCCAATGACATAAGATGCCTCACCCATATCCTTCATATCGAAATTTTTAGAGAGAAATTGTTTCACCTTATGCAGCAAACCCTTATCATTGGTTGCCAGCAAAATGTCATCCACATATAAAACAAGAAAACAAATTTTACTCCCACTAACTATCAGGTATATACATTGATCCATAATGTTTTCTACAAAACCAAAAGAAGAAATTACATTATGGAATTTCAAATACCATTGGCGGGATGCTTGTTTTAAACCGTATAAGGATTTCTTGAGCTTGCAAACCAATTGCTCACCATCACTAGAGGGGAATCCTTCAGGTTGTTTCATGTAAACCTCCTCCTCTAGATCTCCATTTAGAAAAGCCGTTTTCACATCCATTTGATGCAACTCCAAGTCGAAATGGGCTACTAATGCCATAATAATGCGCAAGGAATCTTTCTTAGATACAGGAGAGAAAGTCTCCGTGTAGTCGATTCCTTCTTTCTGAGTGAATCCTTTAGCAACAAGTCTAGCCTTGTATCTCTCAATGTTGCCTAATGAGTCTTTCTTTGTCTTAAAGACCCATTTACATCCAATGGCTTTTGCACCATTAGGCAACTCAACAAGATCCCAGACTTCGTTACTCTTCATAGAATTCATCTCTTCCTTCATGGCATCGTACCATAATTCTGATTCTTTGCAATTCATGGCTTGTGAAAAGGACTCGGGATCATTTTCAGCTCCAACGTTATAGTCAGATTCTTGCAGATACACAACATAATCATCAGGAATTGCTGATCTCCTTGGTCTAGTAGATCTTCTTAATGTTGTATCACTATCTTCTTGAGAAGTATGTGGTTCAACTCATTGTTCAAAAGTTCTTGGAAACTCTTGAACTACCTGATCCACTAGAATATCGTCAGCAGCTTGTGGAACTTCAACAATTGGTTGTTCAACACCAGTTTGTACTTGAGGGGTGCTGTGAACAATAACCAATCTATCACTTGAAGTGGAAGGTTGAGATTCTGAATGATCTTTCTCGGAAACTATGTTCCTGGTTAGATCGCTCCCACTGATCAAGTCATTTTCAAGAAATTTTGCATTTCTTGATTCCACAATCCTAATGCTGTGAGATGGACAATAAAATCTATAACCTTTAGACCTTTCAGCATATCCAATGAAATACCCACTAATGGTCCTTGGGTCCAGCTTCTTTTCTTGTGGATTATATATTCTCACTTCAGACGGGCATCCCCAAACGCGCATATGTCGCAAACTCGGTTTCCAACCTTTCAATAATTCAAAAGGCGTTTTAGGAACGGCCTTTGTTGGAACTCGGTTTAATATATACGCTGCCGTCTTAAGTGCTTCAGTCCACAAGGATTTAGGAAGATTGGAGCTGCTAAGCATACTCCGCACCATGTCCAATAAAGTTCGGTTTCTTCTTTCTGCTACACCATTCTGGTCGGGTGAATAAGGCATGGTGTATTGGGAAACAATCCCATGCTCTTGAAGAAATTTTGCGAATGGCCCAGGTGCTTGTCCATCTTCTGTGTATCTACCATAATATTCTCCACCTCTATCTGATCTCACGATCTTAATTTGCTTGCCGCATTGTTTCTCTACTTCAGCCTTAAAGATCTTAAAGGCATCTAATGCTTCGTTCTTATTATGAAGCATGTAGAGATACATATATCGTGAGTAATCATCTATAAAAGAAATGAAGTATCTCTGACCATGTGAGTCCATGTCTGGACTACATATATCAGTATGTATGATCTCTAATATGTCTGAACTCCTATTGGCACCTTTCTTTGACTTGTTGGTATGCTTTCCTTTTATGCAATCCACACAAGTCTCAAAATCAGTAAAATCTAGAGTATTAAGTATCCCTTCATTCACCAATCTTTTAATTCTTTCTATGGAGATATGACCTAGTCTCCGGTGCCATAATTTAGAGGAATCATCATTAATAACACATCTTTTAGTGCCAGTGTTAACATGCATTGAATCATAAGTAACATTGTTTTGTAAATTAATGCAGTAAAGACCATCAGACAAAATACCATTCCCAACATAATCAGATTTGTAAAATAAACTGAAAGATATTTCTGAAAAGTTGAAGGAATATCCAAAAGGTACAAGCCTTGAAACTGAAATCAAGTTTCTAGAAAAACTTGGAACATAAAAGGTCTTTTCTAATTCTAAAACAAAACCACTACTTAATGTTAAATAGCATGTTCCTATAGCTTCCACATGCGAGCCCATCTTGTTTCCTAATAAGATGCTTTGCTCACTTCCCACTGGCTTCCTTAGGCTTTGCAAACCCTGCAAGGAATTCGAAATGTGAATTGTTGATCCAGAATCAATCCACCAAGTGTTAATATTGACATTTACCATATTAGATTCATAACAAACAAACGAGATTGCATTACCTTTGTCCGCAAGCCATTTCTGAAATTTTTCGCATTCCTTCTTCATGTGTCCCTTCTTTTTACAGAAGAAACACTTGGAATCCTTCTTAATATTAGCTTGGGGAGGTATTTTACCTTTCCCTTTCTTATTGGCTTGATATTTGCAATTGGCTTGAGATTTGCCCTTCCTATGCGTTGCCAGCATTGCACTTTCTCCCAGTTCCATTACCAGTCTTTCTTCCTCTTGAACACACATGGTCATAAGTTCATTAATTGACCATTTATCCTTATGTGTGTTGTATGAGATTTTGAAAGGTCCATATTGGTGCGGAAGGGTGTTCAGAATGTAGTGCACTAGGAAAGACTCCGATATTTCAACCTCGAGTTTCTTCAATTGAGCCACAGTGTCCCTCATCTGCATGATGTGCTCGCGCACACCTTTCACACTGGTGAGTCTTAGGGATGAGAACTTCATGATTAGGGTGCTTGCAAGTGCCTTGTCTGAAGTGACGAATTGATCATCAATGGCCTTCAGCAAGTCTCGGACCTTTTCATGCTGATCAACAGAACCACGAATACCAGCTGAAATTTTAGTCTTAATGAACATCATGTTAAGACAATTAGATCGTTCCCATCGTTCATAAAGCGTGATGTCCGCTGCAGTGCTGGTATCAGTGAGTGCTGGTGGTTCATTTTTCCTAATAGCATAATCTATGTCCATCCATCCCAAATGAAGGAGAATTCTCTCCTTCCAGACTTTATAGTTATCTCCCTTAAGTTCAGGAATATCAAAACGAATTTCAGAGAAATTTGCAGGTTGTACAACTGCATAAAAAATAAAGATCACATGCTTATGTTAAAATTTGAGACCAAATAAAATTTCATGTTTTACCAATGTAAATTCATGCTTTAAGATTGAATCTAATGACATAAAAATTGCCTGTGGGCTAAATTTTTAATTCAAGCAGATTCAAATATTCTTTATAATAAAATTTAACTTCATGATAAAACTATTAATTCATAATTCCTGTGGGCAAGTTATGAATAATTTAATATTTTATCCTAATTAATTATATAAATATAATAAAAATTCCTGTGGGATAAAATTTATTATATTTAGTATAATTAATTACAATTAATATCTAAATATACTTTACATGATCTTAATCAAACATAATATATAATTTTATTTAATTAGAGGTGCTGTGGCTATTCTCTAATCAATTAAAATTATATAGATCACAAGACATTATTACTTTTATGCATAAAATTAACTTAATACTAATCATGCAAATGAAATATCAATATATATAAAACTTATATATATATATGTATAAAACATCATCATTATGATATAAAAACTTAGGCATCTATCCATTATCTCACATAAAAGTCTGCCACTCTCTTTATGCATTTATATATATATTCATATAACCCAACATATTTGAGCATGTATAAATATAAATAAAGTTACCATGGTCTAATATATATATATATTAACCATTAAAATATACATATATATACTTTTACTATTTGTACAACTATATCCAAGGAGATCTCTTATCAATAACTTTCCACAATATATAGATATGCATTGACAAACAACTATTAACATTTTTAAGGTTTTGGGAATATATAGGCATGCAGAGCTTCCAGAGCTCGGGTTCCAGCGAGCATTCACACTAAATGTCTCTATCCTTAAATGTGCACACGCAGAGCCTTAAAAAATGCTTCCAATACCAACATGATTTTATTCAATAAACAAGAAACTGAGAACATGAAGCCTTTCTTTCATTCAAAACGAATGCCTTCAGAAAATAAAACCTTTCTTTCAAAACGAAAACATCCATTCAAACAGAAGTTGCAGAGGTTTCATCCAACCCAAAAAATGATGCCATAAGTAAAAGGAAAACTTAAAAAAAAAAAACTCCTCCAGAATCGATGGCGGCTTCTGGGCATAATAAGCCATCGGCTGAGATAGGTTAAAGCTTCCAGCCAACAATAAAAAACACACAATATTTTAATCTACCACGTTTTAGTCAAACAACCACCAGCAGGCTGCGATTTGCTTGGACAGTCCACAAAAAAAAATTTGGTAGGCAGTCTAGGGCTGCAATCTGTTCATAAGAAAACAAGATGAAAGCCCAACAAATCAGGCCCACGCAGAGGTTACAAGAAAAAATAGATCTCAAGAGATGCGGCCTCCACAAAACAGGCCCACGGAAACTGGCAAAGTGCCATCGGCTACGATCTCTACGCCCCTCCAAAACAACAATGACAACAATAATAAAGACCAGGGCAAGGGGAGTGCTCCGGGGTCTGGGCTCGACAAAACGAAAAGAAAAAAAAATGCCTACGACAGTTTCCAGATCAGACCTGTAGGGTTCACAGCCCTCACAAACAATATAGCAGTAGGATGCAGATAGGATGGACTCACAAGTGGCTGGACAGAGCTCCAGGGCTCACGGTTTAGTAAAGTCGGTCCTCAAAGGCCCACGGTTTAGTCAAATATGGAAATAGCAAACGTATAAACAATATAACGCACAGCAATCCAAACATCAAGGCAGAGATAAATTAAGGCTCTGATACCAACTGTACACAAAAATTTCTGATTCTGAAAATGCGGAATAAAACTTTGATACAGAATCAAAATATCAACACCAAATAGATCATACCTCCAGCCATTGATGCTACTTGAGTTGCTGTAAAAGATTTCCCTATTCCACAACGTTTAGCTTCTTGCACAGTACTTCCAAGCTCTGCTTACTCTTTCTTGATGGTGTAAAACTGAAGGGGATTAAGTTAGTGAGCTTGGGGACCAAACAAGGGTTTTAATAGCCAAGCTTCCATCAAGCTTATGATGGCTATGTGTCAATTGTTCCATAGATCAAGATAGAGAACCGTTGAGGGAGTTATGGACCATTCCCGAAGCTCTCAACGAGAAATCAGTTATTTAGTTAAAGAGTTTTTAATATTAACTTAAGAGAGCTTACAAATCAGTCTTTTACATTTTTTGTTACATTGATATCTTGACTGGGTTACCTTTTATGCATTTTTCCTTCCCCATTACTATTGTGTTGGGTCTTCCACTATCCAATGCTACAAATTGATCAGTAGCCCCTGTAATCCCCGTGAGATCATTATTTGCATTATACTATTATTTTATTTAGCATGATGTTTGCTTATACTAAGATGCGTTAGGGCTGTTGTTTGTTACAACTTGATAATACGATATAAAAGGGGCATTAAAAATGGGTTGATAAAAATGGATACCTGCAATATATAGTGAAACTAGGGCTTTTCTTAATTGGAAAGGTATATTGGGAGGGGGGGTTCAACAATACAATTTTTGGAGGCATTTTCCAATATTTAGTGAAATTAGGGATATTCTTTAATATCTTGTGAGTAATTCTCCTATGTAACAAGTCAAATGAGTGAACCCCCCTATGCCACTAACCTAGAAACAGAGTTAGCACCAAGTTCAAAACTTTTTGGTCAGCCTAAAATCACCATTTAGTAGAAGATAACGGACTTTATTACTTCTTCTAACCTTTTTGGTTTGTGGTCATCCAAACCCACCGATTTTTTGGTCATCTTAAAACCACTAATTTAGAGAGAACTTCATTTTTACCACTTAGTAGAATGCTTCAAATTCCGCTAACTTACTTGGCACATGGTCAGATTGTCAAGTAGGAAATGTCTATCTTTTGGCAGTTGTTCACTTCCAATTTTAGCTCTCTTTCAGAAAGATTCTTTCACTCACATACATCCATTCAAATTAAGAGGGGGATTGTTGGAAACCTAATCCTTATGGATCTAGTAAATTGTATTTAGTGAATATGAAAATTCATAGGGGAATCCAAGAGAGGTCTTAGGTATGTGAAGCCAAGAGTTACAAGATTGTTCTTATATGTATAATATCTTAGTGAAAAGTGCATTCACACTTATCCTTATCTTGGGTGTTCCAACAAATGGTGTAATATGAATTTGAGGGGAAGTATAGAAATTAGTCAAGGACTATCAAATCTCACCATATTATGGTGAGGTAGGTTAGGCATAGGATTTAGTTTTTATTAACAAAGGTAGGTGCAATAGGAAGCTTAAGTACCCCAACATCGATGCATTATAGGTTCACATGATATAGTGGGGTAAGAGATCTTGTTTTAGAATTGGAAGTATTATGGAAAATAAATCTAAAGGAGTAAATCAATTATGATATCAAATCCATTAGTAAATAGATTTGGCCATAGTGGTTGGGAAAATAATAAAAGCCAGCAATAAGTAAAGGATATTCAAACGCACATAGAGTTGAGAGAGAGAGAGAGAGAGAATGCAACACCATGGGAGACAATTTATGATTAAATGTATAAACAAAATCGAATGGACATGAAAATGAGGATACTCATAATATCATTGACACCATGAAAATCCTCAAGATCAAAATCAATGAAATGATACCATCCTTTAGAGTTTCACTTATATGTAGAAGCAATTGTGCCATGCGAAGAGTACCAAGTAGCTCTAGAAGAGGTGTATATAGTACAAGAAGTAACAATAGGTCCCATATGTTTAAGATAAATACCTCCAAAGATACTACATATACACCATTTGAATATTCTAATAGTAGGATTTCATCTTTCTTTGAGGGATATTAAAGAAGTATAGGATGATTTTTTCGCACATAAAAGAGGAAGAAAACTTGCGGAGATAACTTGATGGGAGAGTTTAGAAAAATGATGCCACCTATATTTGATTCTAAGGTAGATTCTTGATAGGAATTAGAGGTTTGGCTTCTAGCGATAAGGATGTATTTCCAAGATTATGACTATTTTAGAAATATGATGGCTAGAACCATATTCAATCTAAATGATAGAGATTCAATTTTGTGGGAGCATATAAGACAAGTCAAAATGATTAGTGAGATAGATATTGTCTAGAAGAAAATAAAGAAGCACTTTAAGCAAAAGTATCTCTTCGACAGACACTATGATGGTAAAATCAAAGAATTCCATGAGTTAAACATGGGTTACATGATTATGGATGAGCATTTGAATAAGTTCTTGGATTTGTTGATATATACTAAATATATTAATGATGAAAAGGTGAAGATCCAAAATTTCTTAAATGGATTACCTTAGTCCTATATAGACACAATTGAGTTTGATTAGACTTGAATTTTGGGTGAGACCATAAGGAAACTAATGTTATGATTAAGATAAGAATAAACCAAAATTTTACAAGGTAGGGAAGGACAATAAGAAGGATAAGTGTGGCCAAAGGAAGAAAGGGTTTAATCCAACACATTTCAAGAATCAATCGAAGAGTTTCAATTAGATTCAATAAGAACAAAGTGGAACAAATGTATCCGAGATAGTAGAAAAAATGACAAGAGCACATATTCAATGTTTTTGGTGTGGGGAAGAGAATTTTCTTAGAAATTTTCCACATCAGAGGGAGAACACAATGAATGTGCATAACATTAAGGAGGCTACAATGGTTGATGGTGAAGCAAGGAATATTCATAAGGTTTTAAAACTACAATGAAGGATTGCCATGAAAATCATGAAT
Organism: Larix kaempferi; assembly: GCA_027924585.1. NCBI lineage: Eukaryota > Viridiplantae > Streptophyta > Pinopsida > Pinales > Pinaceae > Larix > Larix kaempferi. Next base: position 27,423,447 of record BSBM01000904.1, on the reverse strand, counting down.
AGATAGTGGTAGAGGTGGGATGTATGATTGATAAAAAATCCCTTACCATATTGATTGATCTAGGACTTAATAACAATTATATTTCACCTAAAGTTGTTGAAATATGTACCCTTAAAAATTTAGGCATATCAAGCAATGGATAGTTTTAGTCATACACCTCATGTTGTCATGGTTTTGTTTTCCGTGTAGCTACTTGTTTTAAGCAAGTGTAGAGGTTGCCTTATAAGCTTTGATTAGTTGAATAATAAGTTGATTTGAAGGATAAATTCCCTATGTATGTGCATAAATGTTTTACCCTTTGACTATTTACTTTCTAGTTATTGTTTGATTGTTGCTATGCAAAGAAAGTGTATGCATTGTTGTATAAATACACTTTCTCTTTCCTATACCCAATATGTAGTTTGATATGCATTGTTGTATAAATACACTTTCTCTTTCCTTCCGTATCAGCTACATTTCTCTTTCCTATAGACTCAACTTGCTCCATTTTCCCTTCATGCCTTCCATTTCTATGAATATACTTCCTACGAACTGTGTGCAATGAAATATAATTACCAAGGAACTATGACCACCAACAATTCTAGCAATTCTATGTGAATCAGTCTGAGATCTCCCCTAAAACATTCATCAACTAAAAAGAGGTTGATGGACCTCGTCCAAATCTCTTCCACCCTCCGCCATGCCTACGAATATTTAGGTCCATTGAAGAAACATAAAGAAAATTAATCATAAGCAATGAAAATTAACTTCGATTTTTTGTGGATGAAGACGAAAACTAGCTTTTGATTTGCCCCCAAATTCCAATTACCATAGAAATACTTTTTTTTCTAAAACATAGTTCTTTCAAATCCAAACCAATTCATTTTCATCATTCTTTTAAAGACATGGATTAATGCATTTGTATACAAAGTGATCAATTGATCATAGGATGGAAGAGCCAAATGAGCACAATGATGATGGCTATTTTTTTTTTACCCCTTCCACTCCTTCACATGTTTCAATATCATATCATTATGTAACCATGCCCTTTCACCAGAAAAAACCAACTTTAACATTTAATGGTGCTCGTAACACTCTACAAGTGACTCTACACACTTGAATCGAAAGACAAAATTCATCTCTCTTTCCATTGACCACAAATACAACATTGTCACATATAAGCTTGACAATATTGTAGGGTTAATGTGAAAATGAATTAATAGACTCACAATATTGTCACATATAAGCTTGATAATATTGTGGGGATCAATGTGAAAATGAATTAATAGACTCACAATATGTTGACTTTTTTTGGCTAAGTAGTAAGACAATAAAAACATATAAACATGGTTCGGTTAACCTTCCAAGAGAATATCCCTTCGATTTGTCACGATATCCGGTTTCTATGGTAAAATCAGTTAACCGTCCAAAAGAATATCACTTCAATTTGTCACGATCGTATCTTAGTCGGTTGCTATGGTAAAAACACCGAAAGTTTGCTTATTTTTTGAACTGCGAAATAACGCAAATGAAAACCAGTAGCATGCAGTCAACAAATCAAAACGCGGAGAATATTAATGACGCGAGAGAGAAGTGTCGTCAGCAAGGAATCTAACATCTCAACGGCTTGTTCTCAGAAAGAACGAGCACCAATCTACTTGTAGCCTTCTATATAAAGCTGAAGGACACATAATCTTTCATTGTGTTCAATCCTCCATTTTCCTTACTTGTCACGTCTTTGACTTTGTTTTAAATTTGTGAGCGTTTTTTTTCCTCAAGATCTGATCTCTGCTGTGTTTTCTGGGTTTTTTTCTGTACTAAGCATATTGTTTGTTATCATCGGTAATTTGTATTTGAGATTTAATGGCGATACGTGGGAAGTGGTTATCCAGAGTGATAAGTGGAGGCAGACCAGACCGCAAGAAAGAAGAGGAGATTAACCCACGGCAGAAACAACCGAAGCCCATCATCAAGCCAGTGGAACATGCGGCTCGGCCTCAAGCGGTTTCGGCTGATAAGAAAGAATTGGGGGATACTTCTCAAGATGATGTTGACAGGGCTGCAGAAGCTTTTATCAACGGGTTCCGCAAGGAATTGGAATTGCAAAGGATGCTGTCTGATCGTCGATACTACGGCTACCTGGAGAGAGCTACATAATTGGAAGTTATTTCTATCAATAACAATAGTTTTATTTAAATATTAATCTGTAATGATGTAGTAATTTCAGTGCGTGTCCGCGGAGTAGGGACAATAAAAGTGTCGTGTGTAAATTTTTATTTCTAATGTAATCTAATACAATACAACGAATACAGCTTCCGAATTTTAGTTTGGATCACATGTGCATGCCCCTCCGCTTTTCAATTTTTTTTTTTTAATTCTTCCTCGGAATGTTGGATGGAGTGTGATTCAATGATCAGTAGGTGATTTTAAGATACTAATTAAAGATATGAAGTGAGATTTAAGCCAATTATGTAATAATTATCACAACATTTAATACAATTTTCTACGTTCATAAATACAATTTTCTCTTATGAAATGAAAAACACCTGACAATTAAATTCAACTTTAAAAACTGTTTCGTACATACTTTCACAAATTGAAATCTAAATTGCACTGTGCAAAAACAAACAGCAAATTCTCAGTTACTCCTGGAACACAACAAAATAAAAGTTCTCCATAGACTAAAAATTCAAACTCTACCGCAAAATATTTCGGTTTGTTCAACTTTCTACTTTTCACTACCATTATCCATGTTTCTGCAGCTCATGTTTAACTTGACATGGCAGTTTTTAATTTTCAATATTCATGTTATAAATTTATTGTTTTTATTTAGGTTTATCTGTAATTTTTACCAGAGATTTATCGCAAATCTGTAGAATCCAGTATGTCGTAGATGTTGTCATCTCAAGTAACTAATGTTTTTCCAAAATAAAAAATAATTAAATTTTTGTATGGTTACTTATAATTTATAAAAAACAAAAATTAATTAAAAAACTTAACTGGATTTATTAAATATAAAAAATTAAAATCACCATAAATTTATCTTAAACTTGGATCTATTGAGTATTAAGAGAAATTCAATTTTTTAAGTTAAATATTTTCTTAATATGTAAAAATTTAAAATAAAAAGAATTTACACCTAAATAATTGGATCCTTTCAATGTTTAATAAATCCAAATTTAAAATAAATATATAATTTTTACTTTAATTTAATTTATAACCTAAAATATAATTTTTACTATAATTTAATTTATAACATAAAATATAATTTTTACTTTAATTTAATTTATAACATAAAAATTTTATATGATTTACTAAAATTAAAAAGATAAGATAACGATACTTTCCACACATGTTACTGTTTATGAGAATTTGCCGAGCTCAGTGGAAAACCCACAAAAAAGCAGAGCGCTCCAAGAAGAAAATATGACGAACTAATCCGAAATAAAGAGAAAGGGTTGACGAGGAAGTAAAATGGATGAGTAAGCACAAATACAATAAAGGACTCTGTCTCATCACGGTTATAATGTATTGAATAAAGCTGGTTCTAAGAAGAAACCTTCGACTTAATCGATGCCTTTGATTTTAGTGCGTACCATTCAAAGATTCGATAAGACATTGGATAAAGAAGGGAAATGCACCACCATAAATTTATTTATGTAATTATTTCCATGGGATAAGTGTTTCCTCAATTAAATATTTAATTTAATTTAATGATATTAAATTTTATTAAAAAGATGGGAAGAAATGAGCTTGTATATTTCTCAACTTTTGAAGTATATTTTATATATTTTGGAATTAGTAATAGTCTTGAAAAAAATATAAATTTAAAATATAAAAAACTAAATAAAAAAACATATATAAAAACAATTAAGAAAAATTAGTTATAACATGGTGTACATAAAAAATATCACCGCCATGATATAATACTTAATATAAATATGAAACAAACTTATCCATTTTACATTTAAAACTATTTTGAAAAAAATCTTATTACACAAACATTAATCTTTGAAATATACAAAAACTTGGTAAAAACACAAACACTATAAATAAGCACATAATTATTAATTATACCTTTAAATCAAATCTTTAAAATCCATATCAACATTTACTATAATGAATATAATTCAGATACATAATTTACAATTCAAATACATAAACGAATTGAAATATTCTTATATTTGATTAATTAATAATTTTAACTTTTCATTTCATTATTTAAAAAAATATAATTATCCAACAATTCATAGTGTGAGTTTTATGTTTATATTTTATTACTAAAATAATGTTTATATTTTCGTTTTACCTTATTAACATAAATATTATTATTTTACAGTATATTTTTATGTTTTACTCTATTAATTCAAATCTCATTTAAAAATACAAATTTCTCTTTTTCAAAATTTTATTTTTTATTTTTACATTTTTATTTTTAATTTTAAACTTTCTTTTCATATTTGTTTTCATTTTAAAAGATTAAAATCCATAATTTATACATCATTCGTATTAATTTAATAAAAAATTTAAATACTCTATTATTTCATTCTTTAATCTTTTCATCTTGTTTTTAAGCTTTTACACAATATATCAAAAAATTTAAAATTCAAATTTGGAAGATAAAAAACAGATTATGAATATTTAGGTTATTACTTGGTTTGTTTGAAAATTTTATTCCTATGCTCAAAAAACTTAGAAAGAAGCTTTCCAAGCTCACTATAGTTTTCACAAGTAAGGAGATTAGAAAGGTTTGTATTGTAGCAAATACTATAAAACTCATATTTAATGTGGGTGTAAGTAACACCGTCTTTCACTATGGAGCTCATAAGAGTTCGTTCTAATCTTGGCTATATTCATTTTCTTCTTTGAACTTAAACTTACAAGAAATAAGATAGGTTTATGTTTTATGTTATATTTAATTTATTTTTCATTTTAAATTAGAAAGATTACACAAATTTTATTATACTTAAATATGTGGTAAAAAATATGTTAGATTTAATTTATTTTTCATTCTCAATCATAAAAATTACAAATTTAATTTATTTTTCATTTTCCTAAAAAAAAATAGGTTAGATTTCATTTATTTTTCATTCTCAATTATAGAAATTACAAATTTAATTTATTTTTCATTTTCAATTATAAAGATTACAAATTTTATTATTGATTAGAAAGTGTATAAGGCACTTTAAAAAAAAAGATGAAATATTATATTAAAATTAAACCTAGAATTAAGCTACTTCTGCTAAAAATATTCTATTAAAATTAAACCTAGGATTAAGCTATTCTGCTAAAAATTGAGAAGCATATTCTATTAATGTTATTTTCTAACAGTGCTTGAGAAGCATATTTGTTTAAAGATCTACACAGATCGTTGTGCCTAGAGATTCATGCGAGCTCTGCTTCAACTGCATATTGTGCTGAAGCCTGATATCTTTTGGGCCATCCCTTCACATCCATGTAGGCTGCGAATGCCCTGGAGTGTGAACTATTGCTGCACTCTTATTGTGTCCATTATCACGTGAGATAACTCCAACGAAGAAATTAGGGTTTCTGCATGAGACCACTGCGTGTGGTCGAAGACAGCTGGTGTGTAGGGATTGAAACCACTACGACCACTGAGTTAATGTGTTGAAGTTGTTGCAATAAAGACTGACTGGTAAATCTTTGAAGTGTTGCTTAATTATTTTCTGCATTGTATTTGTTGAAGACTATTGAAGCATTGTTTGTTAAGTTGGTATCCAATTGATGTGTTGAAACTGCTTCAGTAAGTGTTGCTTAATTACTTTCTGCATTGTATTTGTTGAAGACTATTGAAGCATTGTTTGTTGCGTTGGTATCCAATTGATGTGTTGAAACTGCTTCAGTATCAATAAGATTAGTAAGCTCATTGGATTGATGTGTTGGAACTATTGTTGGTGGCAGTATTATAATTAGTGCACAATATTTTGAATTCTAGAATCGAGATTACATGTTGATACAACACTATTTGCTACAGGATGGTCGCCATTTACAAAAGGCCTTGGCCTTGAAAACACTAATGAAATCTCTCAAAGAAGTTAATATGTCCCGGTCACAATGTATTATGTATGAGATATCTTTGAGATGATGATGTGCAGTTGGAGAGCTATACAACCTCAATTTGGATAGGTAGTGAATTAGACAAGAAGGGCACCTTAGGGTTCTTTTGTAGCTTGATATCGGTGATGATATCCTTGTCCAGCAAGAAGGGGACTTTTATAGCACTTAACTCAGTAGAGGCCTAGTATATAGAAGCCAATACTACTAGTTATCATTCCATTTGGATTTCCAATTTGCTTCAATTAATTATTATTCAATTATTATTTGAATAGTAGTTCTGTTGTAATAGTCAAAGTTGTATCAAACTCTTTGAGAATCAAGTATTTCATATAAATCCAAGAACATGGAGATTAAATATCATTTCATTTGAGACAATCTTCAAAAGGAAGTGGCAAATCTTGAATGTGTACTCATAGATCAATAGATTGTTAATATTCTAATCAATCTCTTACCAAAAAAAATTCTTAAAGCATTCATAGACAAACTTGTATTGGTGTAGAATTCATTCTTGTCTCAAACAGAGTGTTAAAGGATAATTCAACAAAAGTTTAGAGTAAATATATAGAAAGTAGTTCAATATACTTTTATTTTATAATTCACATTTAAGAAAAAGCTAATTCTTAAATTTATATTATAGTTCTAATAAACTATTTTAATACATTAATGACAACAATTAGAAGAGAGAAGAGTAATATTATTGCCCAACTATGAAGAAATAGAGGAAGGGGGTTATGCAGTAGTAGATACATTCAATCATACAAAATGTATGAATACCTATAATCATTACAATGCATACATAGTCATATGAATAGATCTATATAGTATTTTGTAGAAACCATACAACTTCTATTCTATTCTTCATTTTCCATGCAGGCCATACTACGCCATACACCTCATGTTGCACTTGTTTTGTTTACTATGCTTAGCATGTGTGGAGGATACCTTCTAAGTTTTGATTAGTTGAATAATAAGTTGGTACGTTAGAAGCATAAATTCCTTGTGTATGTGTGTATTTGTTTTACTCTTCTAACTATTTAATTTCTAACTAGTGTTTCATTGTTGCGAAGAAGTTGTATTTATGCAATTAAAAAAAATGGTTGAGAACATAAATTCTTTAGTCACATAGATGTAGATTGGATAAGTTGTTATGACTACCTAAACTTTCATTAAATTAAAATCTACTCTTCATCATTTGTCTACTCCAATACCACTTTGATGCCTATACGACTTTCACCAATGCCTTTTTTTTTTGTCTATGAATCCAAGTTGTATATGTTAATATCATAAAATGAAAACCCTAATTTATATATACTGGAATCTCCTGATTAAAACAATGAGTAGAAAATTAATAGCGGAAGCATACCTGAATCCATTGAAGGAGAAACCTTATACGAAGAGAACCCTTTGAGATGGTCTTCCAATTCTAGCCACTAGATTCTGTGTCAACTTCTCTCTGAGAGGATTTTCAGAAATTGGAATGCATCGTGGTAGAATGGGGACCATAACCCTATTTATAAACCGCTAGGCAGTTTTATCACAATAACCGCTAGGGCAGTTTTAATTTTATCACAATTATATTTCCGCCCCTCATAGAAATAATAATTATCTAATGGTATCTACACAATAATCTCATGACAATTATACCCTTAAGCCAATTAATCAATTATTAATTAGATCACTATATTTAGGCTTAATTAAATGATAGCACACACATTTTAATTATTTACATGTGTGGCCCAAATTATAGATTAATTACAAAAAATTAATCTAATAGTATAGAATTTCCTATTGCTATGTTCCTTTTTCTTCTACAACCTATGCAATGAAAGCCAATAGAATTCCATCAATTTAAAATACCTTGGTGTCTCGACTTCTAGAAAAGTTCGTTACTAGAATCCAATTCAATATATCAACATCAACTACCTTTGTAGAAGTACCACCCTCTTTTCTTAAACTAAATTCTTTATTCTTTCCACTTCTTCCTTAACCAAGGTAAAAAACCTCCTATGGTATCTATGTGCTACACCCATGGCATCCAATTGAGTTGTGCTCATGGCCTTCCATATCAAACTACATTTCTCTTTCCTACAAACTCAACTTGCTACATTTCTCTTTCTTGCCTTCCATTTCTATGAACCTATTTTCTGTAAATTGTGTGCAATGAACTGCTATTACCAAGCAACTATCACCACGAACAATTGAAAGTGAATTAGTGTGAAGTCTCCGCTAAAACATTGATCAACTAGAGAGAGGTTGATGGACCTCCCCCAAATCTCTTCCATAGTAGACCACGCCTAAGAATATTTAAGCCCTTCTAAGAAACATGGAAAAAATTAATAACAAGAAAGAAAAATAACTTCCCATTTACACATAGGAAGAAGAAAATCCACTTTCCATTTTCCATTTCCATTTTCCATTTTCGCATGAAATCCAATTACCCTAAACATGAAATTTCTTCTAAAACATAGCTCTTTCAAACCCGAACCCATTCATGGATTTTGCATTAATACACATGTATGCAAGGTGCTCAATTGGTCTTGAGATAGAAGAGCCAAATGAGCCAAATGATGATGTTCTTTTTTGCCCCTCCCCACTCCTTCACATGTTTGAACATCATGTAATTTTGTAACCACGTCCTTCGACTGGAGAGAAACCAACTCTAACATTTAATCGTGCCCCTAACACTACTCACACTTTTAAAGAAAAGACAAAATTCATCACATGTTGCATTCACCCACTAATACAACATTGTCACATATAAGCTGGAACATATTCTAGGGATCAATGTAGAAATGAATTAACAGGCTCACAATACGTTGATTTTTTTTTGGCGAAATAGTAAGTTAGTAAGACAATATAAACATGGTTCAGTTAACCGTCCAAGAGGATATGCCTTTGATTTGATCCGAGCTTATCTTAGTCGGCTTCTTTCGTAAAAACACCGAAAGTACGACTGCTTTTTAATACTGCGATATAACGCAAATTGAAAATCAAGCCTGCGGTGAACAAATCAAAACGCGGAGAATCACCTTTAATATTAATGACGCGCGAGAGAGAACTGTCGTCAGCAATATATCGAATATCTAACGGATTGTTCTCAGAAAGAACGAGCGCCAATGTACTTCTAGTCTTCTATATAAAGCTTACCGAGGCATAATCGTTCATTGTGTTCAGTCGTTCATTTTCCTTACTTGTAACGTCTTTGACTTTGTTTCGAATTTGTGAGCGTGTTTTTTTCCTCGAGCTCTTGTTCTGTTTTCTGGGTTTTCTTCTGAACTAAGCAAATTGTTTGTTATCATCAGTAATTTGTATCTGAGATTTTATGGCGATACGTGGGAAGTGGTTATCCAGAGTGATAAGTGGAGGCAGAGCAGACCGCAAGAAAGAAGAGGAGATTAACTGGCGGCAGAAACAACCGAAGCCCATCATGAAGCCAGTAGAACATGCGGCTCTGGCGGCTTCCGCAGCAGTAACGGCTGATAAGAAGGAATTAGAGGATGTAAACAAGGCTGTAGAAGGTTTCATCAACGGGTTCCGCAGCGATTTGGAATTGCAGAGGATGCTGTCTGATCGTCGATACTACGGCTACCTGGAGAGAGCTACATAAATGGAAGTTATTTCTAGTTTTAGTTAAATACTACATTTTTATTGATCTACTGATTTCAGTGCGCGTCCAGGGAGAATAAAGTGTTGTGTGTAAATTTTTATCTGTAATGTAATTTAACAGAACGAATACAGCTTCCGGGTATTAGTTTCGACATGTACATGTCCCTCTCCTTTTCAATCTTCTTTTTATTTCTGCCTCGGAATGTTAGATGGAGAGTGATTGAATTATCAGTAGGCGATTAAAAAATAAGAAGTGAGATTTAAGCCAATCATGTAAGAATGATCAGAATATGTAATACAGCTTTCTCTTATTGAATGAAAAACACCTCACAACTGAATTTAACTTCTAATAATTACGTTGTATAATCTTTACCAAATTGAAATCTAAATTGAACTGTGAAATAATAAACAACAAACACTTAGTTACTCCGGGAGCACAACAAAATACAAGTTCTTTCATAGACTAAAAATTCAAACTCTCGCACTAAATATTTTTATATGTAACGGTTTGTTCAACTTTCGACTCTTGAATACCATAAGTTGGGTTCATGCTTCTGCAGCTCATGTTCAACCTTTTATCATTGCAGCTTTCTCAGGTTCAAAATTCAAGCTATAAATTTATTGCTTCTATTTCGTTAAATGGTCTTTTATGTGGAATTTTTATGAGGGTTTTATTACTTTAATTTAATTTATAGTATAAGTTTTATGCTTTATTTATATTATATTATAAGTTTTAATTTTTATTATATGATTGATTGAATCTTAAAAAGCATTAAGAAAATAAAATATAAATTGATTACCCATACTTACTTTCCATTATGAAAATTGGCCGAGCTGAGTGGAAAACCCACAAAAAGTGAAGAATGTTGGCGTTCGTTCTCTCTTATAAGAAGAAACCTTCGAGATATTCGATTCGTTGACCGAAGAACCTCCGACTACAGTTATCTTTTTCTAAAGGTGATTCCCTACCATTAGTTTGGTTGACCAGGCACGGATAATAACTATGATTTGCTTTCATTCCTAGTAATGAAAATGGTAGCAGATTTTAGGAGTCTTCTGCCTCCCTTCACAGTTACATTCTATAGAAAGTGAATAAACTACAGTGATCAACGGGAAGACCTTAACTCGTTTTTCACTTTCCTATTTTTCTGCCAAAGACAACTGAAGAAAGAATATGTGGGACAAATATCCGTATTTTTCTGCCAAAGACAACTTATGAAAAAACATGTGGGACAAATAGATGTAGATTGAAAACATAAACCCTTTAGTCATATAGATGTAGATTGGGTAAGTTGTTATGGGCTCATTAATAAAATCTACTCTTCCTCATTTGGATTCTTCACTATCACTTTGATTTCCATACGACTTTGACCAATGCCATTTATTTTGTGTTCATGAATCCAATTCGTATAGAATGACTTACTTCTATGTCTCTTTTTCTTCTACAACCTATGAGATGAAAGCTAGTAGAATTCAACCAATTTAAAATACTTGGTATCTCAGCTCTTATAAAAGCCTGTGTCTAGAATCTAAATTCTTGATTCTTTCAATTTCTTCTTTAACCAAGGTAAAAACACTTCCTATGATATCTATGTGCTACACCCATAATGTCCAATTGAACTTTGCTTCTACTAAGTTCCCTTCTCCTTTGGAATCCTACAAGCTCATGGCCTTCCTTATCAAACTACATTTCTCGTGCATATATTCTTAACTTGCTCCATTCCTCCTTCTTACCTTCCATTTCTATGAATCTACTTCCTACAAAGTGTGTGCAATAAACTATGATTATCAAGGAGCTATGAATCTCGTGTGAGCTCTCCCTTAAAACATTGATCAACTAAAAAGATGTTGATCGACCGCCCCCAAATCTCTTCCACACTCTCGATTGAAGAAACATAGAGAAAATTAATCAAAAGCAAGAAGAATTAACTTCGTATTTCTCGAGGTTCGGTTAACCTTCCAAGAGAATATCCCTTCGATTTGTCACGATCGTATCTTATCCGGTTTCTATGGCAAAATCAGTTAACCGTCCAAGAGAATGTCCCCTTAATTTGTCATGATCGTATCTTAGTCGGTTTCTATGGTAGAAACACCGAAAGTGTGTGTTTTTTTTGAACTGCGAGATAACGCAAAGCAAAACCAGTAGCATGCGGTCAACAAATCAAAACGCGGAGAATATTAATGACACGAGAGAGAAGTGTCGTCAGCAAGGAATCGAACATCTCAACGGCTTGTTCTCAGAAAGAACGAGCGACAATGTACTTGTAGCCTTCAATATGAACCTGAAGGACACATAATCTTTCATTGTGTTCAATCCTCCATTTTCCTTACTTGTCACGTCTCTGCCTTTGTTTTGAATTTGTGAGCCTGTTTTTTTCCTCAAGATCTCTCTGTTGTGTTTTCTGGGTTTTCTTCTGAACTAAGCAACTTGATTGTTATCATCAGTAATTTGTATTTGAGATTTAATAGCGATACGTGGGAAGTGGTTATCCAGAGTGATAAGTGGAGGCAGACCAGACTGCAAGAAAGAAGAGGAGATTAACCAGGCAGAAACAACCGAAGGCCACGATGAAGCCAGTAGAACACGAGGCTCGGCCTCAAGCGGCTTTGGCAGCAGTAACAGGTGATAAGAAAGAATTACGAGATACTTCTCAAGAAGATGTTGACAAGGCTGCAGAAGCTTTCATCAACGGGTTCCGCAAGGAATTTGGAATTGCAAAGGATGCTGTCTGATCGTCTATACTACGGCTACCTAGAAGGAGCTACATAAATAAAAGTTATTTCTAACAGGATCAATAGTTGTACTAATGATATACTAATTTTAGTGTGTATCCGGGGATTCGGGACAATAAAAGTGTTGCGTAAATTTTCATTTCTGATGTAATTTAATACAATACAATGAATACAGCTTCATGATTTTAGATTCGACATGTACATGCCCCTTTCCCTTTTAATTTTTTTTTTTAATTTCTTCTTCGGAAGGTTGGATGGAGAGTGATTTGGACAGTGATTCAATGATGAGGAGGTGATTTAAACATATGAAGTGAGATTTACAAACAACAAATTCTCAGTTACCACCGAGAGCACAACAAAATACAAGTTCTTCATTCAAACTCTACCACAAAATATTTCCATATGTAACTATTTGCTCAACTTTCTACTTTTCACTACCATATGTTGTGGTTATTCATGTTTTTGCAACTCATGTCTTTCAATTTTCAATATTCATGTTATAGATTTAGTCTTTTTATTAGTAAAAAGATTTTTTAATTGGAATTTTTATTAGGGATTTATTGCATGGGATGTCCTTATAAGAATTCAGTATGAGAAATGTTCAAACTAAATTCTCAAAAATAAAAAATAATTAAAAAAATTGATGTCTACTTATAACTTTTCAAAAATTAAAAATTAAAAAATACTATAACCTGGATCTATTAAATATCTAGAAAGACCTAATTTATTAAATGTAAATCTTTTCTTAATATGTAAAAACTTTAAGATGAAAAGAGTTCACACGTGATATAATTGAATTTCTCTCAATACTTAATAAATCTACACTTAAAATAAATATATACTTATCATTAATTTATTACATAAAATTTGGTTTATTATAATATGATTTATTGAATATTAAAAAGATTAAAAAAAACCCACAGCGGGTGCTAAGCAAGACACATGCCCACCTGTACCAACCACGAGGCTGGGCACGTGCCTTCCCCGACCATCCATGTGTCCCGTCTCGGATGATATATCAGACCTCCCGTCCGATCGCTCCATTTCTCCAACGTGCGCTCCATCTTGTCCTTGTCCGGATCTGTGTTATGGCAATCACTCCCACAACGAGCTTCGAGTGGGGAGGTACTCCAACACTAATTGTAAGAAAAAACAACAGGAGGAAGCATCCTAATACCTCCCTGCGAGTCAATAGATGGGGCAAAAGGGTGGATAACGTCGGGTTCAGAGCCCTGAGACTCTCCCTCTACAGCAAGGTTATTGTTAGTGTTTGGTCTCCTGGTCTGATTGCAGTCGTAGCTACAATTCCTCCCATGAGAGGTTTCATCAGGCACAAGACTAAGCCGTCCAACCCTTCTCTAGGCCCGCTTGTTCGTTTCATGCGCGACATAGTGGGAAAGGCCCGTCGATTCAAGGAGGAGATCTCGTCACACACCCAGAAGCAAACTCACGATGCCGAAGAGGATGCCCAAGTGACTCAGGGGTGCCTCTCGGACTTAGAAATTCGAAATGAGTTTGAGGCACTGGTTCCAGACCCCAAAAATACCATAGGACACACTGGACTCTCTACCAGCGGACTCTAAACTTTCATTGGCTATAGAAAACGGTTCTCAAAAAGACCCTGGATGATCGAGGTGAAGCGCAAGCTGAAATTATGCTCCAGCAGGACGAAATGGTGGGATACCTTAAACAGATCCTCCACAACCAGAACCAGACTGCTCACAGGCTCGACATTGAGCTCGTCAAGGAGCCTAGTGCTCAGGAAGGCCCGACCGATTTGAATATCTAGCTTGGCTTCAGTCAGCACATGTCTTTATTTTGGTTGAGCTTTATCATTTTCATTTTTGCTGTTGTTTTTAGTTTTTTTTCAATATTACCATGTAGAATGACAGAAATTATTAGACCTTTTAGCACCATACTGTTTCCTTTCAGGGATGACTTATTAACTTTTGATTCTGGGTTTGTTTTCCCAATCTTGGTAGGGCCTTGCTACACCCTGTATACTCTTCTAGAAGTAATATAAGGACCTACACTAACTTACAAAAAAAAAGATAAAAAAAAGATATAAATTTAATAACAAAAACACATTTTACTAATTATGAAAAAAATTGACGACCACACCATCCTCCGAATTGCTAGATTCTTGGTCTTCTCTGGTTTTGCTTCCTGGGATAAAATTAAGTACCTTGGTTTACCTTTAACGAGCTGGGATCTAATCGAACCTCTTTCTGGATAGAAGTGATCAGTAAAATTAAAACCAAGATTACAGCTTGGGGAGGTCATTGGTTAAACAATGCTGGAAAGCTCACACTTATCAAAACTGTCCTTTCCTCCCTCCCTATTTACCAAGATTCCTTCCTTCTGGCCCCAAAGACAATCACAGAGCAGATTTCTAAGCTGTTCAGATACTTCTTATGGCGTGGAGGCAAAGGAAACCAGAAAAAATTCCATTTAGTCAGTTGGGAAATTGTAAAACAACCAATGCTGGAAGGCGGGCTCTAAGTAAGAGATCAGACCTGGCTAATATTGCTTTCGGTGGAAATTTTTTATGGAATCTCTACTCTAATAGATGCCATCGTTTCAATCAATTTCTCCAGAAAAAATATCTCAAAGGAGCTTCGATGAGAAATCTTCAAATTGACAGGGATCCCAAATGTACTCTGCTATGGAATCCTTTCAGAAAAAGGGATAGAATTTTTTCAAAAGCATCTATATCGTGTTCCGAGAAATGGAAAAAAGACTATGTTATGGAAAGACAGAATTACGGGTCATCAGCCTGTTGAAAACATCGACGACATAGCAGAGATCCGCAAGTGTCTTTCTCAACTCGGGTTACACACTTTGGCTGATATCTCTTCTTGCGATAGCGCAGGATATTGGAAATATTGGGCCATCCCTCGACCTCTAGAGCATCTTCTCCCTCAACATCAGCTTCTTCTTGATGCCCTAATGGGATTGGCACCTGTCAACTCTCACGCTAATGATAATTGGAGTTGGGGGAACAATGTAACTTACACCTTGGCGCAAGGCTTCTTATCTCTGCAATCTCACCATGCTACATCTCTCAACTCTGCGCTCTGGAAGCAGGTTTGGGATGCTGGTCTTCCCAAAATAAATTTTTTCACGTGGGTGCTCTTGCATAGGAAAGTGTTGACCAATGAAAATCTGATGAAAAGAGGCATCTTAGGTCCACACAGGTGCAGTTTGTGCTGTATGGCTCTCGAAAACTCGGATCACCTTTTCGTGGAGTGCTCTTTTGCCCAATTGGTTTTGTCCACAATGCTTCAAGGTCTCAATGTTTCTACTCCTTCGCAGGTCATCGTCTTTTCGCTCTTCTCCTCCTAGAAAACGAGGTATCCCCGGGTGCTAAAAAGCAAGTCTCTATGGGAACGGATATGGCTCTCCTTCCACAAGTTCATTTGCTGGAAATTGTGGTTGGCAAGAAATGATTTGATTTTCAATAATATTGTGCATTCTCCCTTAACAGTAGCAGCCAAAGCCAAAGCGGTCTTAATGGAATCAGTGGGAAATCACTCCTCCAAGTTCGATATCTCTCTTATAAATGAAGAAAGAATTTGGCTAGGAGCCCTCTTGTCTCAGGATAGGAAAAAGATCTTAGTTCATCCCTCTTTCTCCCCAACTTGGCGTATTCGAACAACGGATGCAGAGTTTCAATATTGGTGGAGAAAACAAGGCAAGTTAATGGTCTTCTTCGATGATGTTTCCAAAGGAAACCCAGGGACAGCTGGAGCAGGTGGGGTGATCTACTCCCATGGCGGATCTCAAGAAGGCAGCTTCAGCTGGGGGTTAGGACAGACTACTAACAATCAAGCAAAAATCCATGGGCTCTTAAAATGCTGCCAGATGGCTCAAGAATACGCAAATACAACCCTCCAAGTCTTTGGCGATTCTGAAATCTTGATAAACATTTTAAATTCTGAAGATCAACTCAATAGTTTGGTTCTTAATAAGACTCTTTAGAGGCTACGAGGAATTCTGCATAACTTCAATTGCACTGCCTTTTTTCACATCCTCCGTAATTCGAATAAAGAAGCAGATGCAGAGGAAAATGATGATTGTAGCTTGCCTCAAGGAGTATTCAGAAAAAATGCAGAGACATCCTCGAAGATTCCCATTCCGTAGTGTTGGTATTGCTTTGGAACTCACCCAGTGGTTGAATTGGCTAAGGTATAACAAGAAAAGAGTACTCAATATTCCATGTAATTTTGGTTGATTAGGCTATTTCCCAACCGATATTTTACCAAAAAAAATATAAAATCCTAACCATTTTAGTTAAAAAAAATGCTCACAACAATGGAGGTGGGAAAAACTAAGGGCGAAATTATAGGAGTGCGAAATTATCGGAGCGCCTACCAAAAAAGGGGACGAAATTAATTAGCAGTTCTTTCTTTGCATTCTTCAAACTTGATATTACAAGTGCTATATTAGAGCAAGGATGTATTTTTTGGTTGACTATGCGACAGGTTTCCTCCTCTCACATAAATGCCATTTGTCACACCTCTCACATGGTGGGATTGGGCTTTGTAATATATGACCATATTTAATTTTTATTTTCTAGAAATATGTATTGGGCAGATTGACATATCATAACAATAGTTGCCAGATAATCTATCGACTTAGGTATAATCCAATGTTCGGGGTATCATAATATCCTAAAAATAGTTACCGTCTCTCCAACAAAATCATATGCATTTTAATAACAATAAAACATGATTTATAAATCACTTAATTTGATAAAAACTTGTTATCAATAATTTAATTTGAGAAAAAACTTTTAAATAAAATGCAATGGAATTTCTAGTCGAAGATAATTGTATTAAAGATCATATTAATTATAGCCTTCGAGGCAACACTATTGAAATGTGTGTCTTGTACTAAGTAAATAATCATTTAGATAATGCACACTGAAGAAATAGATTAATATAAAAGTATTTATTCAATTGGATACTTTCAAGCTCTACATGTTTACCATATGCGAATGTCAATCTTTGGAATTCGAATTTTAAATCTCAACGGAAGCCCTTGTTGGTGATTCGAAGAATGTACAACAAATTTGAATATTTAATGAAGGATAGGCTTACGAAATTGGAAAAAAAGGGCTGAAACTCCTCGATCTAATTGGTTGAATCTCTGCATCCAATTAGGAAACTTCTTCTAAATGCAATCGTTTTATGAAGAAGCTTACTCATGGTTGTGAGCTTTCTGTTGACAAATTGAAGATGAGTTAAGTTTTTTTTATTTATCAAAATAATAGTTTGAAATTGCCAAATGTGAATTGAATGAAATATAATAAATGCATTTTACAATCTATCGGTTAAGAAAGTAAAAGGTAATTTTATCAAAATAATTTTTTTGAACCGTCCGAATTATTCGAGCTCAATTCCCCGGAAGGTGAAGCTCATGCTTTGTTGTTGGCTCGCCGAGAATCCCCGCTGTTGGGAGACTCGAGGCCAATCGAATGAGTGATCCAGTGGCAAGAACCATTCTGAGCTGATCCAAATTATTCACGAAGCAATGGGGTTCTTGTTGCCAGGAAACTCACCATTGTTCAGAGCGACGGGGATATAGAAAACACAACTGTGGCGGTCATAGTGCAGAATAGAGTGTCTCCACTGGCGGTTGGAAACAAAAAAGCCAATTTATTTTTTACCCAGAAGCATCAATCCCAATCCCATCACTGTGTAGAAGAGCATGTCTCCATAGGTGGCCGAGAATGGAAAAGCCAATTTATTTCTTACCTAGAAAGCTCAATGCCAATCCCTGCCAGTTGGAGGGTTATGCAGTCTAGCAGGACCTGTGATATCCCTCTCTTTATCCTGGTCAGGAAGAGAATATATATATATATATATATATAATAAGGCTATCGCATCTTGACTTAAAGAACCGTCGAAGTTTTGTTATTAAATGTAATTGAGAGATTTTCTAGGGATTGGTCTCCTTAGTGGAGCAGTCGGATTTATAATCAACAGTTGTTCCCTCGCGGAGCACTTAGAGAAAACCGCATCCTCTCCATCTGTCAGCTAGAGGATAAACCAAATCTCCCTACCATCGCCCAACTTCAGGTTGAACGGCTTCTTAAGGAGGCACGGTAGGCAGGCAAAGGGGTCGCTTATCTGGAAGATGGATGTGGATATCGGGATCTCTGCGAATTGTTTGTGCCTGGAAATGCCAGCTAATTTTCCTCAGATATATATTTGGATCTTTGGAGAGGTTCTTTTGGGGAGGTTGCGATATGAGGACCGCAAGGGAGAGAGAGAGCTATTCGACGCTGAAGAGATTGGAATCGTTCCATCTCTCTGAGTACTATGGTCCTCTCTGCGAATGCTCTGTATTTGAAAAGAAACTCTGCGTTGGGAATTTGATAAGGGAGCTCTGCGGAAAGGATTTGATCTCTACGGGAAAGATTACCCAGGGTTAGTATTCATCTAAACTCGACTTCGTAAATGGACAAGAGTTACCATGTAAGTATTATTCGGACCTCTGCAAATGGTCGTAACCTTTGTATGAATGTAATTTGCGTGTAGCTAAACTCGTTTTGTCAGGATGGACAGAGTTACCTTTTTAAAAATGCTTATAGAATTCCAACTTCGATCGGGAAAATGGCATGAAGATTTTCTGTTAGGTTAACATTCATTGTTTTCAGGTCTAGATTCTGGGATTTGACAATTGTTGTAGAACTCTGACTTAGATCTGGAAAATGGCGTGAAGATTTTCTGTTAGGTTAACATTCATTGTTTTCAGGTCTAGATTCTCGGATTTGACAATTGTTGTGGAACTCTGACTTAGATATGGAAAATGGCGTGAAGATTTTCTGTTAGGCTAACTTTCATTGATTTCAGATCTAGATTTTTGGATTTGACACATGTTGCAGAAATATGACTTTGATCTGGAAGATGGTGCAAATATTTCTGTCGATCTGGATGACAGCGTGAAGATCTTTGAATGCTTCCATCGAGTTGATAGATCTCTGTAATTGTGTAATTACTACCATCATAATTTAAACATTTGCGTTGTGGGTCAAACCCTGTCAAACCTTTATGTTGCCTCAGCATTGGTTTAAACCTTGTAGAATCCCTTTCATATTTCCATAGCACTGATCCGAATCTCGTCGATCTCTTTTAAAAATATTGAAACGAAATCGTGTTCATTGAGATTATATCGCTGTAGCAAAAGCTTGCGATTTCTGTAGATCTCCGGGTGAGTATTGCTGAAATCTAAATTGTGCGACCTTGTTGGATCCATGATTGTGTACCAAATTCAACAACAACACAACGATCCACAGAATTCTCTTTCACTGTATGATTGTAATTCTAACATCTACCACCGTGAATTTCTGTGGCAGAGTAATGGAGGATTCGACCCCAGTGTTGGTATTTGCTTGGGTTTTAAGTATGTTATAAGTGGCAGAGGATTACTCCTTAGAGTTAGAGTTAAATTCTCTGTTGATCGTAGAATACTTAAGAAAAACCAGATCACAGCGCCTCTGTAACAGACTGTGCGCGGTATCTCTGTAAGAGTTGGTTCGCTTTTGTTGGGTATGCTTTTGTCAATCTTGTACCATTTAAATTACATCTACATGTCATTCCTTTATATGCTGGACGGGGCTGGGTGATTCATCATTGACGAGAATCAAACACTGAACAAATCTAGTTATGTGGATATCTATGTGTTGGATGATGCATAGATATGGGCAATTCTTCCCGGTGAGAAGCGATCCCTGCGTTTTAATAGTGTGCATAGATACAATGGCCATACTGTGCACGGATCTGAGTTGTATGCTAGATATAGCGGAGTCCTATCTCGGACCATGATTTGGGTGTGGAGTAAAGGATCCTTGAGTGTTTTGATGTATACTGTTTCGATGTGGTTGCTACCGTCAGGGGTCTTTGTGCCCTGGCGATCTCCTTTTATCTTTGGCTTAAAATCTAAGTGCAAAGGCTTATGTTGATTACAATCTCTACCGATTAAACTATGCAGTGTTTTATTGTGGGGATCTCTATATCTCTATTTGCTGCTTGAATGAGTGATGATCCCTATAACATATTTATGTTATAGTATCACTACCCCTAAACGATATGGACGTCTGTTGTATGTGTTTACTGTTTCTCCCTGTCGAATCGTGTGATAACCATTGAGCATGTCAATGATATTTTGGTGTTGTATTATATCTATACATATATATATTATGTTAAGGTTAAAGGTCAGCGTGTATATGTAGACATATATACATATTAAAATTAGAAATAGGTTTCACTAAATTATGTGAGATGTGTACTATTATCAGCCTTGTATAGTTGTAGTATATAGAGAGAAGGTCTCTTGTATTCATGTAATAGGTTGTAGGAGAGCAGAAAAGAAGTATCGCAACAATGATGTTGCAGGTTGTAATCCTTCTTGGGATATTTTAATAAATGATGCGATAACAGTTCTGGTGGACGTAGCCCGAAGAGTCGGGTGAACCATGTATATTGGTGTTGATGTCTCTATCTTTTATGCATCTTGTATTATATTTTATGCATCTTGTATTATTTTTTATGCGTCTTGTATTTTGTTTCATGTGTCTTGTATTATGATACTGACGGCCTTGTTGTTATATAGATGTATAATGGTACCTTATCAAAATGGTTCTTGGTGAAAAGGTTATTCCTTGTTACATGTTGTTCGTGGATATGAAGGTAATTATTGTTTAAAATTCAGGAAGATTATAATTATTATAAGAGTTCCATACAGATGTTATGAACAAATACATTTGGGGTATCCTCGGTTTTGGATTGGTTATTGAAAAATCCAAGTAATCTGTTAATGATCGATATAAAGTACAATGGTGTTATTTTGTATATAGAATTGTTCCAAGTATGATAACGAAGTCCATAGACATGTTTATAATGTTACGTAAAAAAATTACGATGTGGAAATTATATTATATTTATTTTAAAAAGTTTTGGAATCTACTAAATTTTACTGGCCTCGTGATTTGGGGTATGTTACAAGTGGTATCAGAGCTTCGGTTGCAAACACTCGGGCTTATTGGGCTCAATCGGGGAAAACGAATACAAGTTCGTCGAACTAGGAAAGAAACTGCGTCATATAAGGAAAAGGTAAAATTTCATTCCGAAGAATCTCCAAGAAGTAAGCGACGAAACGTCTTGGAATTACGAGTAAGTACTTTTCATTTTGCTGAAGAGTTATAATGGAAGTGTCTATTGGTTAACATTGCTAAAACATAAGATAAAATAACTTAAGGGTTTCAAATACTAAGAAACCAATTGTTGTTTGGATGCATGGAACAAATGGACAAGATTATACTATCTGAATTAATTGTCGAGTTCGTCCTCGGGACGAATAAGTTATTGCAAATTTGCAACCAAGACTCGTCCGATTAAACTGTAAGTATATGAGTCGTACTTTCATCTTTTGTATAGTATGTTGTGTTAGATTACATACCGAAGATGGGAATTTTATTGGATTCAATGATGTCGATCATCCACCGTGGTGTATGATTAAGTAAATAGAGTAACAAGAATTGGTTAGATAAGTAGTTTCATAACTAGTATATGGAAATGTGTAGTTTTCTCGTGAAAGTAATTAAACCTTATCACGCCGATAGGAAAATGAGGAAAAGTTATACCTCTTCTTATATGAAGATACATTTGTTGAAATTTGTTGTTGACAAATCTTAGAAGGTTAAACTGGCTTGGTCAAATGAATGACAAAGGAAGCAAGATTGTAGTCTAAGCATCTACTACCTTAAGAATGAACTTACATACTCTTCAGTGTAGATTACTTCCACAAACGAATAGTGTTGGTTACTTATGTCAAAAGGAAACATTGTCACAAGTCTATCGGTAATCAATTTCATTTTTGTGGATAAAGGTATAGGATAAATGATTACAACACTAATTGTGTGACTTTAGGGCATGCTTGTACCATTGCTGGTTAGTTCAACAAAAGGATAAAAGGTTATAAATACTTAAAGTATACAAGTGTATTCTATTTAGTAATAGGGTGCATATGATGAAAATGCATGATTCCTTTTTCTTATTCTAGTAATCTTTAAGTTAGATATTGAGAATCTATGAATGATGGTTATAAAGCTTATACTTTTATGTGTTCAAGATTTATGATGAATTGTTGTCCGTGTACATTTGTAGGTTTTGTCAAAATGATTATTTTGATAAAGGATAAATTATGGTTGTTCACATAAATGATCCTGTGGATGCACATCAAGTTTTGTGAAAGAGTATGTTTTGTGGTAGGAATAAGAGTATTAGAAATCAGTAGTCAACCTGAAATGGTGATATAGGCTAGTAGGACGCTGAAATTTTATGACGTCCTTATGTTACCATAAGGAATGACTAAGGAAAACGTTGATAACATGGGATTTCCATGGTAGATCAGAAGTAAGCTTTACAAAGTAATTGATGTATGAGCTTTTATGAAACAAGTATAAATTATGTTGGACATAGGTTATATAATGGTTCTTATGATTTAAGTACCCTTATTGAACTAAAACGGGAAATGTTGTGGTCAAGCAAATGTTATTTCCCACACATCACTGTTATACAACAATGAAATAGATAAAGGTAAGATTCAGGTGATGTTTAGTAAAACTGATATGTGATAATACAAGTAAACTGGCACCTTGACGTAAGAGGGTCTCATAATAAGGAGATATGTGGTCTCCCCTACGAAGGTATATGGTCATCTTTATAAGGTATGTAAATATGATTTTTGGACATTTGAGTGGGACTATATGAAGTTAGGGAATAAAAATAAGAGTTGTATAATTAGGAATTATATTTGGAATGGTGAAAGCTAACATTCGAGATTAAGCAATCATAATGCTCATGGATCATCATAGGAAGAGTGTTATTTCGTGTTTAAAACATTACATAGTCCTATTAATTAAGTTGGTTATGCTTAGTATGAAAATAATGTTTATTATAGATGATCACATGTGGAGATTGTAGTATGAAGGATGATTTTTCTGTTTTATACATAGAAGAAAGACCACCTTACAATATTTGGTTCTGTTATTGTGGCAGATGGTAAAACTCGGTTGAACTTGTGAAAGAGCGTAATATATTATGTGGGTATATGTCGCTTTGTCCACAAGACCTCGACGCCAGTTATAAATGTTGGGTGTTAAATTATATTGTTTCATTGATGACACTATAAGTAGAATCACAACTTGAGTCCATATATATCTAGCTTATCACTCTTGAGCATTCATGTAAAACTCGGCAGTCGATAAAAGATAGACAAGTGAAAGGCGTTTCAGTGCTATTAATATTCCATAAATAGATGTCGTATAGTGGTTATGTACTAACATTGCAAGATTTCGCGAGGAATATAACCAATCAAAATGGAAAGTGATTATTCACGCGGTTAAATAGTTGAGTTAACCACTCATAGAGTAAGTGATGATTCACTTAGTTCATCTTATTTTACTGGTCATATTTCAAGACGCTTATAACCATGGATTAACATTGGATTATGTTGTTTAGTTACTAACATTTCAGGATGTTATCATAATTACGACCAATGTGATAATCAAAAATGGAATGTGAATTATAAATCCATCGGTGTACGTGAGTGGAACAAAATCGCTCAAGAGTAAGTGATTACATTTTATTGTAACATGGATTACAGTATGACACAAAACCTGATTTGGTGATAGATGTGTGCTAGTTATCATGAATGATAAGCAAATAAGTGAATCTACTACTTACCGTTATTACGTGGCATATGGTAGTTGATAAAAAAAAAATTAAAAAAAAAATAAAAAAAATTGCAAGAAATAATAAATGATTATTATCAAAGATAAATTCCTAGACTCAAGCGAGAAGGATTGAGGGGAATTGAGGAAGAGTGCATTTATGGCACTGAAACATCCCTTATAAATCTGGGAGTTGACACCCACCATGATTCTCGAAAGAATCAGTTGGCTGTAAAGACCTAGGCAAGCTATAAAGAGAATACATATGCGGGAGGCAGGACGCTGCTTAGTATGCATGGGAGAAAATTGTTGTGTGAGCACTGAGGTGTTAGACAAGGATCTCCAAATGAATTGCTGTGTGAGCACTAAGGTGTTAGGCAAGACATGAATAAAATGTTTGCTGCGTGAGCACTAAGGTGTTAGGCAAGACATGAATGAAATGTTTGCTGCATGAGCACTAAGGTGTTAGGCAAAACACGAAAGAAAATGTTTGCTGTGTGAGCACTAAGGTGTTAGGCAAGGCATGAGAGAAAGGATTGCTGCGTGAGCACTAAGGTGTTAGGCAAGAATTTCCTGGATCAAGTGAATGATGTTTGTAATAGTATACCATCATGGAGCGCTAGATTTATTCCATGTATTACAAATGTTATGTGCAATAAAGAACTCATGATTTCTGAATATGAGTTTGATTATGAAGTTGATGATAAGTTTTACGGTTTCTTTGAATTCCGGTTTTATAGTAAAAATGCAAAGTGATTGATAGTGACTTGCGAGAAATTCATGAAAGACCAAAGAAGGTAAAAATAGAAATGATGAAGCCAGCAAAAAGATGACTACAGAAGAAAAGACAAAAAGGGACAAAAAAAAAAAAAAAAAGAACACCGAGGACGGTGTTATTTTTAAGGGGAGGAGGATGTGATATCCCTCTCTTTATCCTGGTCAGGAAGAGAATATATATATATTTATATATATATATAATAAGGCTATCGCATCTTGACTTAAAGAACCGTGGAATTTTTGTTATTAAATGTAATTGAGAGATTTTCTAGGGATTGGTCTCCTTAGTGGAGCAGTCGGATTTATAATCAACAGTTGTTCCCTCGCAGAGCACTTAGAGAAAACCGCATCCTCTCCATCTGTCAGCTAGAGGATACACCAAATCTCCCTACCACCGCCCAGCTTCAGGTTGAACGGCTTCTTAAGGAGGCACGGTAGGCAGGCAAAGGGGTCGCTTATTTGGAAGATGGATGTGGATCTCGGGATATCTGTGAATTGTTTGTGCCTAGAAATGCCAGCTAATTTTCCTCAGATATATATTTGGATCTTTGGAGAGGTTCTTTTGGGGAGGTTTTGCGATATGAGGACCACAAGGGAGAGAGAGAGCTATTCGACGCTGAAGAGATTGGAATCGTTCCATCTCTCTGAGTACTATGGTCCTCTCTGCGAATGCTCTGTATTTGAAAAGAAACTCTGCGTTGGGCATTTGATAAGGGAGCTCTACGGAAAGGATTTGATCTCTACGGGAAGGATTACTCAGGGTTAGTATTCATCTAAACTCGACTTCGTAAATGGACAAGAGTTACCATGTAAGTATTATTCGGACCTCTGCAAATGGTCGTAACCTTTGTATGAATGTAATTTGCGTGTAGCTAAACTCGTTTTGTCAGGATGGACAGAGTTACCTTTTTAAAAATGCTTATAGAATTCCAACTTCGATCGGGAAAATGGCATGAAGATTTTCTGTTAGGTTAACATTCATTGTTTTCAGGTCTAGATTCTAGGATTTGACAATTGTTGTAGAACTCTGACTTAGATCTGGAAAATGGCGTGAAGATTTTCTGTTAGGTTAACATTCATTGTTTTCAGGTCTAGATTCTCGGATTTGACAATTGTTGTGGAACTCTGACTTAGATCTGGAAAATGGCGTGAAGATTTTCTGTTAGGCTAACTTTCATTGATTTCAGATCTAGATTTTTGGATTTGACACATGTTGCAGAAATATGACTTTGATCTGGAAGATGGTGCGAAGATTTCTGTCGATCTGGATGACAGCGTGAAGATCTTTGATTGCTTCCATCGAGTTGATAGATCTCTGTAATTGTGTAATTACTACCATCATAATTTAAACATTTGCGTTGTGGGTCAAACCCTGTCGAACCTTTATGTTGCCTCAGCATTGGTTTAAACCTTGTAGAATCCCTTTCATATTTCCATAGCACTGATCCGAATCCCGTCGATCTCTTTTAAAAATATTGAAACGAAATCGTGTTCATTGAGATTATATCGCTGTAGCAAAAGCTTGCGATTTCTGTAGATCTCCGGGTGAGTATTGCTGAAAGATAAATCGTGCGACCTTGTTGGATCCATGATTGTGTACCAAATTCAACAACAACACAGCGATCCACAGAATTCTCTTTCACTGTATGATTGTAATTCTAGCATCTACCACCGTGAATTTCTGTGGCAGAGTAATGGAGGATTCGACCCCAGTGTTGGTATTTGCTTGGGTTTTAAGTATGTTATAAGTGGCAGAGGATTACTCCTTAGAGTTCAAGTTAAATTCTCTGTTGATCGTAGAATACTTAGGAAAAACCAGATCACAGCGCCTCTGTAAGAGACTGTGCACGGTATCTCTGTAAGAGTTGGTTCGCTTTTGTTGGGTATGCTTTTGTCAATCCTGTACCATTTAAATTACATCTACATGTCATTCCTTTATATGCTGGACGGGGCTGGGTGATTCATCATTGACTAGAATCAAACACTGAACAAATCTAGTTATGTGGATATCTATGTGTTGGATGATGCATAGATATGGGCAATTCTTCCCGGTGAGAAGCGATCCCTGCGTTTTAATAGTGTGCATAGATACAATGGCCATACTGTGCACGGATCTGAGTTGTATGCTAGATATAGCGGAGTCCTATCTCGGACCATGATTTGGGTGTGGAGTAAAGGATCCTTGAGTGTTTTGATGTATACTATTTCGATGTGGTTGCTACCGTCAGGGTTCGTTGTGCCCTGGCGATCTCCTTTTATCTTTGGCTTAAAATCTAAGTGCAAAGGCTTATGTTGATTACAATCTCTACCGATTAAACTATGCAGTGTTTTATTGTGGGGATCTCTATATCTCTATTTGTTGCTTGAATGAGTGATGATCCATATAACATATTTATGTTATAGTATCACTACCCCTAAACGATATGGACGTCTGTTGTATGTGTTTACTGTTTCTCCCTGTCGAATCGTGTGATAACCATTGAGCATGTCAATGATATTTTGGTGTTGTATTATATCTATACATATATATATTATGTTAAGGTTAAAGGTCAGCGTGTATATGTAGACATATATACATATTAAAATTAGAAATAGGTTTCACTAAATTATGTGAGATGTGTACTATTATCAGCCTTGTATAGTTGTAGTATATAGAGAGAAGGTCTCTTGTATTCATGTAATAGGTTGTAGGAGAGCAGAAAAGAAGTATCGCAACAATGATGTTGCAGGTTGTAATCCTTCTTGGGATATTTTAATAAATGATGCGATAACAGTTCTGGTGGACGTAGCCCGAAGAGTCGGGTGAACCATGTATATTGGTGTTGATGTCTCTATCTTTTATGCATCTTGTATTATCTTTTATGCATCTTGTATTATTTTTTATGCGTCTTGTATTTTGTTTCATGTGTCTTGTATTATGATACTGACGGCCTTGTTGTTATATAGATGTATAATGGTACCTTATCAAAATGGTTCTTGGTGAAAAGGTTATTCCTTGTTACATGTTGTTCATGGATATGAAGGTAATTATTGTTTAAAATTCAGGAAGATTATAATTATTATAAGAGTTCCATACAGATGTTATGAACAAATACATTTGGGGTATCCTCGGTTTTGGATTGGTTATTGAAAAATCCAAGTAATCTGTTAATGATCGATATAAAGTACAATGGTGTAATTTTGTATATAGAATTGTTCCCAGTATGATAACGAAGTCCATAGACATGTTTATAATGTTACGTAAAAAATTACGATGTGGAAATTATATTATATTTATTTTAAAAAGTTTTGGAATCTACTAAATTTTACTGGCCTCGTGATTTGGGGTATGTTACAGGACCGTGCAATCTTGCATGGCGTTACCGAATGGAGGTGTGAATGTCACGTCATCTCACTCGTTCGATTGTTCAATAGTGTTTATTATTGAAAGGGATCGGCTCCTCATTCACTGTCCACAGATGACTAAGGCCAGAGAGGATCCGACCCCTTAAAATACGCCTTCGGCATAATTATCAAAAGTAATCAAATTTATATGGATATCTCATATTGCAGTCATAAAATTCTTCTATAATATCCAATCGATATCTGCAAGTTTGGAATTCAACTACCAAACTAAAATATCAACGTTCAAAATATTCCATTCACAGTTACCTCCTTGTAGGTCTTGGTCGCAGCTTTTATGAAATTTTTCCTGTACTCGTATATCATGATAATTATGTTAATTTGATGCGTTCTTTATCGCATGAATGGACAACAATGAAATGTATTATCAATTTTCTTTCTCGAACTTCAGCTTAGTTTCATCCAGTATGGACTTGACTTTGGATGAAACACAGAAATACAGAATCAGTAGCCAAAGCTTTTAAAACAAACTGCACAAAAGAAAAGAAAGAATGTTGAATGTACTAATTTCAATTTCAATTGCTTAACATCGGTCATGCTTAAAATAATAATATTATTGAATGGAATTGCCTTCAGACGACTAATGACCTTGGTAATGAGTAAGGTAGACAAGCATTAATATTTTGAAGAAAATGCAAAAACATAAAATTAAAGATTTCCACAAAGTAATTTACAAGCCCCGAATTATCTCATAGAGAGTCGTAAATCTATAAAATAGATAGCGTGTTCTTTCGATGTGCTAAATATCTTGTAAGAGAGAATTATTTAGTTTATAATTAAGTTTTGAACATTGAAATTTGATCATTCAACAAAAGTACACAAGCATATGTATCAAAAGCGTGATAAAGATCCTCAACATTAAAGGTGATTGAAGGAAAAAAAATCAAAATCTTTGGACGAATACAAGTGATGAGTGTAGATATAATTATAAAATATCTCGGAAACCAATATGGCATTCTACTAAGGAAATATTCATAAATATGAATTATTCAGCTGCTTGTTACCTGTTGATTATCTGCTTTGTTTTCATTGTTACACGGTCGTGATGATACCTTTGATGTCGCTGAATTTTACAAAGAAAATCAATGCAATTAGACGGACAACAATAAAAAGGTATAGAATATTACGAGTGCTAACTGAAAATCGTGTGTTATGCCTGGAAAGATTGAGATCGACGTCATCTTAACGCCAGTTTACATCACGGTTTACATCTATTGGCACCTATCCATGATCGTTCTGTTGCGTTTCTTAGTTGTCCCACATCCCTCTCCTGCCATTCTGCTAACCGTATCCTCGCTAAAACTAAAATTGTCGTCTTTGTGGATGGATCGTCAGAATCAACGCTTTTCTATCTTTCTTGATTTAATGAGATCGGATTAAACCATGAGTGTGCATCCCTTGGTGATCCGTGCTCCTTGGATCTAACCGCATGACCCCGAAATGATTGAATTTACTTCATATAATAAATTTTAACCACGTATTTAAAATATGCCAACTTTTCGCTCTTCTACATGGCAACATATTTGCATTAAAATAAAAAAATGCCCTTAGTAATAGACTTTTTAGTTGGATTTCCATCAACAACAAATATCCATCCTTAGATTTATATTTGTGTGTTAGATGAATCTTGGTATATGCCAATGGAGATTTAGATTTGTGTGGTAGACAAATCTTGGTATATGCCAAAGCAATACATCCTCTTCACCTATCCTTAATCACAGATTAAAAGAGCGCGATGGCTTAAAGATACAGTTTTGATTGTAGTCCCCTATGGGCAAGGGATGGCTTAAAGATGTAATTTTGATTGTAGTTCCCTATGGTCAAACAAATCACGAGTAAATAGCTCTCTATGTTAGTCTAGTTAGAAATAAAATATTACTAATTGCATCTATATTACTTTGTCAACAAGTTACTATCTATGTAACTACACTGAAATCTGCATGTCAATACGCATTCAGTATGTAACTAAAACAAGTGATCCACATAGAAATAAATTATATTTAAGTAGATCTTTCTAAGAGAAAGAGGAAATGAAAATTCCGTAGAGACAGAGGAAAACAAATAAAACACTCCTTTTCATTATATCAGAAAGACAGATTACAAAACATTTATATAAAGCCTCAGAGGGCAAAGGAAATAAATTCCTGTTACAGATTCAAAATTGGAATTTAAGAGCATCGTCCGCATAGCTTTCAGCTCCCCTGCAGAATTCAAATGATTGAAAAAGGGGGAAATAAATACGCCCATCCTTGAACGGTGGGAGCCCATCCCTGTCCTGCACAAATACAAAAAAAGAGCATGGTTGTCGTGTACCATAAATAGATTGAACCATGTCGTAATCAATAAGCTGCCAAGCTACCAAGAGTCTGAGACAAAACTGCTATACACCAGCACTGGGGTTGTTGGAGAAGTAATTAGCTCCAACAATCTCCCCCTTAATTAATTCTCCAACAGAGATTTATTGAGAGGATGCGGCTACAACCTGCAGCGTGCAAACTCCCAAGTTCTTTCTATGAAATTTAAACAAGTCACCTGCTAGAGATTTTGTTAAAATGTTTTCCAACTGATCTTTAGACCTGCAAAAATCCCCTGATATTTCATTTGCATTAACCAACTCTATGATTAAGTGATACCTACTGTCTATATTTTTACTCCTTTTGTGAACTACATGATTTCGTGACAGAGCTATGGTGGATTTATTGTCACACAACACTTTTGTAGGTCCTTCCTGTCCATGCAATAGCTCTTGAAGAATTATCCTCATCCATACTAGCTGACAGGCAGCCCCTGTAGCTGCCACATACTATGCTTCTGTTGAAGACAGAATTACTATAGGTTGTTTCTTTGATGCCCAAGCTACAACCCCTAATCCATAATTAAACACATACCCAGACGTTCTTTTCCTATCATCACAACTGCCAGCAAAATCACTGTCACAATAACCTATCAAATTGAAATTTGAACCAGCAGCATAAAATATACCAAGCTCAGTTGTCCCTAAAACATATCTTATGACTTTTTTTCCAGCCTTCCAATGGCTGTTCTTGGGTGACTCCATGAACCTAGAAATCAAACTAACTGCATACATAATGTCAGGTCTAGTTGCAGTCAAATACATAAGGCTTCCAACCAGCCCCTTATATAGGGTTGGATCAACACTTAACCCATTATCAAATTTGTTGAGCTTTGTACCAATTGCAAGTGGGGTTGCAATTGGCTTGCAAGTCTCCATCCTAAACCTTTTTAATATATCTTTGGCATATTTGGTTTGACAAATAAAAATACCAGCTGAAGATTGATTTACCTCAATGCGAAGAAAATAACGCATAAACCGCAAGTCTGTCATTTCAAACTCAGTTTTGAGAGTTGATTTAAAATCATCAATGGAAAGATTACCAGTGAATATAAGATCATCCACATACAAGCATACAATTAAAATTTTACCTTCATGACTCAATTTGGTATATAGTGTAGGTTCACTTGGACTCCTACCGAATCCCTTCCCAATCAAATATTCATGAATGCAGCTGTACCATACCCTTGGTGTCTGCTTCAAGCCATACAAGGCTTTCTTCATCCTGTAAACCTTGTTTTCTGGCCCATCAATCTCATATCCAAGAGGTTTTTTTATATACACATCTTCCTCCAAGAAACCATTCAAGTATGCAGATTTGACATCCATCTGGTGCACACTCCAGCAATTATGGGTAGCAATGGCTAAAACCATCCTCACTGTGTCTAATCTAGCCACAGGAGCAAATGTTTCATTGTAGTCAATCCCAGGCCTTTGACTAAGCCCCTGGACCACCAATTTTGCTTTGTGTTTATCAATCTCTCCATCAACATTCAACTTAGTTTTATAAATTCACTTTACCCCAATGAATTTCTTCCCTCTAGGTAACTCTACAAGTTCCCATGTTTTATTCTTGTCAATTGATGCAATCTCGACATCCATTGCATCTACCCAAAATTCCTCATGCACTGCTTCATCAAAACTCAAGGGATCACAAGCAAGCAAGGAAAAATTTGTAAACTGATCCACTTCATCCTCTTGCTAATATAGATCCCTTAAACTCCTAGTTTTCTGCCCCCTTATTCTATCTCTCGAAGTTGCTAAAGTGGGGTTTGAATCAGTAGTTACCTCAGAGCTGATAGAGTGTTGTCCACCAAGATTTGATGGTTGTCCACGCTCCTTTGTTTTGGGTTCCTTGAATAGACTTGAGCTTCCTTCATGAGAATGTGGTCCAGGTGCAATTCTAGAAGGTGTAATAGGCTATGGGATTTGTTGTCCTCCATTAACAGCCTGTTGATCTTGAGAATCATCATCATCAAAATTCAAATCAGTCCCTGCAACAGTATCATCACTACTTCCATCCCATGCTTCTTGTTCATGGAATTGAACATCCCTGCTAATCACAAGATTTTTGCTGATAGGGTTATAGACTCATCACTATACCCTAGAAAAATACATTTTTCACTCCTATCATCAAGCTTCCTCCGAGTTTTCTTAGGGATATGTGCATAGGCAATACATCCAAAAAATTTCATGTGGGATACATTGCAGCCCCTACCACTCCATGCTTCCTCAGGAACTTTATCTTTAACACTCTTTGTTGGACTTCTCTTCAGTATGTAGACTGAACATACAATGAAATCACCCCAATATTCATTTGGCAAATTTCTCTCCTTTAGCATACTTCGAACCATTTCTATTATGGTCCGATTTTTACTTTCAGCAACACCATTCTGCTGAGGAGTGTACCTAGTAGTATACTGTCTTTTGATTCCATGAAACCTGCAATAATAATTGAAATCATTATATTTGAACTCTCCTCCTCTATCTGATCTTAGAACCTTGATGTAATGGCCAGATTCTTTCTCAACCATAGCCTTGAACCTCTTGAATAGTACAAAAGAGTCAGACTTATTTTTTAGACAGTATATCCAAGTCTTTCGACTATAATCATCTATGAATGTTAGGAAATAATCATTTCCATCCAATGAAGGTGTTTGCATTGGCCCACACAAATCTATGTGCACTAGCTCTAATGGATATTTGGCTCTATAAGAGACCCCTGAATCAAACTTCACCTTGTGATGTTTAGCCAAGATGCAACTTTCACAAGAATTATTAGGCTGTTGAATGCTAGGCAAGCCTTTCACCATTTGTTTTTTATGCAGTAAATCCAAGCCACCAAAATGCAAGTGACCATACCTGAGATGCCACAGCCGGGATTGATACAAAATTGTGGCCTTACAAGCGTTCACATAACTTGTCAATTCGGCTCTCATGGTAAGAGGAAACATCATGTTCTTAGTCATTTCCACCTCAGTTATCATTTGCTTGCTAGGATGCTTGTCCAAGATTGTACACACCTTCTTTTTGAAAAATACCCTTTAACCCTTCTCAATGAGTTGTCCAATGCTCAAGAGATTGCACTTTAACCCTCGTACAAAATAGACATCCTCGACTCTCCTCCTCTCACCATTCTTGGCATAGACTTCAATTACTCCTTTTCCATTCACTGTCACCAAACTGTCATTGCCAAGTTTTACTTCTGAGTCAATGCTAGTATCAAGCCTGACAAACAACCCTTTGTTACTAGTCATGTGGCTGCTACAACCGCTATCCAAGAACCAGATGTCCTTGGAGCTTGTTTGAGACAAATTGCATGATAAGAAAACTGCCTTTTGTCCCTCTTCATACTCCTATATTGCATTTTCTGATTTCTTTCCTATATCAGTGAGTTTCTTTCTGCATTGGTTAGCAAAATGCCCAAATTTTTTACAGTAGTAGCATTGTACATTTGACTTATCAGTACTATGGCCACCTTGCTGCCAATTTCTGCTACTCCCCCTTGAACTCCGAGGGTTATGATGATATTTATTTTCAGTCTCATAATCATCTTTGAACTCCCTTTGGTCATGGCTTCTATCCCCTCTTCCTCTGTTTCCAAATCTACCTTTTCCTTTTCCTTTCGAAACTGTCAGCTGAGACTTAAATGCATGATCTAATGCATTATCTTCATACCTTGTCATTCTCGATTCATGAGCAACAAGAGATCTTGTCGACTGATCTATCTACATCTGACTGATGTCTTTTGCCTCTTCTATGGCGACTACAACAGCTTCAAAATTTTTAGGAAGGCTTCTAAGCACTTTCTCAACCACTCTCTGGTATGATAAATCTTCACCAAACTGCCTGAATTGATCCACAGTATCTGTCGCCTTCATTTTTAAGTTTTCAAAGTCTCTCCTCAGATTTTGTAGCTTTACAAGTTTTACTTTGGACACACCCTGATAGCATGTCTCAAGAATATCGCATGCAAATTTTGAAGACAGAGCATTTGACACCTTTGGGAAAAAGGTGTCATCCAGGCCTTGCTAAATAAGACCCAGTGCCCTATTATCTTTCTTCCTATTCTCTCTCAGTTGGTCACACTCAGCATTTGTTAAAGCCATTTCAACTGCATAATCATCAGGCTCTTGGTAACCCACTGAAACATAACCCCATAAATCTTGGGGACGTAGCAATGTCCTCATTCTAATACACCACGTGTCATAGTTCTTCCCTGTGAGAACATGGACCACTGGCTGGGTTAGACTACCCGATTCCGTCTACAATAAATTTTAGATATGAGATTCCATGTTGTGCCTCTTGGGGAGAAAAATAGACCACACATGCTCATGGCCAACTCGATTTCCCCTCTAATTTTCTTCAGCACAACTGGCTGGTCCAGCTACAATCCAACATGGAACATTGTGTCTACAATTTCAGAGGGAACGAGCTGCATGTTCGGCTCTAATACCAAAATGAGAGAAAGAGGAAATGAAAATTGCGTGGAGACAGAGGAAAACAAACAGAACACTCCTTTTCATTATATCAGAAAGACATATTACAAAACATTTATATAAAGCCTCAGAGGACAAAGGCAATAAATGCCTGTTACAGATTCAAAATTGGAATTTAAGAGCATTGTCCCCACAGCTTTCAGCTCCCCTGCATAATTCAGATGATTGAAAAAGGGGGAAATAAATACACCCATCCTTGAATGGCGGGAGCCCATCCCTGTCCTGCACAAATACAAAAAAACATCATGGATGTCATCTACCATAAATAGATTGAACC
Source organism: Larix kaempferi (assembly GCA_027924585.1). Taxonomy (NCBI): domain Eukaryota; kingdom Viridiplantae; phylum Streptophyta; class Pinopsida; order Pinales; family Pinaceae; genus Larix; species Larix kaempferi. The sequence goes on along the minus strand of BSBM01000904.1, from coordinate 27,388,003 downwards.
ATGCTGTCATCAATAAGCTGCCAAGATGCCAAGAGTCTAAGACAAAACTGTTATACACCAGCACTGGGGTTGTTGGACAAGTAATTAGCTCCAACACTTTCCTGGTAGCCATAGTATCGACGATCAGACTGCGTCCTTTGCCATTCCAAATCCATGTGGAACTCGTTGATGAAAACTTTTGCAGCGTTGTTAACATCTTTTTGAGAAGTATCCCCTATTTCTTTCTTCTCAGACGTTACTGCTGTCGAAACCCAGAAACTGCTTGAAGGGGATCATGTTGCACCGGATTCACCATGGACTTGGAATGTTTCTGGCGTCCATTCTTTCCTTGTGATATGCCTCCACATATGAATAACCACTTTCCACACATCTTAAAACACTTTAAAATCTCTAATACCAATTAGAGATGATAACAAACAATCTACTTAGTTATGAAGAAAACCTAGAAATAGATCATGGAGCTACAAGAAGAAGCTCTCATAAACTCCACCAAATAGAAAATGGTGAGGAGGACAAAAAAACTTTGATTTACTGCATTGCATTGCAGTGAAAAACTCTGCCCTCTTTCACCTTATTACATTGATAGCTGTTTATATCTTAGAATTTGATGTGGACTACCATATATGTTTTTCCTAGATTGAACGAGGATGGGACAAGTGTAATGTCTAGATTGATTATTTTATAGCCATAATTCTAAATTCTAAATAAACAACTATAAAAAATATAAAAAATAACTTAAGTAAAAAGGTAAAGATAATATATAGCTGTGGCATAGACAACAAATATAGAACAAGTAACAGAAAATTTGTTCATAACACTTATCTTGTGACCTATTAATGTTCAGCCACCATAAATAACTGTGCTAGTATATATTCAAATAATATAATGACATTAGTTCTTAAAAAAATGATATTCAAGTGCTTGACCAAAGCGGACCTATACACGCATGTTTCTAATCTACAGTTACTTTGACGAAGAAATTTTGTCATTAACTTGCAGACCATTCAAACATGCGATTATTTTTTGCAAACCATTCCCATTGACGAAGAAAAATTGTCATTAACTTGAAGACCATTCAAAGATGCGATTTTTTTTTTCAAACTATTCCTTGTCTATATAGGTTTGCGGGATAATTTTTGTGCCGTGCAATATGTGGTAACCAATCTACTTAACATGGAATAAATTTGTAAACGAATAATAAGAACAAGAAAAGTGAAACCTCGATTTACATTGAACGAATGTCTGATAAGAATACGATAAATTAAACCTCGAATTACATGGAACGAATTTCTGAACAAATAATAAGAAAATGAAATATTAAACCTCAGTTTTCTTTAAAGTGCAATAACGTGAACCTGTATAACAGTTTCGGTACTCGTCGACACTTTAAATTTGCATTTACATCATTGAACATAAATCTTTTTAAAATGCTCTATAACATAAAATAGAAAAAGGTATTTAAAGTATACTTTTAATGCTATTTTTCAATATCAATCACAAGTTTGGCACCTCTTAAAAAGTCATATAGAATATGCCCGACGTGATTAATCTCCTCATCGTACTGGCGATACCAAATCCCAAGCCTTAAAAATAAAATTTGGATACCAATAAATGTTCAGAAAAATAAATAAACATTGGGATTCACATTGCAAACATTTTACAAAAACATAAAGCACTTTGAAGTAAATTTAAAATACTCTTTTTTAAAAATGATTGCATGATTGGTATGAGAAGTATTAAGTAGCCTTTCCTTTTCCAAGGAAAAATTAGCCTTTATTTCATTAATTTACAATAATCAAAAGGCTTTTTAAACAGTTTCGTTCATTAATTTACAATAATAAAAGGCTTTTTAAACAGTTTTGGAAAATGTATTTTTTTAAATAATAATAATAATTGTTTTCAAAATTTCGAAATTTATTGTTAAAGTTCTTGTATGCAGAACACAGGTATTTTTTAAAAGCTAGAAAGGTATATTTTTATGACTGTACTTTTTTGAAAATCAGCTGCTAAATTCGCACATATTCCAACGCTATTGGAAAAGACTGCAACACAAATTTACAAATAAAAAATATTACCAGCTTTGTGGCTGTGGATTAAATTTAGATATATATCTGTGAAAGATTATCCCAAGGGAATCAAACACAGTTCAGAATGCGGTACACATCTAGTTTGCATGCACACAATTTCGAAGATGGAGAGACAGAAAAGGAATTTAATTGTATAAGGGTAACTTCAAAAACGTAAGCACTATAATCCTAAAGATACTTCACAATATTTCGTTCCATTAAAATACAACGTTTCGAAATCGTTTCCATCATATAACCATCTCTATATTTTATTAAAAATCCTTAGATTTCATATAAATATCTTACAGGACGGATTCAGTATTAAACTAAACGAAGTGATCCACGTAGAAATAACTGATATTTATGAAGCTCTTTCAGCCAGATAGCCATAGTGAAACTGCACTGAAATCTATATCTTACAGGACGGATTCAGTATTAAACTAAACGAAGTGATCCACGTAGAAATAACTGATATTTATGAAGCTCTTTCAGCCAGATAGCCATAGTGAAACTGCACTGAAATCTATCAAATCAGAGAAGATTCAATATTTAACTAAACGAAGTGATCCACGTAGATATAATAAGTGATAGTTATGTAGCTCTTTCCAGCTAGCCATAGTATCGACAGTCAGACAGCGACCTCTGGAATTCCAAATCCTTGTGGACCCCGTTGATGAAAACTTCGGCAGCCTTGTTAACATCCTCTTCAGAATCCTCTGCTTCTTTCTTCTCAGACGTTACTGCTGTCGAAACGAAGGCACGGGAGCCAGTAAAAGCTTGAACAGGCTCATGCTTCAGTGACTTCACCACGGACTTGGATTGTTTCTGACGTCCGTTCTCCTCTTTTGATCTTCCTCCACATATGAAGAACCACATTCCACCCATCTTGCTGCACTATAAAATCTCAATTACTGATGATAACAAACAATTGCGAGGAAAACCCAGAAAAAGTAGAGATCTAAAGGAGAAAAGATCTCACTAACAAATTCAGAACAGAGAGAAAGGAAATGATGATTGAGTGCAATAAACAATTGTGCCCTCGTTAACCTTATATGTAGCTGGTACAAGTTGTTTCGAAGAAGAAGCCGTGGAGCTATTCGATTCTTGACCGAAGAAAGAAAATTGGAGATATTCGATTCTTAACCGAGTAGACCGTGGAGTTATTCGATTTTTGACCGAAGAGCTGGCACTCACCGAAGCGGTCGTAAGGTTGGGCTTCCACCGTCCAGAATATTAATTTTGTTAAATATGGTTGTTGCATAGCCATACAGCCTGAATATTAATAATATTATATTATAAAATAATATAATAATAAATAAATTTATATGAATTATAATTTTATATTATATTATAATAAATATTTAATCATTAAAATATTACAATAAAATATAACATTATTATGTATAAAATATAACATTATTATGCATCCTTTATATGAAATAATTATTATAAAATAGATATAATAGAGGTTGATATAATAATATTATATTATATTATGATTAGAAAATAATAAAAAATTAATTATGATTGATGATGGTTAATAATAACCATGGTTTAGGTTGAGTACGTTTTATTCTGCTTTTAATTATTGTTTACTCTTTAATTTCAATGTAATGATATTATAAATATAATATATTATTATAAATAATAGTATTATATTATAATTAATAATATTATATCACAAAGATATTAAAAAACATGATTATTTCATTAAAATGTATTAATAAAAGTTATTACATTTTTTAATTATGTTGAAGTTCCATGTTGAAAGATGATTATTTGCAACTACTCCATTATTTAAGGGTAATGTTGTAGCTTTATGGTTATCAATCTTATTTGATTGTTTCATATACATTCAATTGTTATAAATTAAAATATGTCTATACACTTTAATTTTTATGAAAAATGCTCAACAACTACTCCATTATTTAAGGGTAATGTTGTAGCTGTATGGTTATCAATCTTATTTGATTGTTTCATATACATTCAATTATTCTAAATTAAAATATGTATATACACTTTAATTTTTATGAAAAATGCTCATACACATAGAATTGCGATTATCTTTTGACATGAATGATATAAAAAGTTCAAAGATTTTACTTGTGATAATTTTTTAAAACATGAATGATATAAAAAGTTCAAAGATTCTAGTAGTATTTGAATACATAGAAACACATTTTGATCATAATGGATACATTCTAGATCAAACTATTAAAATAGAACCATGGTTATAAATAGAAATTGCTCATAGTTTTGTTATTGTCATATATAATTTTCCATATACATAGAAATGCGATCACTTTCTACACTGAATACTAAATTTTCCATACACATAGAAATGCGATCACTTTCTATAATGAATACTATAAATAGTTTGATGATTGTACTGTAAACTATTTCAATAAATAAAATTCACGATCAAATTATTCAAATTGAAAAAAATGGGAAATGAAATTCATGATCAAACTATTCAAATTGAAAAAAATGGAATTAAGTTGTTGATTGGAAGGGTTATATGGTTGACTTTCGTTGGTTGTGTCATACTTACTGGTCGAACATAGGAATATGATAAAAAATATATATATTATTAAAAACATTTTTAAATATCTATTAAAGCATTCATAATATAAAATGTATTCATGTTGTTTTAATATTTATAATAAAAAGGTGGATATATGGTGGATAAAGGTAATGTTAAATTTATAATACTCTTTAATAGCATCGGTTAACTATAGTTTAATTATTATGTTGGACTATGTTTAAGAAATTAAATTTTGGATAATGATAGTTGACTATGTTTGACCATGGTTTATGAAGGTTGACTATGTTCACCATTATTGACTAAGTTTAACCATTTTTTACTATTTTTTCTCTTGGTTGACTTTAGTTATCCATGTTTGACTTCGGTTAACCATAGTTGACTTTAGTAAACCATAGTTGACTATGGTTGACATTTGTTAGCTTAGGTTAGGGTTAAGTATGCTTGACCATGTGTGATGATGTTTGAATGTTAGTAACCATGTTTGATTATGGTTGAGTATTATTTACAATGTTTGAGAAAGTTAAACATTAGGTGACCATAGTTAACTATGGTTTGACAATGGTTGATGAAGGTTGACTATGTTTAACCATGTATGTAATCCAATTAACTATTGTTTGGACATGGTTAACTTTATTTATCCATGGTTGTCTTTAGTTAAACATGGTTGACTTTGATGAACTATACTTGACTATATGGTTCACAATGATTGACTTTAGTGCACCATAGTTGACTATAGTTGACATTTATTACCTAAGGGGTGCGCGCACGAAGTTGGTTCCACTTTTTAGTGCCACTTTAGAAATCAGAAATGGATGTCCGAAAACTATTGTTTTTATATAACTTTTGATTGCCTTCACGATTTCCCAAGAAAACTATATGGTGCACTAGAGGAGAGAGAGCTCTACAATATTATATATAGAAATCAAGGATTTCATTAAATTTTTCTCTTAAAGTGTTGCACTCGCACATAACGTTTTCATTTCAAGGTTTTCTAACTTCAATAATTAATAATAATAATAAAATAATTCATGAAAATTTTTGAATAAATAGTGTTGCACTAGGCCCATATGTTCTTTATATGTCTGCAATATTTTATCCAAAATTGACATAATTTACCTCAATAAGTGTTGCACCTGCACAAACATATATGTTATGATGTGCTGAAAATTTGAAAACCCAGTTTAACGGAAACTAATTTTACAATCATTTACACAATTTTTTTATAGATAAATGTTATATATTATGAAAGCTGATTCAATTACCTATATTTTGTCTTTTTACTTCATCTTCAAATCCATTAGGCAAGTACCCCTAATTGTACCCTAAAGTCAGGGGTTTCATGTTTTCAGTATTCCCATAGTTGAACCATGGTTTACTTTAATGAACCATGTTTGACTTTAGTCAACCATGCTTAACTATAGTCAACCATAGTTGACTATCGTTAAATGATGGTCACTATGGTTGAATATTGTTTGACCATGTAGTTAACTTTAATGAATCATGGTTGACTTTGGTTAACTATGTTTGACTTTAGTAAATCATGTTTGATTTGTGGTGAACCATGGTTGACTTTGGTTAAAGCTTGTTGACTTTAATTAGCCACAATTGAATACGGTTCACAATGATTCAATTTAGTGAACCATAGTTGACTATGTTTTCCACATTCATTAGGTAAGGTCAAGTCAAGGCTGACTATTATTTCAACATGGTTGACTTTAGCAAACCATGTTTTACTTTGATACCAATGGTTGACTTCAGTTTTCCCATAGTTAAACCATGGTTGATGTTAGAGAACCATGGTTTACTTTAATGAACCATGTTTGACTTTAGTTAACCATGGTTGATTATAGTTAACCATAGTAAATTATCGTTGAATCGTCTTCATGGTTGAAATTGTTTGACCATGTAGTTGGATTTAATGGATCATGGTTGACTTTAGTTTACCATGTTTGACTGTAGTTACCGATGCTTGACATTTGGTGAAACATTAATGATTATGGTTGAGTTTGGTTAAGTGAGATTGACTACAAACAATTATTATTGAACCATAGTTTGAAAGTGGGTGACCATGGTTCATTATGTTTAACTTTAGTTGAAAGTGGTTAAATAAATTGTGGTAGTCAATCATGGCTAACCATGGTTGGCCATGTTTGACCATGTGTGATAATGTTAGTAACCATGCCTGATTATGGTTGACTATTGTTTATTATGTTTAACCATAGGTAACCATGATGGACTATTATTTGACCATGGTTAGCTTTGGTTAACCATGGTTAGCTTTGGTTAACCATGGTTAACTTTGGTTAACCATGGTTAACCCCTGGTTGACTTTAGTGAACCATAATTAACTATCTCCTTCATTCATTGCATAGGGGCTCAACAATCTAGCATCATGTCACTTACAAGAATTGAACTTGGGTGGGGAGGCTAACAATCTTTCCTACCAACCACCCAAGCTATGTCCAATGGACAATTAATGTAAATTCATATTAACTTATATTATCAAATATTTTCATTTCTAAATATAATTTATGATATAAACATTTTATAAAAATATTTAATAATTGATTTTTTTTTCAGCAAAAAAAAGTACTATTGCTATTCAAGTTGAAAACCTATAATCAAGTCATAAATGCCTATACAATATGATAAAAGAAAGTAACCAACTATCTAGATATTGTAGGATAAAAAAAAGAAACTATCTCCCATCAACTATCTAGATATTGTAGGATAAAAAAAAGAAACTATCTCCCATCAACAGACATAATAGAGCATCTACTAACTTATCCAAAAAAATAGCAAACCCCCACGTCTAGAATGTTTGTATTCATCCATTCTTCCCGACCTTCTACTCCATCTAGCGCGTGCATTATGTTCCCTATAAATATCTGTTCGAAAGAAATGAATTCATTCCTATCATTGATATATACAATCATGAATGTAATAATGAAGATATTGAATTTAATTAAAATAATTTATAAATTAACATTTGATATATTTTTACTATTTATTTAATAAAAACAAGACTCTAAACCCTAAACCCCAAACCCCAAACCCCTAAAGAACATTAAACACTGAACCCTGAACCGACTAAACCTTAAACCCTAAACCCAAACCCCTAAAACCCTAAACTTCAGACAATTAACGCACCGTTTACGCCGTCGAAAATCTCTTGTCGAGCTCTTCGATCTAGTACCAATTTTGTTGAGTTATAAGCATTTGATTTTCAGTCCTTTTTAGATTCATGTTGACTTCATATGTTTTGGGTATTTGGGTATCTTTATATGATCAAATCTTTTAAATTTATCAAATCTTCTAAATTAACTACATCTCTTTTAATATGTTTTCCAAATTTGTAAAATATTAAAATGTACACGTTTTATATAAAATACAACATTGAATCATCTAAACAATATAATATTTACAAATATTGCACAACATTAAATCATCTAAAGACAACTAATTATACTCATTCAATTTAAATATAATTTAAAAAACCACTAAAAAATTATACTCATTCAATTTAAATATAGTTTAAAAAATCACTAAATAGATGTTTTGACTAACATACTTGGGCTTAATTTCATTCACTTGGGAAGCATGGTAAAAAACATAACATGCGAATAAAAGGGAATTCCAGTTGTCTATATAGTAATGAACAAAATACACAATTAAAAAATACTATATAATAAATAAAATAAAAAATACTATATAATAAATAAAATAGTAATGAACAAAATACACAAGTAAAAAATACTATGTAATAAATAAAATAGTAATGAACAAAATACACAAGCGAAAAGCACAAAATACACCAGTAAAAGAAAACACCATGTAACAAAGAATAGTAATGAACAAAATATATTAAAAAAACAAAGTAGAAAATAAAACTCAAGATGAGTTGTTCCTCATACAAATTTTATTCTTTTTGGAATATCATGATACAAATCTGATTGATCTAATAAGCTCTGTTTCTAACATGTGAATGTAATATAAACAGGTAAATGTAATATAAATTAAGATAAATCAAATTTACTATTGTAGTAAGATCATATACTATTTTATCGATGACCACCAACTTAGATGGAAGGAAGTATTTTCATTTAACTTTGCCCATATTCCTAACTTACACTATTTATATTCAAGAATTTTTCTTCTTTAAAAATTAAATAAATTTATATTAAAATATTATCATTGGTGTATCTTTAGCTTATTAGCTTATGATGAATTATGGAGGATCCTCCTTGAAGAAGAGGAGGAACCATTGGAAGAAGAAGTTTCTCCATGTTGTAAAACTAAGTTGAATGAGATGAAGGAACAACCCCAAGTCCAAATTTATAAGAGACATAACCAAGACTCCCATCCTCTTCCTTTCCTTGATAAACGTATTAGTGCTCAGAATGAAAGGAAAGAAGGTAAAAATAAGCCTCCTTGTGATGACAATTTGAACATTGACATGAAGAAGGAGTTGAGCATTGACATTTTATTAATACAAGAAGCTTTACTATTTTCTTTGAGCTATGGGACTTCTTTCCATTTAATATTTTTCATTAGTAATTGCAATAAGTGAATATAATTAAAAGAATCACCCAGCTATATTATGTAATTACATTCCACATTTCAAACATTCTACTTGATGTGTTTTTATGCTTAAAAAATTATAATTATAACCTAAGTAGTGAGGTTAGTGGCCACATGGATGAGTAAAAGTGCAGGTATGGAGAATGCTAATTTTGAAACTGGGGTACATGGGGATGCACTCATTGTAAAATCGAGAATGGGGTCGCATTCTACTTTGGAATCACGGTCGAGTAGTATTGGGTGACCAAATGTGGGTTTCCATTTATTGTTTTTGGACAACTACCATAACTATACTGTGGTAATATGTGTATTCAACACTATTTTAATGATTTGAGAAATTCTATGATACATAAACCACTATTTGTTAAATTCTTTTTACAATATTATATTATAAACATGTTTATATATTAACATATGCTTTGGTTTTGATTTATATATGTGTTTATATATATTAATGTTTTGTTTTTGTTTTTTTGGTAAGGTTCAGAAAATTATATTAAACTAAAAAGGAAAAATTGTACATATCCATATCATTGTTATGTAGAGTTTCAATAGTGCCACTGCAGGTCCCAGTCTCAAAATGAAACAATCTAAGACCCCAGAAAGACCCTACAGTAACTAGCTATGACAGTCGTAGTGCAGTTCATAGTAGGTTTGGATGCAATTCCCCCACAGGCTGGGGGTTATGGCCATATAACCATGAAAATACCTGGTCAAATGAGTAGTCAAAAACACATACCTAAAGACATAACACCTAATCATTACCATAAATAAAAACCAGAGATGGTTCAGCACCTGAATCCTCGCACTTTGGATCACGATCGACCATCGTGGGGAATCTCTTGTACACAAGTTGTGCATTTTAGGATTTTTAGGCACATTGTTGAAGGTATTCTCGGTGTAAGCATGTGCCAGAGTGTCCTTCTTTGCAATGATACGAGCTTCCTCCACTCAATGAATCCGCGATAGGTGCTAAATTCTAGCTTCCAGGTTCTCAAGTTGAATTCCTAGGGGAGGAGTCTCATTAGTGTTCGACAGGTGCCCTTGAAGGAAGTATTCTATAGACATGGTCAAGAGGGCCTTCATGATCTAATAGACCCTCAGAGTCTTCATGTGGTGGGTCTCTCTGGATCGAGAGGGCCCCACATTTTCTGCCATCCCACCAAAGGTGTCCTCTAACTACTTGGTCAGAGGCCTACGCTGCTTTTGCTTAAGATGATTCTCCATATGAATGGTGACAGATCTATAGGATTCAAGAAGGCCACTCTCAAAGAATCCTTGAACCCTTCCCATTTCTTGCAAAGCCTACTACATGTGTGTTCAGTGCAGCCCATTGGTCTTCTTTCGTTTGGTGACCTTCATTCTTTCCATGGTAACCACTATATTCGACAAAACCCAGAAAGATGAGCCATGAAGGGAGAATTCAAACCAGGAATTAGCATGCACCCTGTACATGTAATGGGGTTGATAATCCTGTGAGTGACAACACTTAAAAATTTTGAGTTGATTCTCGAGTTGAATTCGCCACTTCTGGAGGTATCGTTTGAAAGCATAAGGTGGGAACTCATCATCCCTATAACTGGCCTGGGCATCCCTAAAATCCTACCCAAGCGAGTTAATAGACTCGTGTACTGGACAACCTGGGCAATTACTATAATGATGGCACATATTAACACACTAATGAGGGATGGTATAGTCCACGGGTTCTAAAACCTCCACTTGAATTCCATATTTTGTACTGCATGCATCATCTAACATGTCATTCCAACCTTTAAACATTTGTGGCTAGGCATTCACCTTGTTCGCACCTGCTGTGGGGGAATGCTTTGTTTTTTGTTATATATATATATATATATATACAATATTCCAATATTAATATATATATGGTGAAATATATATACATCGTTACAAAATTATGGCTATGGGGTATGTCGATGGGCATAATGATGCTAGTCGACACATCATCAATTTGATGTCTCACTAGGACATCATCGTCATGATCAATGACACTAATTTGGTGTCAATATCCGAGTTGTGGCACATGAGGGGTTCTACAGTTTACTAAATTTTAACCCTGCATATAGATTTAGAGACCTCCTAGGGATCTATGATGGATTCCAGGGGGTATTTAAATCCATATGTAGTGTTAAAATTTCATAAATTGCAACATTGTAGATGGATTCTGGAGAGACACAAGTGATCATGTAAATTGTGTCACTCAATGATAGCGGTTAAAAATTGTAATTCATTGTCAAAATTACAAATTTTTTACCATTGTCATCAAGTGACACAATTAACATGATCACTCATGTTATTGTATCTATCTACAGTGTTAAAATTTAGTTAATTGTAGAAATTCATTATCAAAATTGTAATTTTTCATTATCACGGTGACACAACTAAAAATGACAAAATAAATGATCAATTCATATTCTTAATTTTATTGTTTTGTGGTCACTTTTAGTTTAGTTACTTGTTATCTAGTCATATATTTTATCCCGTGACCAAATTGGTCATTTATCTTGGTCGTTTTTAGTTAGCTCACTTAAAATTGTTCAAGTTTGGTCATTTATCCCTTGAAAAAACTGTGGTGACCAATTCTTTTGGTTTCCTGGTCATTTATCTCTCATTTTCTACTAGTGTGCTCCCATTGATGATGGTCATATAGCATCTGTCCCGAATATTCACCTTCGTATGAAAAAATGGACTTCCTCTACGTCAACTCCCTCTCCTCTTGTCGCACTAATGGAAACAATGTTCATTGGGTTGCCAAGTTTCAACCTCCCTATGACGCGACTTAATCCAAACTTCCCTTCATAGTCAAGCTAGTCTAGTCATCTATACCTCGACTTCTAGCTTCTTGTTGAATTGCAATTTGTAAATTTTTTGGGCACTCATACGCCATATGTCCCATCTCTCGACACTTATAGTAGACAATATTGGGTTGGTTTGGTTGTCTTCCTCTAAAGTTTCCTCTTTGATTGTAGGAACCCCATAATCTAGGGTTCTCCCCATCCCATCAATATTCTGGAGCACTATATTTGGCCAGGATTTATTCTCATCACTCACCACGATTTTCCTCCTTCCTCACCCCACTCGCTTGACATTTACTGGTGGAATTTTTTTGGCTTCGAGCAGTTGATTTTCCCCTGCTCATCAAATTATTTCATAATAGTTTCTCCTCTTCCTTTAGAGCTAGAGGATAGGATTCCCTAACTATCTGGAACCTTTAAATACTTAGCTCATATTGAATAGCATATTTCAATCTATTTACATACCTCGTGAATTCCTCTTCCCCTTCGCCGGCCTTAACTGACCAAATAGATAGCTGATAGAATTCCTCCATGAATTCTTTCACAGACATCTCTTTCTATCTCAGGTTTTGCAATTTCCTAAACAGAGAAAACATGTATTCGGTGGGAAGGAACGTATCCTTCAACTTGGAAACCATTTTGTCCCAAGTATTCACTTTTTATTTTCCCTTCTTCATTCTATCAGCTTGTGCATTGTCCCACCACAATGAGGCATGACCCTTCAACTTCAGACAGGAAACCTTCACCCTTTTGGGGTATTCTATTTTCTATATATCAAAATATTTTCCCATTTTCTAGATCCAGTCTATTAGACCCTTAGGGTTCAGAATTCTAGAGTACGTAGGGATGTCCATCTCAGCCTTACCCCTCATTTAAGACAACACTTTTAATAGTTTGTCGTATAGGTCTTCTTCTTCAACGTTTGAAGCATTTTATTCCTCTTCAATATATTCGTCACTAGGATTCAGGTTTTCTATTCTGAGTCCTCTCTTCTAGGCCTCCTTTACCACTACTATCTCAGTCTTTAGAATTTGCATGGTCTGGACACATTCTTCGAACATTTCATTGTCAATAGTGACCCTTGCACCTCTACATTATCTTCTACCATGAACATTAACACCCCTCTAAGCCATCTCTCCTGCCCAGATAACCAGATTGCACTTCCCAATCAGAATTGGGTTCCTTATGCAGGATTGCTTTCCCTAGCTTTGATACCAACTGATGTAGACGCAGCCTAATTTTTTTGTGGTTCACTGTACACAACAAAAACAAAAAACACAAGACCAACCAACATGTCAATAGTATGCTAAGAATTATGTATTTTAATTAAATGAAACAATCTCATTTACAAGATGAAATTGAAATCTAGAGCTCATCTCTGTTAAGTTAGAATGGACATTAACCGTTTCAACACTTAATGCTTCGTAGGAATGCAATCCTCTGTGCATAGGATACTATCATCCATAAAAAAATTCCCTTAACTCTTATTCACCATTGGTATTTATACTCGTCCCTGGACTTACTCCACTTGGATCATCTTCTCGAAGCTTCACTTACTTCTAGGCATGAACATACTTCATTAAATACTTCACATGGCCCTCTTTAGGAGATTTATCCACCTGACCTCCTACAACAACTGCCATAACTTCTATTGAAACTATTCCAACCACTCCAATGTCTCAACTCCTCAAGATTCTAATTGTCTCAGTTGGTAGTTATATTCGACGCCATCGGTTGATCCATGGCTTCATCCTTATTCGGTTGGTATCATCTTCGACCTCATCCTTTGTTTGTTGTCGTCGGTTGTCAACCACACTTGGTTGGAATTCTCATGATTCCCTTATCTCATGTCGACTTTCACCCCTTCTCGTGGTGGTCATCAACTATCCTCCTGGATTTCATGTCATCTATCTATGACTCCTAGATCTAGGTCCACATGCCCCTGCATCAACAATATAGTCTTTACATTTACAACAAACTTGCCCTTTAAATCTGCAATAGAACCTTCAAGGATATGACTAAAAACATTCGCCAAAGACTATAATCAATTCCTAGAAACAATCACCCATAGAATTTATTTGTTTGCTTCTTCAAACCCTTAATATCATTATAGCCTTCAAACCCTATTTCATTCCAAGAGTAGCCCTAGGTCATGCCAATAACATCACCATAATCACCATGATCTATGCCAATATCATCACCATAGTCACCATGATCTATACCAAGATCATCACCATAATCTAAGCAATCATCATCATAATCTAGGCAAGTTCGCCATAACCATAGCAAGATCACCACTATCTATCCAAGATCATCATCAATTCTATGCAATATTATCAATAAGATTTCACTATGAAGGAAGCTCTAACACATGCATAAGATTCATACCATTTTCAAGACAAAAAGATGGACCCTATTCCATGAGAGGCATGTACCATCACAAGAGAAACCCGCATGCTAGAACCATACCTTTCTAAATATGAAAAGGTGAACCCTAGATAAGCATGCACATTTACAAGAGAAATCCTAGTGCATGAGAGAGAGAGATTCTCATTCAATATCTTCATAAAAAAACTCAAGATGATGCCCAATAATTCCTCACTAGATCCTCCACACAAGTTCTCATTTTTCTCCTAGAATTTGTGCATTAGAGAAACGAGAATCTTAGATGATGAAATGAAATGCCTCCTCTCCTATTTATACCTTTCCAAGTTGCCTTGTAGCTTATTTTAAGATTCCCTTAAACTTATCCTTAAATTTAGGATCTCCATGTTTTAGCTTCTTCTTAAATCCATACTTCAAGGGTTAATTCAAAGTTAAATTCCCCTTAAATATTGAACTTCCATAATCCAAGGGTTACTTAACTTATCCTTAAATCTTGGCCTTCCATATTTCAAGGGTTATTGGAAAATTAATTTCACCTTAAACCTTGGACTTCCATATACTTTTCAAGGGTTGATTCAAAGGGTCAATTCCCACATAATGGTTTCATTAAATAATTATAATTTCCTTCTTGCTCATTTCATGATTTCACCAAAGGGGATTTTTATCATCATCATACTTAGGTAGAGACATCATTATTTCTTCTGGGGTTTCTTTCATCTTTTTGTGGACCCATCATTACTTTCAAGTTCATGTGGACCCATCATCATTACTTTGGATAATTTTTCACACTTCACACCAATATTGCTTTGGAACACCTTTAGGGGATTCTTTATAGGCTTACTCATCATGGGTCAAGGGACCTATCATCATGGTCATGTGGACCCAACATCACTCGTTTAGGGGTTTCTTCAACATTGCATTGGGGGGACTTTAGGGACTTATTTGCACTTCACTTCATCAGGGTCATTAGGGGATTCTTTAATGGATTTGGGGGCTTGCACTATTTGTGTACAACTCAAAGTGTATTCCCATGAGGGTTATGCTTAACAACTATTCCATAAGGGGATTTCTTTAGAGTTATATACCTTTGTGTCAAGGATTCTTCTCCAGTGGCTTCTTTAGGGCCTCCAAGGCTGAATCTTCAACATTACTCAATCTTCCTCTAACTTCTTTGTGGGATTCCCAAATTCTTCCTCATTACTTAATCAATCTTCCTCTAATATTGCCACATCAACATCATCACTGGTACATCATCATCATTGCTACCACATCATCATTATCACTCTGACATCAATGACCACATTACTCAATATCAATGACACAGATCACTTGACCCTATTGACATTAATGACTACCAACTTTCCAATAATAAATTCATATTGAAACACAAATTAAATGTAGCAAACTAATCATTTTTATTAGTCTAAAAATGAAACTATGAGTTTACTCCTCCTCAACGATCTCCTCAACCATTTTCTCCTCAAAAAAGTCATTCAGTTCTCTTCTCATTTAGATGGTGTGTGTGTGTAATTAATTTATATGAATCCCAAATGTAATTATTAATTAAATTTTTATTATGTACATTATGTGACAACATCTCCCCATATTGGGTTATTGAAGACAAGGGAAATGTGAAAGTACATCCAAAGGGGGAAAAACATAAAAGAAGGAAAAAAGAAGAAGAAAATAATAGGGAAGTGCCAACACAACTAGATGGAGAATAATGAAGAAGCTCAAAAAGGAGGTTCACTCAATGAAATTTGTTTCTCTAGAAAATCACTTCTAACATTCAAGGTTGCATAGATATGTGTAATGGGAATACAACCATGACAATATGCATGTTTATGATGCCTCATAGACCTATCTATCATTTCATATTGGAAGTTTTCCATGGGGTCGCTTCCTACTAGTCTCAAAGGATTGAAAGTCAGAGGAAATCAAACTAGCGCATCTCAGTTTGAGGAACTGGCCTATGGTAAGTCATTGGTGAAGGTCGAACATCTCTCAGATGAATAGGTCTAATATGTATAATCCTCATAAACCATGATTTTTTGGAGATAAATAAGTGAATCTCTAGAGGGATAAAATAATTGTTCACTAATCTCATAGTTAAATCTATGCGCTCCTCTACCTCAAGGTTAATGAGAATATATAGGAAATAAGATCTCCCAAGGAAGACAATGATTTGTCTCAATGTGAATGTGAGGGGATCTAACTCTATGTTAATTGATAGGGACCCTTTGGCTCCAAGATAACTAGAGTCTAGTATACCCTAGCGGTGGACTGAATAAAGACATCACTACTCTTGAAATACAAATCTTACCAATGTTAAAAATTGGGAGAAAATGGTTCTCTAGGCTCAAACAATGTGAACCAAAGGTAGGATTTGTAGATCACAATACTATTACTCTTGTTTTTATCATTAAGTTGGGGAGATCAAGAGAATCCATTGAAAAAATATGTAGTGGTTTTCTATTAATAATAAGGTCAATGACGTGAAGCAATGAAGATGATCTCTCATATATAAAAGGATTGGTCCCATGTTCAATCCACTCCATAGAGGAACTAAGAATAGTATATGGATATCTAA
Source organism: Larix kaempferi (assembly GCA_027924585.1). Lineage (NCBI taxonomy): Eukaryota > Viridiplantae > Streptophyta > Pinopsida > Pinales > Pinaceae > Larix > Larix kaempferi. The sequence continues at coordinate 27,371,023 of BSBM01000904.1, read as the reverse complement.
GTAGCGTACTGTATGTGTTTCCTATTCATTTGAGCATGTGTATCATTGTCACCATATGAAAGATCACTAAAATAAATAATGGATGATATAGGAACATAGCTAGGGTTTTGATAATCCTACATCCCCAGAAATTATTTTCAAAATATTTTGGTTTTGTTTCAAGTTTTCCATATTTGCAGTAAATATACAATGCTCTAGTATTTTTGTCAAAATTCTTTGATAAATTGGAATCAGATGTTAAATTTTGGATATGTTGAAAAGAATATCTTATTATACTATCAAATAAAATTTCAAAAGAAGATATGGAGCTTATATCTTGTTCCAAAACCCAAAATGGCTTAGTATTTTGATCAACAGAAGATCATATTTTAGAATCCAGGTACAAAATCTTGACAACATGAGAATCAAACACATTTCTACAAACTCACCAATTTTCATGAAAAAATAATGCCACATAGATGTCGAAAACAAGTATGTAGTAAGTTGCATATTTTATTTTTGCACTACCAAAGGACTAGTATTTTGATTGGTGCACACTAGTATAAACTAGTATCTACGATATAAAAGAATTTAAGGTTTAAGTTGACTATATATATATTAGTTTTCTAAAAATAATGTCACATAATGACAACATGTTCTCTACAATTATACAAATTATTTTAGGTAAATTTCATCATTTAGGTATTCATTAAGTGCACTAATAAGAATATGCTTATTTTATTTTATAGGAAGTTACAAGAAATGGAACTTCTCATAATCATCCAAAACTTTCATAACCAAAATTTATATATGCTAGAAGTTAATTTGATTGTGCATAGTTCATTTTTTTACACTGTGAATTCAAAATAGTTGTAAAAGTACCTTAAATCATCCCTCCATGCCAATATATTTTTGTTTATCCATATTTGCATTATCAATAGCACATTATGAGAAACATCAAGTTAGATTGCACTCACCTTGGATAAATTTTATAATTGTTTCATGGATTGATTTAAGTGACTATACAGTGGAAAAATTGATTTTTTTAGCATATATTGATTTCAATGTTTTTGGATAAAGGTTATATGAAAAAAAATTTCTCAATATTTTGAAAAATTGATTATATATAATTTTATGGAAATAATTGCATTTGGTAAGTGAATCTTGTAGTGAGCGGACAAAATATCAATTAGATGGCCTTTGTCATCATAGATAACAAATTCAAGATAAGTGTCACAAAATCTTTAAATCACAAGTTGATAGAATTGAAATCATAAAGAAAAAATCCCAAATGGCGAAAATCTAAGCGAGGTCACATAAGTCTCACTTTTATAGCTTGTGTTGGGCATGGGTTTCACCATCTAGTTAATTAGAAAGTATTTTAGGGAAATAATTATACATAATAGATGAATTTAATTATGAGGAAACAAATAAAAATGATCATTTAGATGGTCGATCATGATCAAATAATAAAATTAAAGACACACTCATATGAGTGTAAAATCACAAGGTAATAGCATTGGAATCACGAAGCAAAAGGTTACATGATTTCAACAATCCCAAAACATGATCATAAAAAGGTAAAATTAAAGACAAACATGAATCAGATGAGTTTCATATTGTAAGCTAATAGAATTGGAATCATGAAGAAAAAGGCTACATAATTCCACCATCTCCAACTGCATCATAGGCCTAGATGGTGAGAATTTAAAATAAAAGGTCACAAAAGTCCCACCATGACTATACAACTTATGTCAATGTGTCAGGGTGCTTAAAAATTCGTAGCAAAAAGTCACATCAATTGGAAACTCCAAGCTAAAAACCCCAAAATCTCTAAGTCTTTGAGAATCTCAAATACATAAATTTCATTATATTGCATAGATTTCAATGTTTGTAAGTTAATAATTTTAAACTAATTTGTTCACTCAATTCATTTATCATCCATTTATTATAGTGCATTGATTTTAGTTTTTTCATGATTGATAAATTAGATTCATCTATTTTTGCATTGATTTTAGTGTTTGCATTGTAGATAAAAACTAAATGAAAACATTTTTCACTATTTTTAAATGATTAATTAGATAGAATAGTAAGAATCAATATAGTTGATTTAAAAAAAATTAGAATGATGAAATGAATAAATAATCAATTAGATATCTAAAATGATGATCACATAAAAATAATTAAAGGAAAAGTCTAATGAAAGAAAAGTCTCACATGAGGACCAAATAACAACCTAATTGATTGAAGGTACTATAATTCTCATTGGTTGATACTTCCTCAATCTATATAAGTATATTTATGTGTAATCTACATTGTGGTGTATCTCATGAGTGGGGTTCTTTTCGTGATCACAAGGATTGAATGGTATTTTATTGAAGAAGCTCATTTTTCATATGATCAATGGGGAAAGATGAAAAACCTAGTAAATTTTCAAATTTTATCTAAAAATAATTAGATAATGTTTCAATGTACTAGAATAAAAACCACCTTAAATTTATATTAACTTCAAAATTTTCAAACAAAAATCTCCCAAAATATACACATTTCCTTAAGTTACACATGCTATAATAGTTTGCTTATAAAAAAAATCTTTAATTATTCATAAATCTAAAATTAAAATATATATAAATATATATTAAAAATCCATGGTTAAAAATATTAAATAATATTTAATATCTCTTTTCTAATAAAAAATAAAATAAAATAATATTTTAAATTTGAATCCTTAATTAAAAATTAAACATGAAAAATTGCAAAATGGAGATTGTAAAAATCAAACTACGCTTAAAAACTTATTCATCTACCGGGAAAAAAATAGCAAGCACGTTGATATTGAATTTCCTTTAGTGAATTAGGATTTAATACGCAGACATAGTTTTTAATTTATTTTTTAAAATCGGCCACTAATTTCCGACCCCTCTATTAAATTGAGGTCTATCGCAAATCCAGGAAGATAGACTTCAACCTCAGATAAACAATTATTCTACAACAAAACATAAATAGTTTTTTTCTTTTAATATTCACGGTAAATATGAAAAACAAATACACTGCAGGTTTTAATTTTCAGTACATACCCCATTTCAACCTTTGACATGGCTAAAATCGCTTAACATCATATGAACGTTTGGCTTCATGCTTCGACCTAACAAACATACGTAGCTGTATAATTATTTTTGACAGCATAATTACATACATAGTTGTTTAATTGTATTTGATAGCATATAATTATATTTGATAGCATAATTATATTGATAATGTTTATATTTTATAATTTGAGGGTTCCTTTTTTTATTGTAGGAAGATGAATAAGTGTATTCTCAAAATTCATTTTATGGTAGTAGTTTTAAATTTTAAATAAACAATTATAAAAAAAATAAATAATTTATATGTGACAAAGTCATAAATAAGTAGCAGTTCTTAACACTTAACTTGTGATTTATCTGTGTCACCACAAGTAAATTAAGTAAATGAGCTAGCAAAAAAAATAAATTTACAATATCATAATATCATAAAAAACAAAGAATTTGAAAATAAATCAACCCATGAAATTCAACAATCTTTAAAATTATTTATAATCATATTTAACGATAGAACTTCCTCTTGAATTTGCCCATGAAATTCCAGCCGAGGACCATTAGGGCATGCCTAACATTAGAATAAATAAACAACAGAATAAAACCATTGCTTATGGTATTTTCCTTTTATCCTTTTTATAGATGTATTTGTTATGCATAACGCAATCTTGTATAAGAAATACGAGACAAAAACTCACGGCCTTATAGCCTTTTGAAATCATTTTTGATAAATAAACAGCATAATAAAACAATTGCTTATAGCAGGCTCGGAGTCTTCCTCTTGCCTTCCGAATAAATTTCCATCCACACATTTTTCTACTCTATAGTTACTCTGACAAAGAAAAATTGTCATTAACTTGCGCAGCATTCAAAGATGCGTGTTTTTTTCTGCAAACTATTCCCATTGAATGAGTGTTTCCTTGGCTAAATAGGTTTGCGGGATAATTTGTGTGCCGTGCAATATGCCGTAACAAATCAATTTAACATGGAATAAATTTGTGAGGGAATAATAAGAATAAGTGAAACCTCGGAACGAATATATGAAGGATTAATAGGAACAAGAAAAATCAAACCTCGAATTACATGGAACGAATTTATGAAGAAATAATAACCATAAGAACAAGAAAAACTATTATCTTTAAAGTACAACATTCTCTTTAAAGTGCAACAACGTGAACATGTATAACAGTGTCGACCTTTACTGACATTTTAAATTTGGTCGATTTGCATTTACGGATATTTAGATAATGGTTTTTATAAGAAATTGTGTTGAAATAGGGTATGGTAAATATAGTAAAATAATTTGAGTACTATTTTTTTTTGTGTATGTGTTAGGGTAACTGGAGATGGGTTGGTCAAGGATGTAGGTATCACTATCCCTGCAAGCATGGGACATGGATGAATCACATTGTGGAAAAGTAGACTTTTATATATAATACTTTTAATCAATTATATAAATCAAATTAACATAAATGTACCTTAAAAACCATTCTTTTTTATAAGAAAGTAATAAATTGAATGTTATTTTTATTTTATAGTTATTAAATAATTAAAATTTGGTTTTTAAAATTTACTTTTTCATTAGTAAGAATTTATAGATTCGTCATTGTGAGGCTCTACCATCTTAAAGGGGATCTACCAAGGCCTAGAGGGATCAAAACTCTCAAAGATGCAAACTCCTTTTTAGATTGGAAATGTTGACAAGCCTATAATGCAATACTTATGGTTTTAATTTATCTCATTTATATAGTTTTATATTTATGTTTTCTAAATATTTTAAATCTGATCTAGCTGACATGTTATTTTTTATAATATTTTATATTTTTAATAAAAAACAAGTGTCAATTATAGGATAAATAGAGAAGAAGTTACACATCTCCCCTCTATTGGATTATAGATTGTATCCACACAAATAATATAAATATGATTCGGGAGTCATCCCACTCATATGACTATACCACTTATAATGTCGTAGCTTTCATTATTTGATTGGTATAAATTTACGTTATATAAACTAGATAGACTAAGTCGCAATGTCTTGGACCTTCGACATTACCAATAAACTTTTTTGAAAATTAGATATGAAAATATATGAAAAAAGACAAACATTTCAGCTATAGCTTTAAATGATTAAAATGATCATAAAAGTGATAAAGTTTGATCAATGGTGGAGTACAAATATATTCAACACGTCAAGAAATTTAACATTACTTGAAAGTGGCATATTTGCGGAGTATTTAACTAATCCATAAATATAAAATTGATGTAAATTAAAACAAATTTATGCTTCATGCAAAAACTAAATGAATATTTATGTTTAATGCAAAACTAAATGAATTTACGTTTAATAGCAAATCACTTTTTAGAATTAGTTATTGTCCATGTCAATATGAGATGATGCTGGACAATATATGAAATTCAATGTAATATTAGTATAACATTCTAATATATACTAAGACAAAAAAACATATCAGGTTGGACTCTATATTATTCATAATCTCACTTTATATTAACATTCTTTGTCATATGCAGTTTAACTATTGAGATTTATATTCGTGAATGCAGCATAACTATTGAGATTTATATTCGTGAATGCAAACAACATGAATATAATGTATTTATATAATGTATTTATATTTATGTGTGATGATACAAAATTTTTTGAAAAATGAAAAATGATAAGTGGAAATATAAATTTGAGTTAAGTTGCAAGTTTGCAATAAGTTTTTTTTTTTTTACAAAATGCAATGTTATTCTTTAAAAACATGACTCATTACTATATATATTCTTGATTTGTATGACAACATTGTCTATTGTCAATATAAATATAAATAAGTTCTTTTCATAGATTTTGTGTAAGTGAAAAACTATAAAGAAGATGATATGTGTATAGTCTTATTAAGAGATTCCAACAACTATTGGGTAGTTACACTCTTGAAGTTGTGGATTGTAATGTACATTATGTTGTTCTTTCTTTCATGTCCAGAATGTATTCTAGGCTATGTCAATATTTGCATGCTTTTCTTTCTTTGGAGGTTGTGCAATGAGATGGAGGTTATGCAATGAGATGAATTATGTAGCATATCGGTTGCTCACATCCGGTGCAAACTCTTTGGAATGGAGGTGAGGATATTTTGGAATGTATGTATGCCAATTTTAATTTTATAAAGCAAAGAAAAAACATAAATAGACGAACTATTGCTTAAAGAGGGGGAGGAAAAAAAATTAAGAGAGATAAAGAATATAGAAAATGAACGATCACCTAGGTAGTTGATTCAAAGAAAGAAAAAAGTGTGATTTTGCAAAATAATCAGTAAAGATATCAATGAATGTTGTCCAAGAATATTGTATTGTTTGGAAACCTTTTGGACCACTTCTTATAACATTTTTGAACCAGTACAATAATGCAACCTTGGATGCTAGTTGTTGTTTCACTTGGATACAGATATTTATGTAACTTTTTTTGAACTACAACTATAGTGTATTTAAATTTCATATAAATATGTTATTTAAAAAATAGATCTATTAATATGAAAAATAATTCACCGATACAGTACTTAGGGCCATTTTGGATTCTTGGTTTATGGACAAAGTAGGCCCATTTTCAAAGCGATGGAAACCTATTTTAAAACTACTTATAGAATCATTGATATTAAATTTTGGGTAAAAGTGACCAATATCCCTCTTGAATACTTGGTTGAGAAATCCCTTTCAACAATTGGTAACACCAAGTACACTCCCATTAGAGAAGTTTTGTCTTTAGTTTATATTATGAGATGGAGGATACATCAAATGGATGTGAAAATATCTTTCTTCAATGGGATCTAATTGGGTAAAAGGTCTACATAGAGCACCTTGGAGACTTTGAGATATGCAAGGAGTCAGACGTTTGTAGGTTGAAAAAAACCTTATATGGACTCAAGTAGGCACCAAGAGATGGCATTTCAAGATCAAAGGGTATCTATTGAGTATGGGCTTCACCAAAAGTGAAGAAAATCCTAACTTATATTATATATTTGTTGGGACTAATCTTCTTGTTTTGGTGTTGTATGTAAATGACTTGTTTCTTACAGTTTCAAACAAACTCATCACATGGTGTAAAGAAGATATAGCAATTCAGTTTGAGATGAAATACATTGGCATGATGAATTATTTCCCAAGTTTGGAGGCTTTGTTTGAAACCAAGGGATATTTTCCTTGGGCATGGTAAGTATGTAGTTGAGACTCTTAAGACGTTTCAAATGAAGGACTGCAAACTTGTGACCACAAGTATGATCACTAATATAAATAAGGAAACAACTTAATATTCAAATATTTTAGATCACATATTGTAAAGGAAGGTGATCTAGGTTCCTTGATGTATCTGGTCAACACCAAGTCAAAAATATGTCTTGTAGTGAACACTTTGAGTCAGTTCATGGTGGATCTGATGTAGGAACATTAGGTAGCAAACAAAAATTGTGCTCAAATACTTTAGGGGAAAAATACATTATGGTCGTAGATATCTTTGATATGATGAAGTGAAGTTATAGGGCTATACAACCTCAAATTGGTTAAGTAGTGCAATATATGGGAAGGGAACCTTAGGGTGCTTATGTAGGTCAATATAGGTGATGATATCCTTGTTCAACAAGAAGAGGACCTTTATGGCACTTAACTTAATAGAGACATAGTATATGGTCACCAATACTACTAGTTATCATGACATTTGTCTTTGCAATTTGATCGAATTAATTATTATTTGAATAGTAATTGGATCCCACAATGATTTACTATAATAATCAAAGTTGTATCAAACTCCTTCAGAGTCAAGTGTTCCATGACAAGTCCAAGAACATAGAGATCAAATACCAATTCATTTGAGACATTATTTAAAAGGGAAAGGAAAATATCCAATGTGTACCCACAGATCAATATCCGTTATTAATATTCTAATCAATTTCCTGAACTAAATTCTTGACTTTTTTCTCCGCTTCCTTAACCAAGGTAAAAAACCACCTATGGTATCTATGTGCAACTACCCCAATGGCATCCAAATGTGCTTTTATTCTACTAAGTTTCCTTCTCCTTTGGAATCCTACAAGCACATGGCCTTCCTTATCAAACTGCATTTATCTTTCCTATAGACTCAACTTACTCCATTTCTAGGAACTTACTTCCTACAAACTATGTGTAATGAACTGTGATTACCAAGGAACTATGACCACTAGAAAATATAAGTGAACTGGTGTGAGCTCTCCCCTAAAACATTAATCAACTAAAAAGAGGTTCATGGACCTCCACCAAATCTCTTCCACACTCTACCATGCCTACGAATATTTAGGCCCATCAAAGAAACATAGAGAAAATTAAGCACAACCAAGGAAAATTAACTTCACATTTTCCCATAGGAAGATGAAAATTAGCTTTCCATTTGACCCTGAATTCCAATTACCTTAAACACAAAATTTCCTCTAAAACATAGCTCTTTCAAACCCAAACCTATTCATTCTCATCATTCTCTAAGGAAATGGTCAATTGATCATTCTCTTCCATCCCATGATTTGGGATGGAAGAGCCAAATGAGCCCAATGATGATGGCCTTTTTTTTTTGCCCTCCCCACTCCTTCACATGTGTCACATGTGTCACCATCTTGTCATTATGTAGCCATATCCTTCGACGGGAGAGAAACCAACTCTAACATTTAATCGTGCCCCTAACACTGTGCATACTTGAACCAGAATCGAAAGACAAAAGTCATCTCATCTTGCATTGACCCACAAATACAACATTGTCACATATAGGCTTGATAACATTGTAGGATCAATGTGAAAATAAATTAATAGGCTCACAACATTGTCACGTATAAGCTTGATAATATTATAGGGATAAACAATATTATAAAACCATAGCTTAGAGTAGTTTCTTTTTAGCCTTTTTAAGGATGTGTTTTTTTATGCATAAAGCAATCTTGTCCTACAAATACCTGACAAAAAAATTATAGCTTTTTGAAATCATTATTTTTGAGTTTATGTACCATTCTTTTTTTTTAATCAGATGCAAAATTCCCAGAGGTTACAATCCAGTTGGTAAAGACTGCAACACAAAGTTACAAATAGGTGGAAATAACCACTTTGTGGAAAGTCAGAAATAGATGGAAATTTAGATATATATACAGAATTTGCAAAAACATAAACATCATATTACACAGTGACTCTTTTTACTCTGCCCTCCTTTCACCTTATATATATATTGAAGTAATATAGTGGCACTCGGAGATATTCGGTTCCTTGACCGAAACTGGGATGTATTGTTATTAATATTTTTTTTTGTTTTAAAGGTTATTCCCTGCGTTTTGGTCTATTGACCACTGCCTCACAATTTTGATTGGCTTTAATTCCAAGAAATAAAAACACCAGCAGACAAAAAAAAAAAATTGTCATTAACTTGCACACCATTCAAAGATGCGATTATTTTCAGCAAACCATTCCCATTGAATTGCGCGATAATTTGTGTACCGTGCAATATGCGGTAACCAGTCTACTTAACATGGAATAAATTTGGGAAGGAATAATAAGAACAAATGTTAAGAACAAGATAAATTTGTGAAGGAATGGAATAAAAGTGAAACCTCGATTTACGTACAACGAATGTTAATAACAAGATAAATTAAACCTCGAGTTACATGGAACGAATTTATGAACAAATAATAAGAAAAATAAATATTAAAACTCAATTTTCTTTAAAGTGCAATAACGTGAACATATATATAACAGTTTCGGTATTTATTCACTTTAAATTTGCATATACAGATATTTAGGTGATGGTGTATACATAAAATTGTGTTCAAATGGAGCATTACAAATGGTACAACTTTTAAACTATGAACACAAATTCATTATATGTTTTTTTAATGCATTTTATTATATTAAAGATGGACACCAACATTACATAGGGTTAAGCACTTAACTCAATTTTAATATGTTTACAATTCAAAAATAAATAGACAATAATAAATAACTCCAAGTCACAAAGTAACTTGATATTAAGTTGCTCATAATATTGGATAATATGTTTACTTTAAAAATAAATGAACAATAATAAATAACTCCAAGGTGACTTAAGATTACTTATTTTAATTAAATTGTTTATAATATTAGATATAAAACATTGGAGTGGTTTAAATATTTTAAATTTTTTAATTTTTTGTGGATATATTTTTTTTTGTTTATTTTGGTAGGATTTTTGTTGAAAATCTTCAAAAAAATATATTTATACATTTAAAAACAGAATTTGAATTTGAATATGTTAAATTTATTTATACATTTAAAAACACAATTTAATTACTTTCAAATTTAAATTTTATCCAGAAAATACATATCTCAACCAAAAACCATCACCAAAACATAAAATAAATAAAGTACTCCTAAAACATCATTGAACATAAATCTTTCCAAATATTTTATAACATAAAATACAAAAAATTATTTTAAAGTATAATGCTAGTTTTAAATATCAATCACAATCACAAGTTTGGCATATGGCATATGCCCGAGGTGATTAATCTCCTCATCGTATGAACTATACTTTTAATGCTATTTTTAAATATCAATAGCAAGTTTGGCGCAGTCATAATACAGCATATGCCCGAGGTGATTAATCTCCTCATTGTACCGAGAAACAAATGGCGATACCAAATCCAAGATGTAAAGGTAATTAATTTCCCATAAAAGCCTTAGAAATAAAATTTGGATACCAAATAATGTCCGAAAAAAGGTAGAAAGGTCTATTTTTTTATGACTGTACTTTTTTTAAAAATCAAATGCTAAATTCCCACCTTCCAACGCTAACGGAAAAGACTGCAACACAAAGTTACAAATAAGTAATATTACCAGCTTTGTGGCTTCTGAGAAGAACCTGAAGATGAAAGCTGTAAGCAATGAAAGCTTGGACAGTGAGAGTTACAAACAAAACAGATTTAGAGAAGCAGAGTATGTGAGTGTTTGTTGATAGTCATTTATATTTAAATATAGATATACATCTGCGAAAGATTATCCGAGGGAATCAAACACAGTTCAGAATGCGGTACACATCTAGTTTGCATGCACACAGTTTCGAAGATGGAAAGACAGAAAAAGAATTTACATGTATATGGGTAACTTAAAAAACAAAAGCACTATAATCCTGGCGATACTTCACAATATTTCGTTCCATGTATTGCTAACAAATAAAGTAAAATACAACGTTTCGAAATTGTTTCTATTATATCATATAAATATCTCTATATTTAATTAAAAATCCTTCTTCATATAAACATCTTAAAGGACGGATTCAGTATTAAACTAAACGAAGTGATCCACGTAGAAATAACTGATATTTATGAAGCTCTTTCAGCCAGATCGCCATAGTGAAACTGCAGTGAAATGTAACATATCAGGGAAGATTCAATATTTATAAACTAAGCGAAGTGATCCACGTAGATATAATAAGTGATAGTTATGTAGCTCTTTCCAGCTAGCCATAGTATCGACAATCAGACAGCGACCTCTGGAATTCCAAATCCTTGTGGACCCCGTCGATGTAAACTTCGGCAGCCTTGTTAACATCCTCTTCAGAATCCTCTGCTTCTTTCTTCTCAGACGTAACTGCTGTCGAAACGAAGGTAGGGGAGCCAGCAAAAGCTTGAACGGCTGGCTCATGTTTCAGTGGCTTCACCACGGACTTGGATTGTTTCTCACGTCCGTTCTCCTCTTTTGGTCTTCCTCCACAAATGAAGAACCAGTTTCCACACATCTTGCTGCACTATAAAATCTCAATTACTGATGATAACAAACAATTGCGAGGAAAATCCAGAAAAAGATAAGAGAGCTAAAGGAAGAAGATCTCACTCACAATTTCAGAAATGATGATTCAGTGCATTGAACAATTGTGGCCTCCTTAACGTTATATGTAGCTGCCACTCGTTGTTTCGAAGAAGAAGCCGTGGAGATATTCGATTATTGACCGAAGAAAGGAAATTGGAGATATATTCGATTTTTAACCGAATAAGCCGTTGAGTTATTCGATTTTTGACCAAAGAGCTGGTAACCATAAATAAAAACTAGCGGATGTGAGGGGTCTTCCGTCTCCCTTCCGATTTTCTTGTCTGCAAGTAAAAATAATACAAAAAACTAGCGGATGGGAGGAGTCTTCCGTCTCCGTCCCCAGTTATAATAATACAAAAACTAACATTTTTGGCTCGTCTTCAATGCAAAGGTCCGATTCTCGTAACTCAATTACTCTGCAAAAGAAGACAGACGTGTTAACTTGCACCATTCAAAGATTCGATTTTTTTTTCTGAAAAACCATTACCATTGGATGAGTTTCTTTGGTTAAATAGGTTTTCTTGAGAAATTGTTGTGTCGTACAATGCAATTTGCAGACAGCAAGTGTACGTAACACGGAATAAATTTGTGAACATATAGTAAGAACAAGAAAAGTTGGAGTATATATTTAAAGCTCGTTTTTTTAGGTTTTAGTATTAAATACTGTGGGCTATTGTTTTGGCATACCCTGATGCTCAAAGAAGCTGTCGACAAAAGGCGGTGGCTCGAATAAGGGAAATGAATGATTGTCGGACAGGGTCAGACAATACTGCTAAAGAATAAGAACAAATGGCCTCCATTGGCACTGCTATATACTAGAATTCCTCACAACCCGAACTGCCAATGGAGAATTCCGTGACGTTATGCAATCTAACATCCTAAAATTCTTCAAAATATTATTTGTTGTATAAATCAAAATTCATTTATTTGTTTGACTTATTTTTATATTTATAAAATATTTCATCAAGTTCAAATCTTGATCTTTTCTTTTTTCATTGATGACTTAGCAACTCAATTAACAAATTTCTATTAAATATCAAATCAACATAGATATACAATTAAGGTATTACCTTGATCATTCATCTTATGTCAGGTGTTGGTTTACTGCATGTAAACTATATAAACTATAGTTCAATAAGAATGAATCAATGTGATTGTGATAAAGTTTTCAATTTGTAAAATTTATGCTCATGACTCAAAATTTCAAAATTTAGTAGTTGTTGCACATATATTTCTTTCTACAATATCTCAATAAAAAAAATGTTATTGGACACGTATAAGCTTTTCACTTATGTTGATATACTATCGCCAATCTCATTGTATCTAGTCTCGATAATGGAGTGCAAAAAAGCCTAATTATAATCTAAAACATGTTGTAAAAAAAATTTGCAACGAGCCTTGTTTTATGCTTTACAACATTTCCCTAAGTATCAATAAGCTTGGTATGATAGACTCATTTTACATTTACTTCAAATTTTATCTAAAAGATTTACTAACTAGTATTTCATCTAAAAGATTCACTAATTACTTTTTCTCTATTGCTTCTTCAAAATGTATTGGATCAACAACAAATATAATGCAAAATAGGAAATTAAATCATCAATGTCATTACCTTGAGTTACTTCATATATTTCCTTCAACCTACTTGACCTTTTATGATCCACATAGTAGTTGGCATTGTTGTCGAATGCTAACATTGACTGCAACAAGTCATCAATGTCGATACAACTTCGACAAGTTTTGACTCGACATGACTTCGACAAACTCAAGTTCCGATTTCGACACAACTCCGATCAGTCTTGACTTTGACATACTGTGACTCACTACGCACCTTCGACATGTTCAGCAACCTCACAATTCGCAACATCGATATGCAGCATCGACATGCGACCTACGACTGTCGAACTTTGACAGACTGTCTCTCTGTCTTCCAATCGACTCTAACGGTTGAACTGTTGAACCATTCTAACTTCTTCTTTGTAACTGAACGTAACGGGCAGGCACCCAAACGTCTCAAATTTCTATATAAGCATGTATAATACTGTAACATACATCTAGCAATATTGCTATATGTTTGCAAGTAATAGAGAAGAACAGTTTGCATTCCTGCATATTGTCTGTGCGTGTTTATGCTTATCTGTGTAGTGTAATCCTACTTTTTCTCATTCTGCTTCTTATTTCTTCCACCATAACAGAGCCAACTCATTCAGTCTAACTGTTGTCGCCCTCGTGAGCTTCCTAGGCACAACCTGGATCATTGGTATCAGAGCACTCAATTTTATTCGTGCTTTTAAGTTTTGCGTATACACTTCTCTCAAAGTTACCGACTTATGCCGGTTCAAATTCGCTCGCAATCTCAGCAACCCAAGAAGACACTACCTCCATCAATGACAGAAGAAACAAATGATAGACATGTAGCTGATGAGACGACACAGTTTATTGAGCAAGCTCTGGCTTAACTATGTACTGAAATGTTCACCCAATTCAACGAGATTCTCATGCGAGTTGCTTTGACATATAGGATATTTGACGAGAACTCACTCCGATAAAATCAGCCCCTTCAAAGTGCAAATGAATTTGGACATACCAAATCTTGAAGGTAAGATTGACACAAAATCCATGGACAATTGGGTACAGCAATTGGAATCCTATTACGCTGTGAATCAACTCTCAGAAGTTGAAAAGATCAGCGTTGCATCTTTAAAGATGTCAACATCTGTGCACTGTTGGTCGGAGAACCTCTCGATAAAGGTGGAGAAAAGTAGAGACCCCATCGACACATGGGATAAATTCGTCGAACACATCTGAAAGTAATTTTACCCACTGAAGTACCTCGAGCAGCAGCTAAGGCAATGGAAAGACTAATCAATACAGAGTTACACCGATGAGTTCTATCGACTCATGGCTAGACTTGGAATCTAAGAAGAAGAGAAATTGCTTGTTCTGAAGTACATCAACGGATTGTCCCAGTACATTTAGTGGGAGATGAAATTTCTTACTGTCAATATGCTTGCAAATGCATTCCACTATGCCAGCAAACTGGAAACTAAGAAGAAAGGGAAAGCATGTTTCGCGACAAAGCTGACATCAGGACGACCACCTGACAAGAAGGCACCAGCCGACTTCGACAAGTTGAAATCTTCTCAGCCAAATCTTCCAAAGCTAGACCACGGTAAGAAGCCTTTTCACAAGAGGGGACGTAGCAAACAACTTCCTCCCGAAAAATGGTGCGATTACCACCACTCATCTTCGCTTGATACATTTGACTGCAAAGCTCAGAAGACATTTTTTGCAAAATTGTCGACCTCCGACGCATTCGACAAGAAAGTGGAAGAATCTGATCTAGACACAATGACCCTTTTGACATTGACCATTTGAGCAGCCTCGACTATCGTTGATGAGAATTCCCGTTCCATACACGTATATGGGTCCAAAGCAACCCATTGCATCTGATTGTGGACAATGGTAGCCAGAAAAACTTCATTTCTGAAGATCTCGTAAAGAAACTAGGTCTTGTTACCACTCCAGATCCTCAGAATTACAACATCGGTTGGATGAAGGATGGACAAGAACTACGAATCACTTGACAATGCAAGCTCACCTACTTCATATAGCTTTTTGAAGATGAAGTACTCTGAGACGTGGCACCACTCTCCGTAGTCGATGCCCTGTTTGGGAAACCTTACCTTTGGGATAGACATGGAAGTTATCCGTCAGGACTTCAGAAGATGATTGTCAGAATCCAAAATCGATGGTTCAACATACCAGAGCATCAACCTATGCCAACGGATGCACTGATATCTGCCAAACGTACAAAGAATCCCATCAATCATGCTTAGAAGTTCGCATTAATCATGATCAAGCTGGACATTCTTGTTGATGTCTATGTAAGTTTGGAATGTATTTCACATATATGCATATTGTATTCCTATAGAGATGTTATTATTCCTCTATACGGAAGTGTCGTCATTTATATTGTAAGTGTCGTAACTTATACTTGATGGGTTATTAGACCACCTTGTTGGGGTCGGCCCTATATAAGTCATGTGGGTCAAAGGGTTATTAGACCACCCTATTGGGGGTCGGCCATGTGGGTCAAAGGGTTATTAGACCACCCTATTGGGGGTCGGCCATGTGGGTCAAAGGGTTATTAGACCACCCTAGTGGGGGTCAGCCCAGTCAGCATTATGTTAAGTGGTTAAGTTGAGGCCGACCTAATTGAGTAAAGGTCAAGTCAAGTTAGTGTATAAATAGAGAGTGTGTCTCTCTCTCATTTTATACATTCTATTCTCTCACTCACACTTTAGAGAGTGGCGCACTTGTGGAGGAGGAGGCTCTACTGCTAGGAGAAGACTATCTCTTGTATTCTGGTTGTATCATTGCTCTATCTATCTTTGAGGAAGTTATTGGGGTTTTTCACCTTTATGGTTTTCCCCAAGTAAACTCTGTGTCTCTTGTGTGCTTGCATTATTGTGTCCATGATTGATATGCTGTAGATTTATTGTACATGTGGTTCTCCTAATTAAGATCCTAGATCAGATTGAACTAAATTCTGAAAATTTAACATGGTATTAGAGGTAGCCTGAAAGAAGGCATGATATGGCATGTATGACACTTGTTGCACTTACGATGCTAGGGCTTGATATAGCAAAAACCAGTCATCGTAGCACTTTCACTATAACTCCGTTTTGGCGAAGTTTTCAGATCTGAAACTTTTACAGGTCGAAGATCAGATCCCCATGTACCTTGTGTCCAAAGGAAAACCTCTAATTCGTTGTACTTTGTGATTTATGATCTGTACAATATAGGGTTTCTGCCTCTTCCAGATCTGAGTCAAAATCAGGTGACCTTGGGAAAAAGGTCATAACTTGGTCTAGGAAGCTACAAATGAAATTTCGTAAAATGTGACAGGTAGTGCATAGACTGTAATATCTCGGAAAAATTTTCAGAGGTTGAAGTTGAACCAGTGACACATGGCACGCCGTACAAGTTCACTCTCCTGTATTATCCCATAAACAGGTCACGTTACAACACTTGGCATAAATCTCTCTCAGAGAATCCAATTGAGGTCAGACTTGTTGGGATGGAAAGATAACAGGTCGGGCTATCTCAGAAAAAAATTTCAGAGGCTGAGGTTGAAACAGTGACACGTGACACTCCGTACAAGTTCGCTCTCCTGTATTATCCCACAAACAGGTCACGTTGCGACACTTGACATAACTCTCTCTCAGAGAATCCAATTGAGGTCAGACCTATCGGGATGGAAAGACAACAGGTCGAGTTATCTCAGAAACATTTTTCAGACCCTGTGGATCAAAAAGTTCGGAGTTACACCAGAAACAATCATGTACATATTTTTGTCAAAACAGGATTATTTTTTAGTACCTTCATTCATGGCTTCCGGAATTGAGGACTTTGAAGAAAGTTGGAATTTTTGTAATCAGAGACCACGGATGGATGCTACTCATCAAAATCAAAATTTAGAGATTAAGATCACATTTTTTGGTTGGGCAAAAGGCCGAGCTTGATCAAACCCCAGTTTGGGACTTTGATCGGAAAGATGGAAAATTAGGGCTTCTGCAAAAATTGGAATTTTGGAAATCTGTGACCATGGCTGGAAGCTCCTCAGAAAAATCAAAGCTTAGAGTTTTGAATCAAATCTTTTGGTTGGGTGAAGCTCCGGGAAACTCAAACCCTAATTAAGGGTCCTCCCGAGTGAATCCAGAAATCTAAAAGGCAATTTTGAGGGGTGAAACTTTGCAGTTTTCAAATTCTGAATATACCAACTTGATCAGCTCATCAAGGCGCATATTTCTATCCTTTCAGAAGTTTGAATTCAAAGTTTGAATTTTTGGGGTTTCTTTGACAAACCCTAATCCAACTCTAGGTCCAGTTCTTGCAAATCAAGTGGATTGGGTTGATCCTAGAAGAAGATGGATTGGTCACCTGCATAAGTGAAGAAGTTCCTGTCTCAGAGGAAGATGAGGCTAAGGCCTTCCATAAGAAGATTACAAGCAATCTTGACAGGTATGGCTTACAGGTATGTTTCATGGTTAAGTTTATCATATGTTTGTCTTCATATCATTATAGTACAATCTTGATTAATTACTGGACTTGTCGTATCACCTTAATAGAAGATATTCATTGATTAAGGTTTTGACACTTATGATTGTACTAATGCATTGTGATGTTGTATGAGGTTTATGTTTTTTGCTAACACAAAAGGTACACCAAGAAAGTCAAATCATGTTCTACTTCGAGAACATATGCTCATGGTGACATGAAGACAAAGATTCATCCATTGTCATGGATCACATAGAAGATCTACTTTCGAGGTATGTATAACTTGGTTCTACAATGGTTAACTTATGAGACATGCAAGTTACTAGCACAAGTCACTGAAGAGAACTAGAAGAAATTATGCGGGTATGTTAGACATAACTAGCTAGCATGCTAACCTAGGTATGTTTTTCCTATATCAAGCTAGAATCCTACCTTGTGTTAGGATCGTATACTGTTGTGTTGTTGATAATGATTATTCATGAAGTCATACGTTTGAATAATCATGGTTGTATGCATATTATGTTTCTTACCATAATTGATGATATGACTAACCACAAGAATCATGAAGGTATAGGTTTGAATAATCAAGGGTTTTATGCATATTATATCTCTTATGTTGATTGATGATTCAACTAACCAGAAGAGTCCTATGATCAAATAAGAATATGTATGAGTAAAAGAAGACTTCCCTGAAACCTTGAATACTAATGTTTATTATCTGTGAATGATCATGAATATACATGTTTAAGATTATTGTGTTTTGATAGTATTAAGATTATACTAATAAATGTGTGATTATGTATGAGACCTCAAGAATAACACAATGATGATACTAATAAGAATGCATAGTGATTAAGGATGGATGTAATTTCAAGGACAGGTAATCGACGAAGCAAAGATCAAGAGGGAGCACACTCTAGTTGTTCCTAAAAGAAAGCAAAGGAGCACACTTCAGTAGTTTCTGCAAGGATGCAGATATTCAGAGGGAGTTGACCACTTCTCACAATCCACATAAGAATGGAGTTGCAGAAAAGAAGCAAAGACTGAGAGGGAGTCAACCCAACAAACAAACAAAGATAAGTATTTGAATTGTCATTACTTGCATATTTTATTGTTTAAATAATACTATTCAATAATGTATATACTGATGTTCCTAGAATTACGTTGTGTATTATGCATATTAGAATAGTTGCATTGATGAACAGTATACTACTAATATGCATGGGTAAGTGGCCTATGGCAGTGTATAACATTCCATTGCTACCTATCTAGAATGAAACCTCTTTGCTGACATGTTGGGAGTTGTGCACACTCTTAACAATGTTTTGGTAGAGATTGGAAGGCATCTAGAAAGTTACGGGATATGGATAAATGTTGTATTGAAGCATTGGCTAAGATAATTGCATGACTGTATGACATATTTATTTATGTGTAAGAATTTGTTCTGAAAACTATGAGATGTTTTCTAATCATGCAATTTAACTTGTTGTGTAGGAAAGATCGTATGCCATCACCTACAAAAGAACAACTACAACATTTGTTCAGCAACAAAATTATCTATTGAAGATATTGAAGTTCCCAGGATATGGGAAGAATGCCATGATCTGTCGATCATGAAGAATGATGTTTGGGATGTAGTCCCAAGACCTGAAGGGAAGTTTGTTATGACTTCCATATGGATCTATCAAGATCAAGCATGCTGCAGATGGCAGCATAGAGAAATATAAAAGTGATGAAATAGAAGATACAACAGATGGATTTCAAGACAGCTTTCTTGAATGGTGTAGTTGAAGAAGAAGTGTATGTGGAGCAGCCACTTGGTTTTGAGACACATGACATGGATTCATATATGTGCAGAACTTAGGTATGATGCACCACTTTCTAAGTATGGAGGTGTGGCAGAGTGCAGATGGAATCTTCCTTGGACAAGGGAAGTATGCAGTAGAGATCCTGAAGAGGTTCAGGATGATGGACTGTGAGGCTATGGCATCAAACCTGAAGCTTTTGTGTGATGCTTCATCTGAGCCAGTTGATGTCTCTATGTATCGTCAGATGATTGGGTCCTTGATGTACCTGATGAACACGAGACCAGATATTTGCTTTGCGGTGAACACATTGAGCCAGTTCTTGACGGATCCAAGGAGTGTTCACCTGGTTGCTGTAAAGCATGTTGTAAGGTACCTGAAGGGTACAGTGGATTATGGGCTCAAGTATGAGGCGAATAAAAAGTTTAACCTATAGGGTTATGTTGATTCAGATTGGGCTGGCAGTGCTGTAGATAGGAAGAGAACATCTGGGTGCTGCTTCAGTATGGGATCAGGGGTGATCTCTTGGTTTAGCTGGAAGCAGTCCTGTGTAGCACTGAGTACAGTTGAGGCAGATTATGTTGCAGCCTGTTCAGCTAGTTGTGAGGCAGTATGGCTATGGAAGCTACTGTCTGAATTATTTGATCTCCCATTGGATGCTACAGGTATCTTCTGTGATAACCAGAGTTGTGTGGAGCTATCCGAGAACCCAGTGTTTCATGACAGGTCGAAACACATAGAGATCAAATATCACTATATCAGGGATATGGTGCAGAGAGGAGCTGTGAAGCTCCTGTATGTTGTGACGGACAAGCAGATTGCAGATGTGCTGACGAAGCCACTAGCCAGGGTGAAGTTCGAGTAATTCAGAGAGAGGCTTGGTGTTCTTCGGATTGATGACACTTCGAGGAAGAAGTGATGGACACATTTTCTGAAGACATTCCAAGCATGTTGGAAGGAGGATCCTTCACATGGCTGTGGATGTAAGCGATGGATGATGAGCATCAGGATGATGATCTGGTTTCTGCTTTGTATGATCAGTTGGATCATTTTTATATATATGTATGTACGCATCATGTTGGATGCTGGATATGATCATTTGGATCATGTGTATGTATGTTGTATATGCATCATGTTGGATGCTTGGACCATGTATCTGTATATGTATCAGGTGGATACATTGTATGATCAGGTAGATCATGTATGTTGATTTGTATCATGTATTTGTATTTGTATCAGGTGGATACACTGTATGATTAGGTGGATCATGTATGATGATATGTATCAGGTAGATACTTGGTATGCATCAGGTAGATGCATTGTATGATCAGGATGATCATAGATGACGAGCTTCAGGATGTTGCTCCAGATGACATGCAGCAGGATGTTGCAGTGATGATGATCAGGATGATCATGTGTACATTAGGATGATGTATGGTGAGTATCAGGTTGATACTCTGTGGCCATGGAACAGGTTGTGCAGATAAGCATGTAATTTGTGCCCTGGGAGATTTGTAGATGGTCTTTCGAGGTTTTGCCTATGGCATGTAATTTGTACCCTGGGATATATGGCAAATTCTCATTCGAGGTTTTCCTTGGGAGGACATATAATTTGTGCCCTGGGAGATCTACAGATAGTCTTTCGAGGTTTTTCCTATGGCATGTAATTTGTGCCCTGGGATATCTGGCAGATGCTCTTTCGAGGTTTTGTCCTATGGCATGTAATTGGTGCCCGGGGAGATCCGATCGGTTGAGCTGTGTGCTCGTAATCAGTCCTGGGATGCTCTTTCGAGGTTTTGACATGACCACATGTAATTTGTGCCTTGGGAGACCCGATAGGTTGAGCCTTATGCTCGTAATCAGTCCTGGGATTCTCTTTCGAGGTTTTGTGGTGACCACATGTAATTTGTGCCCTGGGAGATCCGATAGGTTGAGCCTTGTGCTCGTAATCAGTCCTGGGATTCTCTTTTGAGGTTTTGTGGTGGGGTCATATGTAATAAGTCCCGGAGATCTGGACAGGATGAAAAATGCCTCAGATGCTCTTTAGGGTTCTTGCTAGTCAAGAGAGTCTTTTAAGGTTTTGTGACGCATGTAATAAGTCCTGAGATTTCCACAATATGGCCAGTGATGAAAAAGACCTCCAGGTGGTGGGCCTACATCCAATATGAAAAATGACTAGCTCAGTAGAACTTCCTATGATGAGTAGATTCAGAGATTGATTGAGATAGCAGCAGCAGTGACGATGATCCAAAGAAGATGACTTGTGCTAGAAGACCTGTGTCGAGAAATACCTTCCTGGTTAAGAGGGAGTGTTGATGTATATGTAACTTCGGAATGTATTTCACATTTATGCATATTGTATTCCTATAGAGATGTTATTATTCCTCTATACGGAAGTGTCGTCATTTATATTGTAAGTGTCGTAACTTATACTTGATGCGTTATTAGACCACCTTGTTGGGGTCGGCCCTGTATAAGTCATGTGGGTCAAAGGGTTATTAGACCACCCTATTGGGGGTCGGCCATGTGACTCAAAGGGTTATTAGACCACCCTAGTGGGGGTCGACCCAGTCAGCATTATGTTAAGTCGTTAAGTTGAGGCCGACCTAGTTGAGTAAAGGTCAAGTCAAGTTAGTGTATAAATAGAGAGTGTGTCTCTCTCTCATTTTATACATTCTATTCTCTCACTCACACTTTAGAGAGTGGCGCACTTGTGGAGGAGGAGGCTTTGCTGCTAGGAGAAGACTATCTCTTGTATTTTGGTTGTATCATTGCTCTATCTATCTTTGAGGAAGTTATTGGGGTTTTTCACCTTTATGGTTTTCCCTAAGTAAACTCTATGTCTCTTGTGTGCTTGCATTATTGTGTCCATGATTGATATGTTGTAGATTTGTTGTACATGTTGTTCTCTCAGTTAAGATCCTGGATCAGATTGAAGTAAATTCTAAAAATTTAACAATTCTAAGAAGACTGCAACGATAAGTCGAGTCACCGACTAATGCAACTTCTGACAATAGTAGCAAGTCGATCATATTCGAGTACCAGAACCTCTTCCACGCTCCCGACAGAGTACCTCAACATTGTCAAATAAAACACTCCATTGAACTTGTTCATGGTTCTTCTTTCCATAACGCATCTGTTTACAGAAGATCCATTCTAAAAAATGAAGAGATTCGTGGGCAAATCCAATAATTAATCAACAAAGGACATATCCACCCTAGCTCCTCTCCTTGTGGAAATCTAGTTGTCTTAGTTCCGAAGAAGGACGGGACTTGGCACATGTGAATTGACTACAGATCTCTCAACAAAATTTTGGTAAAGAATCGCTACCCTCTTCCGCGGGTATACGAGCTCATCGACTGTCTAAAAGGCGCTAAATTATTTACTAAGCTCGACCTTAAGTCAGGATACCATCAGATTCCAATAGAGCCCTCAGATGTGTGGAAAACTGCTTTCAAGACCAAGGAAGGATTTTTTGAATGGTTAGTCATGCCTTTCAGCTTAACCAATGCACCTAAGACCTTCATGCGACATATGGATAACCTTCTTCGACCTTTCATTGGAAAATGGATCATTGTCTATCTCGACGACATATTGATTTTCATTCGATCATGGGAAGAACATCTCGGACATCTTCGAGAAGTCCTCGACACTCTCCAGTGACATCGGCTCTATCTGAACATGGACAAGTGCTCTTTTGCGATGAATAGAATCAAATATATGGAGTATGTAATTGACTCTGTAGGAATTCACGTCGATCCAGACAAAGTACAAATCCTCAAAGATTTCCCCATTCCTAGAAGCATTCAAGAACTAAGAATTTTCTTGGTTTGGTGAATTTCTATCGACGATTCATACTCGGATTCAGTCACATAGCCTGGCCCTTAAATCAATTGACAAAGGGAAGTGGGAAAACTATCCTCCAATGGACAACAACACATCAAGCAGCTTTTGAACAACTCTAGCACAAGCTTGCACTGCACCAGTACTTTTGTTACCTGATTTGCATCAGCCCTTTGAGATTGAGACTGACGCATTGGACTATGCCTTGGGTGCAGTGATCACTTAGTCTGGTCACCCAGTCTCTTTTCATTCCGAAACTTTTAATGACACAGTTGGAAGATAATCGATGTACGAAAAATGATTGTACGCCATTGTGCAAGCTATCAAGCAATAGAGGCATTACATCCTTGGCAAGGAAACGGTCATTCTCACTGATCACAAGCCTCTACAGTTCGCTCCGACACAATCAAAGTTGTAGACAAACCGAAAAATCAAGTGGATTAATTGCCTACAGAAATTCCAATTGGTTATTAAGTATCGGAAAGGTAAAGCTAATTCCACCGTCGATTTCCTCAGTTGACCACCCATTACTCTCCTTTTGACAGTGATGATTATGCAGGGATACGACACAACCACTTGGCCATAGTTGTATGAGGATGAGACAACGACTTCTCAACAGTCTACCTACAGTTACAGAATAGCAATTCGTCGATCCTTGACTACTTCCTGAAAGACACCTTGATATAAAAGCTTAGACATCTTTGTGTACCGAACGGTGAGCACCGACAATAGCTCATTTGGGATGCGCACTATAAAAAGGATGCAGTACACTTTGGAGTAGCAAAGACACTTGCTATTCTGCAGAAGTATTTCTTTTGGCGTACACTTAAATCCGACTTCGACAAGTACATTCGATCATGCATGGTTTGTGCCATTGCTAAACCGCCTAATCGATGATAGGGATTGTACACACCTCTGCCAGTTCCTAGTTGACCATGGGAATCTATTTCTATGGACTACTTGACGTTTTATCCTACTACTAGACATCAACATGACACGATATTATTAGTAGTCGACCGATTTTCCAAGATGGTCATTCTCATACCATGGAAGAATACCATAACAACGCAACAAACTGCTCAACTCTTCTTTGCACATGTTTGGAAACACTTTGGTTTACCAAGGACCATTATTTCCAACCGAGATGCTAGATTCATCAACATCTTTTGGAAGACCCTCTGGAAACAGCTGGACACATGACTCTCATTGTCGACATCTTTCCATCCTCAGACCGACGGACAGACGAAATTTGTTAATTGTTTGGTTGTACAACTGCTTCACATGTACAACCACAAGAATCGACGCACAACTACAATCGTGCACAGCTACAATCATGATCATCACATCTCTACATGCAAGAGTCCATTTGAGACATGTTACGGATTTCAACCCTCAGCGCCTATTGACTTGATCAGCTCCTCGACACAACCGAACTCCGACACTGACTACAGCCAGCAAGAAGTTGATAAAGCAGTCAAGTTCAGAGATCAGATATGCGACATCCATAAGCAAGTACATGAAATATTGCAAAGAGTAAGCGAGAAAGCTAAGGCCCAACATGACAAGCATCATATTCCTCATTCATTCAAAATTGGGGATAAGGTCTGGTTGCATCTCAAGAAGGAGCGCTTCACAGGTCCTTTCAAGAAGTTAAAACCTTTGGGATATGTTATGTACAATATTCTTCAATAGATTGGTGAAAATGCTTTCTAGTTCGATATTCCTACATTCCTGGTCTACATCCAGTATTTAATGTGGATCTACTTCGACCATACCATGCACCGCTGTGGGAACATAATGACTTATCGACCAGAACTCGAAGACATCCATCCATATGTTCATGAGCCTCTTCCTTGCAACACCATCATGGGACGAGTATACCTTACAAGGATGGACATAATTCCCTTGTTTCAAGTTTCTAAAGCTGGCCAGCTCCCATCTCAAGGAAAGTGGTACTCTTTGACTGAAATAACTGACAAGTTTCCTCACCTTCGTGAGGAAACGATGGGGACCATAATTTCTTAAGGAAGGAGGTCTTATCCACATTGCAGTTTCCATTGTTGTCGAATGCTATCATCGTCTGCGACAAGTCATCGATGTCGATACAACTTTGACAAGTTTCGACTCGACATGACTTCAACCAACTCAGGTTTCGATTTTGACACAACTCTGATGAGTCTCGACTTCGACATACTGTGACTCACTCTGCACCTTCGACATGGTCAGCAACCTCATAGTTCGCGACATCGACATGCGACCAGCAACTGTCGAACTTCGACAGATTGTCTCTCTGTCTTCTAGTCAACTATAACGGTTGAATTGTTGAACTGTTCTAACTTCTTATTTTTAACTGAACATAACGAGTAGGTACCCAAGCATCTCAGACTTCTATATAAGCATGTATAATACTGTAACATACATCTAGCAAACAAGCTATCTATTTACAAGTAATAGAGAAGAACAGTTCCCATTCCTGCATATTGTCTGTGCGTGTCTCTGTTTATCTGTGTAGTTTAATCTTGCTTTTGCTCATTCTACTTCTTATTGCTTCCGCCATAACAGAGTTGACTCATTCAGTCGAACTATTGTCCCCCTCGTGCTTCCTGGACATGACCTAGATCATTTAGGAGTTTCATATGGCCTTCAACTGTAGTTTGAGTGATATATAGGCATTGATTGAGATTTAGACCTATATCTAGGTGTCACAACCATATTTATAAACTATAATTACTATTGGATATAGGTTTTACTAGAATATTATCTTTATCAAACACTCTCAACTCAAAATATGTTGTTTCTATAGATTTCCACTCCAAATATATTCATCATCTTCAACAAACTTGACATCTCTTTTAATTTGTGACATATGACTTTGATTTCTCATTGTATCCAACCAAGAATACATCATTATTCTTTATCATCTAACATTTTTAACTTTTATGTAATGCATCTAAAAAATCTTAATTAAGAAACATTGTGTTCCTTATTACTCCATGTTTCTGGTATTACTTTTTCCTTCACACTCTTTGTGGGGAATAGTTCAAAATATACACTATGCATGCTACATAATCAAGTCAATACTAGTTTGGTAAATGTTTAGTTTGCATAATGCTTATTTTCATGTCCATGATTGTTTTATTTGGTGTGGTGTATACTTGATAATGAATTATTCATTAATCTTATTTTCTATATAAAACTTTAAAAAATAAATGGTCACAATTTATCATGGGGGGGTCAGTTGGTAGGCAATATCATATTACATCCATTCATATTGGGGAATAAACTATGATACGAAAATGAGAAAATATATTGCCCTGTATTAAGGGGCCAAGGGGGATTAAGTATGTTATATGGCAATACAAATATTTAGGGTATATTTTATTACATTTTTTGTAGAAGTGGTGGAGGGGAGGCAGAGGGAAAATTACGGGACAAGGGCACGAAGTATTGAGTTTGATGGACAAGGGATACTCAATCGGGATGTAGGATGGTTGATGCTAGTGCTCTATTGAAGGGTTTTCATGTTGCTCATGTGCTTGGTTGGTTAATGGATATTCAAATTGTTAATGGAACCTAAGTAATGAAGGATTAGGATTTCTATATTTTATGTGATTGTTATCAATTAGAAGTGTTAATTTAGGTGCATATTTCGTGTCTAGAAATCACATGATTTTTTATGCCTTTCAATGTAGCTTTCCTCCTTGAGTCCATTTGAATTTGTTTTTCTCTAAAAATTTCCTTTTCTGTGTTCTCTAAAATCAACCCATCCACTATAGAGCATCTAGGTTTGTACATTGAAACCTTGTCCCTTTATAATCTTCCTAAAGAAAGCTTCATGCAATCCTTGGTTGACCCCATTTTCCCAAATTGTATAAAACACTAGTCTCCAATTCCTTCATGAATTTTGTATTTTACAAAAACCAAACGACTTTTGTTTTTCTAAATTTACTCTTCATTTTCACCATGTATTCCATTGTTAAACTCTAGTAATCCTACCCTAGGGACTCCACCTTTGAGCTTGAGAAGAGATATCCTAAAGAGACAAAAAAGGTTAGGTGTGGTGACAATGGCATCCCTCTTAGTTGTCCATAGGCTATCATTGATTTTAGGAATTCAATCTTAAGATGCTAGTTTGTGTGTAAACATGGAAGAACAAACATCTCTAAGATGATGGATATATTCTTAATGGTAGAAAAATTGGTGGAGGAGGTTGAAAGATACGACTATTGGGTACAAAACAATGGCTTATATGATCATCTACTTATTCTTATATAACCAGAAAAGTAGGATAGAAAACCTCCATTTCCTTTTAAATCTAGTCATGATTGGTTGGTTAAGGAATATTTTAGACTTCTTATTAAAAAAAATAGAAATTTTATGATCCTCGTTGATCAGAATCAGTTATGCTTCAATTTTCCTCCAATCTCAAACAACTTAAGCAGTTAGTTGTAGGGAGTGCAAAGATGAAAAAGGAATAAAATCAAGTAGACCTAGAAAAGGTAGAAGAAACATAACCACTCTTTTTTAATATAATATCAGAGGGTATTCCAATGATGAAAAGTTTCTAGATTTAAATACAGTAGAGGATAAAAAGGAAACTTTTAGACAAACATGAGGTAGAGTGGAGGCTCAAAAGTAGATCCATATGTTTGGAAGAGGGGCATATTAACAGTAAGTTCTTTCACAATTATGGCAATTTTAAGAAATGTGTTTAAATACAAATTGGTCAATTGGTCTTTATGATGGGTCAAGGGAAAAATAATTTGAAGAGATTGTAAAAGTTAACAAGGTTCATTTTCAAGATATTTTCGAAGATCCAAAATCTCTAGACATAGAAGAATTATGAAGGTGATAAGGATTTTCATTGGAAGTTTTGACCAAGGGTGAATGACAGCATAGAGGAAGAAGTTACCAAGGAGAAACCATCCACCCTTGGAAAAATAAGGCAATTTGTGATTTCACACGAGCTATATTCTAAGATACCCCAAACATCCTAATATCCAACATCATTTAGGGATGGTATGCATTCTTTAGTAAATAACGATTTAATTTATAAGAAAATTGCAACAAATTTTATCACCTTTGAAGGAAAACCTCAAAGTTGAGTCTTCTCGACTCTTTTTATAGCTTGAATCATCATATCTAGGGTTTTGTTGTGCAAAAGTGTTCCATTGGAAGGAATTTGATTGAGATAATATATGAGGGTAGAGTAAGTCTTCAACAAAGGCATTGATGGGTGGTCCTCTAGTGCTTTAGGAGACAAGTAATGATTTACATGACAAGTCATTGGCACTTGGTAGTATGTCATAAATTTTTTGCATAACAATGTGTTTGAAAACCATCAACTAGAGATACACTTTCCATAAATGTGTATCATATATATTGATGGAAGATACCATTTTCTATAATAATTTTATAGGAGCCATTTAGACCATATAACACCATTGACATAATAATCAAGAGATCCAAAGTTTTATGAATGTACTCTATTCTCAATGATTGGATGTTCTCACCAAAATACATGTCATATTTTCTTCATACCATTTGAAATGTTTGAATTACTTGATATTTGACCCATGAACCTAAACAACTTCCATTTCTTTACTTCTAAAAAATATGTTGTTTAAATACCTTCCTTCATTGATCTTAGTAAAATGCCTTTACAAGGGCCCAATCATTCCATTCTTTCTACATCCAACCTATTGGAAAAAATGGAAATATCTCTTACGAGTGTTAATTTCTTTTGTGTTGAACTAGCACATTTTCAAATATGGTAGTACTCCACAATATCCATTTCACATGCTTTCTTAAAAAATGGTCCATTAGTAAGTTGGATATGTCTAACATTTTGTGTGTCTTGTAAATGTTTCTACAGTATAAATTTTTCTCTCGCCTTAACTTGTCAGTCCTTTTAATCATGTGTATTTTTCTATTTTCCATTTATTGAGTCTTTTTCTTCCTAGGCAAATTGACAACTAGGGTAGGGTTCATAATTGTGTGACACAAGGTTGATTCTCATCCACTACAACTATAATCTTGGGTTCACCCACACAACTCGCAAGCATGGGGCAAGCTAATCGAAGTTTGAACCTATGACATCGCAAGGAGTTCCTTAACAGTTCACTCTATAGCCAGTCCTTCTACACCCCTATGAGAATTTTGCTAAATCATTTCAAAATTAACCCTAAAGAATTTTTCGAATCATAAGTCAGATTTAACAATTTAAACATTTAGATTAAATGTAATTGTATTTTCCGAATCATAAGTCAACATTAATGCTTTAAACATTTAGAATAAATGTGATTAAATGATGAATTATATTTGACAAGTCTATTTAAAAATATAATTTAAAAAAATGATTATTATTAGGTTTTTAATAGATTGAGAAATACTTTACATAATTTATAGTCCCACTCTTAGACGTATTTGACCGAACTCGATCTTCATTTCTATCATATTTGTAAAAATAGAATATTACATAGATACATTTAAACATCATAAATATGTAATATTACATATCTTTAATCATTAAAATAAATCTTCAAATCTCTAACTTAATCCCACCCCAAAATGCCCTAGCATTTTACGTTTTATGGGCGAGAGAGGCTCTCTAACTACCGGGGTGAATCTATGGAAAACCGAGTTGTGTCTCTATGGGGAGATTGCTCAATAACTACAACCAGGATAGATTATATGGAACAACCATTAAATTTATGATAATTATTTTTTATAAAAACTAAATATTATAATAAAATTGATATTTAATTGAATTTTAAAAGAATCATGATCTAAATTGAATGTAAGTACATCTAATTTTAATGGATAGTATTGTAAGTTATAATGATTTTTGTATATTATTAGTCCAAGTTTCAAAGTGGTAACTAATATTATGTCTAATTTTTATTTTTTTAATATCTGCCTTATATTGTAATCACTTTTGGATCAAATTATTTTGACTTTGTCATAAATTTAATCTATGTAAAAAAATTTCAATGTTTTTTAATGTTTTATCTAAAATAAATAATAATTTTTTTTTGAAAATAAAAAAAATGTTTTTATAATTTCTATATTAGAAATTTTTGTTTTGGTAAATATTTATGACTTGACAAATGTTATCAGGTTTACAATATATTTGTTAGAAAGGAAAAAAAAAATAAAAAATAATAATAATAATAATAATAAATAAATAAATAAAAATTCTTAATTTTTTTATAATGTCATGTAGTAGTTAAAAAGGTTGTACATTAATCTATCAAGTATAAGTTGTTTTATCACTCATAAATGCAAGTGGGTAGTGTTTTCTCTTCACGGAGCATCTACGACTCTTATTGATGCACATGTCATCGGATCGTCATGTTAGGTGAAGCACTCCTATTGACAATTAATAGTCTTTCGTTTGGCCTGACAATCCTATGAATTCTTTGCACCACTTGGCAACTTTGTACAATGAGTAGCTTAGTGGATTGGGACTAGAGTCGAGTCTTAAATGTTTTCCTGCCAGTTTAACCCATCTAGTATTTTCTTCTTTTCCTTCCGAGAGAATTTTTCTATGGCGACGCTCAAGGTTTTTCTTCTATGGAGATTTCATGGCTAGAATTCGTTGTGTCCATGCACAATTGTAGTGTTTTTCCAGGTAAAACTTATTCTCGCATTTAGATATTTAGATAGTTGCTAGTGTTTTTCCAAGTTTTTATATTATTAATTCTAAATTGTTTTAACAAGGTTTTTCCGCTGCCTTCCTGAACATTTGGAGGCATTTATATTTGGTTTTTACATTAAGAAGGTAAGTTGAGCACAGGTTGAGCAACGCAGAGAGTAATTATTGTCCCTATTTCCCTTCTCCAAGTTTATATTTTTACAACGTCATTCTGGATTTGCACTTTATTTACTTCCTAATTGATTACTCATTGCCTGTGTTGCACGTTCATTGCGCTGATGATATGGGGAAGCAAACAAATGTTTTGGTCGCAAAACCCAGGTATGCAATAAGTCTCAACTCTTCTCAGGTGCAACCTATAATATATGATGGAATGTTTTTAAGTGCTTATCTTTAGAATTCCCACTGGGGGATTTTCCCTCTATTTACAAATGATTTGGGCCTACTCATAGGCCTGACCTGGTATGATTCCTTTAACTTAGCAGGCTCACCCCTTTGATATTTTGCCTCTCTCCATCTCATCGAGAGGGTATTATGCAATACAATACTTATATATATATAGCATTCATGAAAATTCATGCATTGCCATTGGAATTATCCATAGGTTAATATTCAATATATATGAACAAACCCCTAAGTATTGTTTTTTTTTAACAATGGTTAACGCCAAGGTTCGAGCTTGTAACCCTTCCAGTGGTGCATTTACTTCCCTTTGAATACTTTCCCAAATAGCTTGTTATTTTTGGTTGACACAACACAACCATTTTCTTAGTATCTTATTAAGAGTCATAACCCTTCATATACTCTATAAATATAAACGATATTGTATTACAATTCTCAGGTTTTGAAATCGGTCTAGATTAATCTCGTGTATGTTATTTGTAAAGATACAGGGTTTCAAAATCCTCTCCGTCCTTCTTCAAATGGACTCGATGTGTATGCTAGGATTTAGCTGAAGGGTTTTGTCCCCTTTTTTACTTATTTTTCTTCTCTATTTGATTATGAAGAAATACTGTATACATGTACTTCATTATGATTTACAATGTTAAATCCAATCATGCCACTTCTCTCATTTTATAACCAATGCACTACTCTTGAATATGTCTATATGTAATTCATTTCTACGTCTCGAAAATAATAAGCTTTATCTTAATAAAAGAAGCTTAGTGCTTTTTTTTAAGATAACACATATTATGTATATATACATATACTAGGATAAGAATATGCATTTCATTCATTGTTTTTCGTATGACTGGTTTAGAGTTCTCCTTCTACTTAGATAGCATACTGTATATAATTCCCTAATTCCTTTGTATAGTAATCTAGAATAATTCAAATTCACTTTAGTTTTATTATCTACATAAAATATCTTTGCACTCGAGCATGGACATTACTTTTATGCATTAGCAAAATTACTCTATAACTTACTTTACAAAAACATTTATATAATAACTCTGCATTTTAATACAAGATCAAAATACCATTCTCTTAAATATGCAATGTTATGTACTACACTTTATAAGTAAATAAAATTCCATTATTGAATATATGCAGTCATATCAATGGCATTTATAATCAGTAATTAGAGAAAAAAATGAACGCGTCTGCTAAGTCAGAAAAACATAGGTTCGAATCCTTTTACCTTGATGAGAAACTAAATTAGTAAATCCAATAATGCCAAACTTTTCCAACCCAAATATTCCAATAAATTGGTCGTTATCGCCTCATCTTATTATTTACAAATCCTAGTTTACTTCGACGTTTCCAATTTCCCTTGGAACCTCCATCAGTATATTCCTTCCAACTAATCTATTGGCTTTGCCCTTGGACTTATCCCTATTAAGATCTAGTTCTAACAATTTTTTTACTATAAAGAGTGAGTGTGTTAAGATCTAGTTCTAACAATTTTTTTACTATAAAGAGTGAGCGTGGTTCCCCATTTATATGTAGTATGGTTTTCAATTCAAACTTTTAGAGTAGAGCTGCACAGGAAAAATGCCATATGACAATTTTCCGAGATGATAAGAATTTGTTCTCAATTTACGAAGGGACATATTAACTTCGATTAACAGAAAGAAATCAATTATCATGGTAAGCAAAATTGAGAATAACTCAATATTCGATGAAAAGGCAAAGGTTCAAATTGATATTTCTAAACAATATTTCAAAGTCTAAATATCCAATAAACGATTAAAGTAAATAAGGGATTAATTGCCAAGCATTTGTTGAGGAAGATAGAAAAGTTTAGCATATCTGTCATATGTCCAGAATCCAAGTGAAAAGAATTAATTTAAGTGGGTATTAAAAGGATTTATCTATACACTCATGCATAGTGAACAATATCTCCTTTGCAAGAGGACAATTGGAATCCTGTGTGATGAGGTTTCAATCCCTCTCCCAAAAATAACTTGAAAAACTTAAAAGGGCCTAATTGTAGAGAAAACTAAAAAATAACATATGAGTAAAAATTAAAAAATAATTTATTAGTAAATGTCTTAGTTAATATTGTGTCAATTGAACTTTAGGCACATGTGGGGATATGCATGAAATATAAGTAAGAGTTTGTTTTCATTTTTATGAAATATAAGTAAAAGTTTGTTTTCATTTTTATATATCGATACATTAAAAAAATATTACAAGTTAAATTATAAAGAAAATAAATATATATTAATTCTATTATAATCTAAATTATAAAGAAAATAATTATAGGACATTTTAACAAATGGCTCGTTAATATTGTGTGCTCAATTGAGGTATCTATTTTGCATAGAGCCTTGATATTGTGTGGTTAATTGAGGCATCAATTTTACATAGAGCCTTGAGCATTCTTAATTTGTATATTTGTGATGTTTATATTGATAAGCAATGTACACAAGTTTTTGCTAGTATTACATTCTGACTCAAGCGTTTGCGGCTTACTATACAAAAAGATTATTATATTAAAACATTAAAAAGAATGATAAGTAATTTTGTTTTTAATTATATATATAATTTAATTAATAATTATATTTATTAAAAATTTAAAAATAAATATAATTTTTAAATATATTTATATGAATGAGATTCAAAAGTAAATATAATATCTGATACTCTAATTTTGAAAATTACATATACATGTTTATTAATTTATATGATCCATTTTTTTTTTAAATATGTTATTTATTTTTACACGTTCAACTAAGTGTAAAATCTAGAGTAATAGAATAAACCCAACTTATGGTGTAACATTTACATATGGTTAATGATTTTTAGACCATTTTTATATAAAAAATAAAATTAACGAAAATAAATTTTATGATAAATTAGTTATAAGTTTTTTACTATTTTATATGTAAAAATAAAACTAACATTTTAAAATATAAGTTTTGATCATAAAAACAAATTTAATAATAAATTAATCATATTTTTAGGCAACTTTTATATGCAAAAATAAAATTAACATTTTAAAATATAGATTCTACCATAAAAATAAACTTAATAATAAATTTATTACAAATTATTACAGTTATTTATTCAAAATGTTTTTTTTTTTTTGTAAAAACACTCTCATACATGCTTTTGGTTAAATTTTTTTACCTCATATATCTTTAAAACAAACTAAATAATCTCCATTTTCCACTCTTTTTAAGTTTTGATAGACCAAGCTTGATCTTAGGGGACGTTAATCATCATCATCATATATAATAATATATTTTAAAATTACTTCAAAATATCTACATTTTATGGTTTTATATATAGTAATATATTTGAAAATTACTTTTTTTTTCCACCAATAAACCTAACCCCTTAGGACTCCTTAGGAATCGAGGCTTTAACTCGTGACCATCGGTTAAAAAAATATCTATACTCTATAGTTTTTTATATAGTAATATATTTTAAAATTACTTTTATATTTGATAACAACTAAAGATTTAAAAAAATATCTATACTCTATAGTTTTTTATATAGTAATATATTTTAAAATTACTTTGATATTTGATAACAACTAAAGATTTAAAATAAATTCTAAAACGCGTTTGGAGTTATATTTTTTTATATTTGATATATTTTATTTTTTATACTAAACATAACTAATATACTAAAACATTTAAAATAAAACTTAGGTGTTATTTTCCTTTACATTATCTTTTAATGTAAGAGGTGTGTACTAAGCAGTTATATTGCTTATAACCTTACACGAAACATGTGCTCTCTAAAAGTTAGGTAGATAGGAATTTAATTTATCAAGCTTATAGAAAACATGATCTCTCTATGGCTATACTTGTATTTGAATGATATAAAGTTGGTAGATTGATAGGCTCTCTTTAATTCTCATTTTTTCTAAGCATTGTATTGACTATTGAACTATCAAGTCTTTTACATTCTTTGTTACATTGATCTCTTGACTGGGTTTTCTTTTACTCATTATGCCTTCAACATTACTATTTTGTTGGGTCTTACACTATTCAATGCTACAAATTGATCCCTCCAATTCCGATAGGATAATTACTAGCATTATACTATTATTTTATTTAGCATCTTGTTTGCTTATATTAAGATATGTTAGAGCTCTTGTTTGTCACAAATTGATAATATTTAGTGAATTTAGGGATATTCTTTAATATCCTATGAACGACCGTACTATGTAACAAGTTCATTGAGTGAACCCCGTGCAATTTATGCATCTCTATTTGTTCTTAAAAATTTAATATAGTATCCACTTTAATAAATTGCTTAATAATTTCATTTTTTTGTTTAAAAAAATGTACTCAACTTTCCTTAAAATATTTATTTATAAAAATCATAAAATACAAACTATTAGTACTACATAGATCTCTCAATGCATTATTTCAAACAGAGCTCTTCTTTTATATAACTTTTTAAGATTTATATGATTGTATTATCTACCTTGTTTACCAAAAATACTACCATAAGACTCTTTATTTAGATGCCCAGTTAATGGAAAGTCATCCACCATGTTTTTTCTATGCAAACAATTAAGACTTGACAATCTTAAATAGACAAACCTCTAATGCCATAAGCATGACCAATGTTATTTTTATGCAACCAACTAAAACTCGTCAATCTTAAATAGCCAAAACTCTAATTCCATAAGCATGACTAATCTTTAACGGTTGCTTTAAAAGAGAGAGATATTTGGGACTTTTCTAATTAGCCTTCCATTTTGAACCAGAATTTTACATGTATTATTTCACAAATAGATTCTAGATTTTGTATTATTTGTTCAATGCAAATTACAGTGTTTAATATTATGAAAACAATATACATCTGTAATGTGTTTTTTTTTTTTTTTAATATTTATGATCCTTTTATTGATGAAAATTACTTTGTTATCACGATCTGATTTTACTTTTGGTTGCAAGTTCATCGACTGTAAACATATCCTTGTTTTTATTTATTTGATTACTTTAATGACTATCTAAAAACCAACTTATTTTGAATTTTCTTGTATTCTATTACAAGTAACAAACATTGAATCACTAGTTTCAAAATGATTTTTTTTTTTTAAATTGCATTATTTTTATTCACATCAAACTGCTTTCTACATTGAAGTGCTAAATGTCCCAAATGTTGAAACTAATGGCATTGATTAGGAAATTTTTCATACATTTGAGCTTAGCCATGGGATTTATGATTATGAAAATGGCTCTAACCTTTGCCTCTTCTACTTGCAAAGAAATTAAAATTTGTTCTTTTTTTATGATAATTTATTGATTTTACTCTTTCTAGATCTTCTTCTAATAAATCTTGTTGCACCTATGTTATTGAATATGAACCTCCTCTGGTGCCTCTATTGTTGTTGGCTTAAAATTGTGACTTGAATGCATTTTCCATGAGAAAATCACCTTATTTATTCATCGTTTTCTCACGAGTTTGAAAATACCATATTGAAAAGAACGTATAATCCCATCAATAGAAACTTGTAGCATATTTTTTTATTCTTCTATAACTACAACAAGTAGCTCAAATCAAACAACAATTTGCACATTTTCAAGATATCCTTTGATCATTTATAATCTTGTATGTTTGACTTTCTTAGTTCTTTGATATCAGTTATGTAGTTTTTTCCATGCCTATGTGTACTTTGTAGCAATTGCATACTTTAGTAAAATTGACTCGTTGATTGCTTGCAAGATCAAAACAATATTGCAGCATCCCTTTTACTATTCTTCTCGAGAAGATCATTTTACGCTTGTGATAGGGCATTATATTTTGGTTCTATGAATAAGCTCTCCATGAAGTCCCATAACTCTTGGGAACGAAATAAATCCTTCATCTTGATATTCCAATACCCATGGTTCTTTCCATTGGTTGCGGAATATGGAGTTGAGTGATATTAATTCTTCTCACACCCTCCATTCTTCGACTAGATTGAACGATTATACAAATGATTGCACAAAACATTAAAACAACACTAATGATTTTACAAATTTTGCATACATCTAGGAGGATTTGCTTTATTGGTTGCTTTTTCCTAGTTATATTACGTGACTTGGATATTGCTACGATTGAATCAAATCACGTTTTCTTTAGTTGGTGCTATTGCTTGGCTATATTTGATGATTTATAGATTGCTACAACGTAATTTCCTTTGTGGTCATGCATGCCCAAAGTAATGGGCCTATTTTTTTGACATATTGCTAATGAAATATAATTGACTGCACTTTCAAACTTATTGAAGGCCACTCAATGGAGAAACATTGTTGTGATGTGATTGTAAATGAGTTTATGTAACTTGATAATATGAAAAAAACGAGAAATGTGTGCTTCTATAAAGGGATATGTGAATATGTTATATGTGAATATGTGGCTGCTAATGGAAACAAAAGACAAGCAACATGCTCTTGTAGTGACAGGTGAAGTCCCCATCGATTCTCACTTTCTTAAGAATTTTATGGATTTGACACCAATTTGATGGATTTATTAAATAGTTAATCCAGTAGTATTGCTAATACTAGTGGAGAAGAATAAAAAAAATGCTATGTAATAAGGGATAGTAACAAACAAAAAAACACTATATAATAGAAGATAGTAATGAACAAAATACACAAATAAAAAACAAACTAGGAAATAAAACCTAGTATGAGTTGTTCCTCATACAAATTTTATTCTTCTTAGAATACCATACAAATCTACCTTAGGTAGATCTTACACGCTTTATTTCTAACAAGTAGATGTAATATAAATGAGAATAGATTAAATTTACTATTGTAGTGAAAGCATATACTCTTTTATTGATAAGCGAAGTACCTTCATTTAACTTTGCCAATTGTAAAATGCTTTATGTCAAGCTTATTATTCTCAACTTACACTATTTATATTGCTTACATTTCACGATGAAAATATTATCATTTGTGTATCTTTAAAAAGAAGTATAGCATTGTTACTACTATCGCACATTCATAATTGTGTAGTATAATGATTGAGATACTCTCACATAAAAATAACTAATTTTAAATTAAATTATATTAAGTTTAAGTTAAAAAATAATAATTTGATAAGATGAAATGGAGATAATTTGATTTAAAATTTGTTGGATTTTAAATTAAAATATTTTGAGTTAGATATGGATAATTCTAAAACAATCAATGAAACTTGAATGAATGAAAAGTAAAAAAACAAGGGAGAAAGCTGCAAGCAGCTAATTCCGTGCCAACTAAAAGATGCATCCTTGGAACATATGATATGGAAGGTACAATTCATAACAAGAGGTGTTGTATAATTTTAAAGCTCTGAGATGGTGTGCAGCCAAGGGAAGAGGGAGATATATGCATTGAGAACCAATAGGTAAGAGAGCACCTCTATATTGAAGCAAAAATACATTTCAGTATTCAAGAAGAGAAGAAATATGGAGCATATTAATCCAAAAGCACTGAGAAGAAATGTAAGTATTGTGTTAGAATGTTAAGTTTAATCATTTGGGAATATGTGAGATATATTAATAATAGTAATAATGGTATTAAATAATTTGATGTATTATAGATGTTTTTATAATGAATAATTAGTGTAGATAATTTTTGGAATTACATTATGTTAATAATTTAAAAATATCTCAGTATTGTGTCACTTCATCTATTATAAAAACAAATGAGAATATTTAAAATATATATCTATATAAAAATATGAATCAGCTAAATTAACATTACAATTTAGTTCACACAAACTTATGAGAAAGCATAGAGTTTGTATATATAATAGCAACTGAATGTGAGGACCAACAGAGCAGAAGTAGAGGTGACTAAGCAGCATGAGACTGGCCCTTACAAATGTAGGGATTCCTACAGACCAATATCAATGAGTTTTTTATTTCCAGAACCCATCTCTTTCTTATCATCAACAAGTTGTGACGAAGTTACTTGAGCATATAATGGATACTGTCAACTTCTGTAGAAAGAACATGCATACACTATAATGAGTATGAGGTTGGAATCTTATCATGTCACACGGGATATCAGAATCGATCATGTCACACATGATAATAGAACCGATATTCTTAGTGCAAACTGTAAGAAGTAGGAACAATGGATAAATGCTTTTCTCATTCTTCCATCTCCAATGGCCGTTGCAATTTTAATCCATTATAGAAATGATCAACATTTTCTGTTGAATGAATTCCTCTGTGATTGTGTTTGTTCGGGGACAGAATTGATGTAATCATGACATAAAGTAGTGTAATTTGGAATTTGGTGTCTTATTTGATGGATATATTGCAAGATTTTCATCACGCTAATCATTGTCAAGGGATGCTCCGGCTATAGCCTGTTGCAGTTGAAAATGGGTCGAGCCGCTAAAGATCTTCCGATCTTTCATGAGATAGTAAGAGGAGATGGGCAGCAGTAAGTAAGAGTTAAGTTAGTAGGATAAATACGAACTTCCTCAAATGATCCTACTCTTCTAACCTATGGGCTGGTGCAAGCTAATGTTGGTCACTCATGACGCGTTAGTTGGAATGGACTTCTGAAAAAACAGTAGACAATCGGATCATCTTCTGGAATATATAACTATTATTTATGGAAATTAAGTATAAATCCCAAAAAATGGGGTTATCCTAAGGTTGTATGTTATTTTTTTAAAGAAAACATAACGAATATGTTTGCGTTGGGCCCGGGTTTGGTATGCAAATAGTGGAATTTTGTGAAAAAAATTATATAGAGTTATAGATAACAAGTCGTTCTAGTGCAACACTATTTTTCCATATTTATTTATGTTAATTCTAAATTTGTTTTTAAATTAAGGAAGTCAACCAAGCCCTAAAATGAATAGGTTGAACGTTGGGCCCCGACATCATGGTCTTAACATAATCAATGAAATTTGTATTTTTTTAGAATGTAGGTCTTTGTGTGTACTTGTGCGGATTCTTTTCTGTTTTCAAAATAGGTGAGCCAATCAAAAGTTATAGCCAGAATAAATAACCTACTTTTTGTGTAAGATTGACGTTAGTCCAATTAAAATTAAATAAAAAATAGAAAAAATAATAGATTTAATAAAAAATTACATATTCGAAATCTGGACACATAATTATACAAGTGTGTGCAATTTCATCACCAACGGACAAGTGTAGCATATGCAGAATCATGCTCAAAATAGAGGAAGTTATAGAATAATATGTATTTTGTTATAACAGAGTCCAAGCCACTTGGTTTGGCAACCTAAACCTAAAACCAAAGCATCCAAGTCATCCACCATGTTTGTGGGAAAGGAATTTCCCACCAAAATTTAGAAATTTAAACAACACGTATGCATTATTTTAAATACACGCATATGCACAAAAAGCGCATACGCACTAATAAAACGTGCGTGCATTTGTTTACTAATCCAAAATATACTTTTTCTTTCATCTTAATCTATCTCAAACCCCCTACCACTGCTCTCCTTAACTCTAATCCTCCTCCTCTCCTTTGTATGTTCCTTTTCCTCCCTAACCCTACTCCCCTCCACCCCATTTCAACCCCTGTCTCTCTCTCTCTCTCTTTCTCTCGCTCTAATTCTCTCCCCCTTCAATCCTGCTCTATCTCCCTATATAACCAAACTTCCTCTTCTTCTCCCTCTCCCTACCCTCTACCTAACCTTGCTCTCCTTCTCGCTCTCCCTCCTATATCCATCTCCCTAACCATAACCATCGTCCTCTCTCTCTCTCACTCATCCCATCTCTTCCTAAACCCCCCTCATACCCCTCCCCCCCCCCCCCTCTCATTATCTCCTTAACCATGCTCCCCTCTCCCCCTAACCCTCATCTTCTCACTCTTTCTCTATAACAATTATCTCTCTCTCTCTACTTAACCCTCCTCCCCCTTTTCTCCCCCCTTTGTCCCTATCTCTCTCTCTTTTTCCCTCTTTCTCACTAAAATGGAAAGACCACGTAGCGGAGGTTTCCCTCAAATTAACCTTTTATAGTTCCCCTAAACCAATGCTCAAGGATTTACAGAGAAGCGTAGGGAGTAGGAGGATGAATTTGCCTTTGACAAAGCTTAGGGGATTATCGATAGAGAAGATAAATACAAGAAAACAAGGCTTAATACAGCTAATTTCACAGACATAAATGATGCCTTCACCATGGGTGACAAGACCCACGATGCCGCTATCTGGACTTATGTTGATATCATGTAGTAGAGGCCCTCAATAGGGAAAAGGAAGAAACCCCAAGGCTAGTTGTGAAGAAGCACCAGGAAGGAGATGAACATAAGGTGAAAGATAAATATGGGTTCACTCAGGCCCCAGTGGCGCAGCTTTCCTGGATGCGAAGGAATCAATGGGACCAAGCTCAGGATTAGGACAATGATGCGAAGAAGGCAGAGGATTCATTGGACTAGGATGCCCTCGATACCACTCATTGGATTAGCATGTGGGATGGTACACCTACTGTATGAAGGATGAACAGTGATGCGACTTTGGGCATTGATTGGCGTAACATATTAGAAGGTGGGATGCTACACCTACCCTAGGAAGGGTTAACAGTGATGTGAGTCCTAAGTATCTACCAAGTGATTAAATGCTCAAATAGAAGATGAAATGGTTCCTTGGTAAGAATGTAAACCTAAAACGCTGGAATCAAAACGGTCTTGCTATTTGTTGGCATTCCTCTAGCCATGTGAAATATGTAAATGTTGTATGCGAGGAGGGTGTAACGACTCCAAAATCCATCAAAAATTAAAAATTTTCTATGTAGTATAAATGCTACATTTTACTATGCAGAAAATATACTTGTGAGTATTTAACTCTTATTTAACTATTTAACTACATTTGTATTTGCGACACTTGTTTCCCTACAAGATTCATCGTTTATTTAATGTGTCTTACTCCTGAATACAGAGTTATTTTAACTGTCTTTAATGTAATAATTTATTGCTTATGTCGACATTGATAGTTAATTTGTCATTCTTCGTGGTAGCAATACGATTTAGTAGTTATACTTATGTCATTAGTACTGAATATGTATTCTTTTGTTGAAGGGGATGTTGGTGACACCCTGAAGCTTACTTAGCTTTTTAAGTTGACGCTTCATGATTACTTG
Source organism: Larix kaempferi (assembly GCA_027924585.1). Taxonomy (NCBI): domain Eukaryota; kingdom Viridiplantae; phylum Streptophyta; class Pinopsida; order Pinales; family Pinaceae; genus Larix; species Larix kaempferi. The sequence goes on along the minus strand of BSBM01000904.1, from coordinate 27,328,243 downwards.
GGTCAGGTTACAGGTTTGGTTTACATCATAATTTGGTATTGGTATTATGACCATGGTTAACCACTTATACTATGAAACGAGAACTCGACACAGTTCTCGTTTTTCTCTCTCCTAATTTTAGTAGGTATTTTTAGCTCCGTTTCAAAAAGGGGTGATGCCAGTATCACACAATTTCATTTCGAGGCATTTTTTGGGACCTTTGAATTATCTTTATCGTAAAAAAAAAATTAGTTTCCATTTTCAGGTACATTTTTAGAAATTTAGCAAAATAGCATACATTTTTAAGCAATTTATAATGAAAAACATATACATTTTGCAATTTTTTCTATAAAATAAGACATTTTTATGGACAAAATAAGACACTTTTATTGACAACATTGTAAAAAATTCCAGACAATATAGACATTTAAAACCATTTTCAATCAATTTTTAGATATGTTTTGTGTAAAAATGATACTATTTCATATTATTTTCTGAAAAGTGTTGATTCACATAAATTCAAGAAAAACTATACAAATTATTTGTAAAAAACATATTTCAAACATTATATATAGAAATTTTATTTCTAAAATTAAGTCTGAAAGTCAAAACATTACTAATATATCTTATCAAAATATTATCAAACTTAGCATTTTTTTCAAAACATGAAACTAATCAACAATATCATGGAGGCCAAATTCATGTCCTCTTCTGCTGCATGTTTCCCCCCTCTAACATTATAATAAAATAAATTAAAAAACAAATTAAACTAACCCCTAACAACATTATAATAAAAAATTCCTAACAACATTATAATAAAAAATTTAAAGAAAAATTAAAAACAAATCAAATTAACCCCGTCGATGCCCGGCATCGAGGGGGCCGTGAGGGCCGCCCTTTGGTGCCCAAGCGAGTGACCTCCCTTGCTTGGGCGCCAAAGGGTGGCCCTCACGGCCCCCTCGATGCCGGGCATCGACGGGGGCCCTGAGGGCCGCCCTTTGGTGCCCAAGTGAGCGACCTTTAAACAAAATTTAAAAATACATTAAAAAAAAATACTAAGTATCTATATACTAACCAAATTTACATTATAAATTTTTTTTAAAAAACTATACAAAAACTTAAAAAACAATTAAAACAAAAATTTAAAAACAATAAAAAAATCAAACTAAACAAAATTTTAAAATAAATTAAAAAACAAAATAATTAAAAAAAAAATTAAACTATAAAAAATTAAACAAACTTTAAACAAAAATTTATAAAAAATTAAACAAACTTAAAAAAAAAATTAAACAAAATTTAAAAAAACATAAACTATACAAAAATTCAACAAAATTTAAAAAAAATAAAACAAAATTTAAAAAATAAAACAAAATAAAAAAAAAAAACTATACAAAAATTAAACAAAATTTTAAAAAAAAAAACAAAATTAAAAAAATTAAAAAAAACTATACAAAAATTAAACAGAATTTAAAAAAAAAAACAAAATTTAAAAAAACTCAAAACAATGCAACGGGCGGCCCTCGAGGCCGGCCGTCGATGCCCGGCATCGAGGGCCGGCCTCGAGGGCCGCCCGTTGGCGCCCGAGCGGCGGACGTCCGTTTTTTTTGGTTTTTTTTTTAAATTTTGTTTAATTTTTTATAGTTTTTTTTAATTTTTGTATAGTTTATGTTTTTTATAAATTTTATTTAAAGTTTATTTAATTTTTTATAAATTTTATTTTGTTTAATTTTGTTTAAAGTTTGTTTAATTTTGTATAGTTTATTTTTTTTTAATTATTTTGTTTTTTAATTTATTTTAAAATTTTGCATAGTTTGATTTTTTATTGTTTTTAAATTTTTGTTTTAATTGTTTTTAAGTTTTTGTATAGGCTTTTTTTAAATTTTTTATAATGTTAGTTTGGTTAGTATATAGATACATAGTATTTTTTCTTAATGTATTTTTAAATTTTTAATTATAATGTTATTTTAGTTTAGTATAGATATATAGTATTTTTTTTTAATGTATTTTTAAAATTTTAATTATAATGTTATTTTAGTTTAGTTTGTTTTTATTTTTTTTTAATTTTTAATTATAACATTAGTTTAAATGTTAGTTTAATTTGTTTTTAATTTTTTTTTTTAAACTCAAAGCTAATATTCGTGGAATAGGGAGCATTCGTGCAAGATGGGAGTGTATTAAACCAAGTCGTAGATCCCGAAGGAATATGACATCTGAAATGATGGGTATAGATGTAGACTCAGATTGTGCGCCCATTGATAATAGAGAAGAGTATGGGTCATCTACATCTTCATCAAGTCCTTCATCTGCAGAAAATGTAGATTCTGATGGGGTGTCAGAATCCATGGATGAATTTGAAGAAACAGTGTAGATGCTTTTTATTAGTATGATTTTTGTAATTGAAACTCTAGAGGAGTTTTTGATGATGGGGTGTCAGAATCCATGGATGAATTTGAAGAAGCAGTTTAGATGCTTTTTACTAGTATGATTTTTGTAATTGAAACTCTAGAGGAGTTTTTGAATATTTATATGAACCATTTGTTCTTGTATGGTCTAATATATTATCTCATTATGAATCGCATCATAATTCCTTTGTTTTTATATGGTTATAATGGTGAAATTATTAGAGAAATTTGTTTTTTTGTTTAATATGCAATTTTCCTGAAAGTTGTAATTTATCTCTTCAAGAAAAAAAAAAATTCCAATTTAAGGTTGATTTTAAAGTTTTGTTAAACAACAATATGGGATGTTTAGGCCATGGCTCTATTTTTTACCCTAAAAAAAAATACGTGTATACTGGCATCAACACTTTTCTATTTAGGGGGTGTTTTTGGTGTTTTTTTTGCAAAAATCATCGTTTTTATGAGTAGAGTTCTCGTTCATAGTATATAGTTCTCGTTTCATAGTATAAGTGGTTGGTTATCATGGATATAGCAATTAAGTTACATAGTTAAATTGCATTACAAATATAAACTTGGTCTATTCTCTACTATAAGGTTGGGAATCCTTAACCAAGTCTCGATGGTGGTATAATATAGTTGTCCAAAACTAAATGAAAAGGGTTCAATTAACACAATGGTGCCATAGAATTTATCCACGATACGAAAATATGGGGAGGACTATAGCGTAAAAGATTTAAATCTAAGTTATAGTGTTTGGCAGCTGTAAGACATTTAATGTAACCGACTTCTCGAGTACAGAACCTCAAACAATAACATCGAAAAGGGAATTTCAAGGGTCATTTGGCTTAATAGCAGAATGGAGAGCATGGCTCTTTGGAGCTCTCGGCGACCATGGTCACAGGACTACCTACGCATAAGTTTCTGAGTTAAATTCTGTTGTATTCAAACGTGGCCATGGTGTTTTGGTTATTTGTTCTTTTGCATGCAAACCCTAGAGATTCAAGCTCTCGCTTCTTTGTTTTCTCAGCCATTGAAGTTATGGTGAGAACTCAGAAAGTAATCAAAACTAACAAAGGTATGGTTATGTGTTCACTTGTAATAGTTTTAACTATTCGTAATTTTTGTTTTATGCATTTGTTGCTCATCATTTTAATCATTTTCCTTCTTGTATTGAAAGAGAAAATGTCTCGTCTCATGGTATTGACTTGGGACTCGATGCTAGCTTTGGTTAAAGGAAGGTCAGCTCCAGTGGTTGAATACCATGGTAAGCTTTGGGCCTTTCACCCGATGATGCCTTTGACAACAGTACTTACGGTTGTTGTTTGTGTTGCCTCTATCCAGTGATTGTTTGGGGCATTTGGAATCTTTAGATAGCGTTTATAATGTGAAAGTCTTTCCTGGATAAAGGCCAGTGTTGGGTTTCAACCAACTGTTTTATTTTAAGAAATGTAGTAGTTTTGTTTATCTATTTTTGGAAACCATAGAGGTAACCCTGGATAGTGATACTATGCTTGTAGAACTTTGAATGGAACGTAGAGTTACTGTTTGATAATAATGAAATGTTAAATTTACTCTTGGCCTCTTCGATAATTTAACTGTTTGTAAATTAAGATGAAAGTGTAACTTTTTTGGGCCAAGCCCTTGATTTATAATTCCATATTTGTCTTATAATGCTCAGTTTCGGTTCTGAGTTTGTAATGTTAATAGGTTTTGGTTGCTACAGGGTTTAAACCCTAAACCCTACTGCGTATCATTTTCTATTAATTTTTTTTATCAAGGGTAGTTTATATATACAAGATAGGGTAAGTCCTAAGAGACTCGAATCCTTTATTAAACATTTGTAAATACTTAACTTCTTTGTTAAATGATTACCCAACTGTATAATGTTTATAGTTCTGTTATTGAATGATGATGTTTCGAGAATTTTCTTTGTGTATTACTCTTTGTTTGTAATAAGGGTTTTTATAATTGTTTACAACCGATAATGGCGAATGTTTGTTTTAAATAAAACAATTTGTTTATTAAAAGAAAATCGGATCATAGCCCCAAGCCTCTGTATGCTCAAAATCGATTATCTGAGATAACCCTGATTCTGATAATAATTATTTATATGTTTTGGATTAATATTATTGAGGGTTCGTTTAGTTGTTTCTATAAGTATGTTTTAAATGTTTGGGAAGTAATTTGGAACTAGAGGCAGAACTCTAAACTGTATTCAATTGTATAGATCTTATCGAAACTTATAAATGATGCTTATGTTTATTCTACTTCTGTTTGTAATAGTGATAATTTTATAATGCTTTCTTGTAGGGTATAGATATTGATTTATGAAGATGTATAGAGTTATTTTGTCTATAAATTATACTAATAGAAATTATGAAATATATGTAATATATGTACATAATTTGATTTTATAATAGATATACTGTTTATACGATGAATATTATTGATATATACTTAGCATCAATATTGACTGAGAAACGAATGGGATTTCTATCAGTATGTATAATTGATTATTATTTAAACTAGCTAATGTTCTCCAGTCATTATGAACTATAGAAGAAATAAGCTGTATCTTTAAGTTTTCTGGGTATTATTTTAGTATACATTTTATAATTATGTCTATATATTATTGCAAAATAGAAGATCAACATTCTAATTGGAATATTGAGATCATCATTCAATCTATCAATATTAGATCATTTAAATCTATCTACTTAAGCTAACTCCCTGTACTGGAGTAAATCACTATTATGAATGGAAAAATACAGGGAGATTTTATTTCATCAATCATCATTTATAGATCTATTTTATTCAAATTTTAATATAGAAATTAATATCAGTTCTATCTACCACTCATTCTAACAACTAGGTTAATATCTAGGAAGCAACAGATAATTTGATAACATATAAATAAAATCTTCAGAAAATATATCAGCAGACTAGAAGTAATTAAACTAGAACAATGTAGAACCTGTGTAAAACTGTAGAGGTGGACAAACACCCAAAGAAGACCGTTCCTCCCAACTGTCTCTTGAAAGCAGCCAAGATTACTTGCTTTAGGACCCCGAGCCTGTTCATTGAACCACTAGGATGAAGATGCTGTGTAGAACCATGTGACAATCTTTTTGTACTTTAGCAATCATGAAGACTTGCATAAAAAGCACTCTCTGTGTACTTCAACAATCATGAAGACTTACATACAAAAACACTCTCTCTACAACTCAGCAGCATAATACAGTCTTACTCTGCAACTCACTAGCTAGTATCCCCTCATCGAATCTCTTGTGTTCTCAACATGGCAGTTTTCAGCCAGCACAAGGAAAAATTTGTGAGCTTCCTCCTCAATTCGATGGCTATAAAGATTGCCTAGGTCTTTTGGGTCAGTTTAACATTTAATGGGCCACCTACTCAGTTCCACTATCCTTGGGGAAAATGACCACATTTTTAAGGAAGTTTCCCCCTACAACAGCTAGTAAGTGAATGCAGATGCTGCCACTTGTCAATTGCCTTCTACACCAGTTTCATTCCTCCTAGTGGGTCAGTGAACACTCTTCAACAATCCTCTTTGGATGAGTGTATCCTATTTTAATTTATTAAATAATATTAATATTCAATTATAATCATCCTTGAATAATGCTAGTTTTAAATATCAATCCTCTTTGGATGAGTGTATAATGCTAGTTTTAAATATCAATCACAAGTTTGGCATATGGCATATGCCCGAGGTGATTAATCTCCTCACCGTATGAAGTATACTTTTAATGCTATTTTTAAATATCAATAGCAAGTTTGGCGCAGTCATAATATAGCATATGCCCGAGGTGATTAATCTCCTCATCGTACCGAGAAACAAATGGCGATACCAAATCCAAGATGTAAAGGTAAATAATTTCCCATAAAAGCCTTAGAAATAAAATTTGGATACCAATAAATGTTCCGAAAAATAAATAAACATTGGGATTCACATTGGAAACATTTTAAAAAACATAAAGCACTTTGAAGTGAATTTAAAATACTCCTTTGTTAAAATGATTGGATGATTGGTATGACAAGTATTTAAGTAGCCTTTCCTTTTCCAAGGAAAAAAGTAGCCTTTCTTTCATTAATTTACAATAATGAAAAGGCTTTTTAAACAGTTCCTTTCATTAATTTACAATAATGAAAAGGCTTTTTAAACAGTTTTCGGAGATGTATTTTCTAAATAATAATTAAAATTTTAAATTTTTTAAAAGGTAAAAAGGTGTATTTTTTTTATGACTGTACTTTTTTTTAAATCAAATGCTAAATTCCCACCTTCCAACGCTAACGGAAAAGACTGCAACACAAAGTTACAAATAAGTAATATTACCAGCTTTGTGGCTTCTGAGAAGAACCTGAAGATGAAAGCTGTAAGCAATGAAAGCTTGGACAGTGAGAGTTACAAACAAAACAGATTTAGAGAAGCAGAGTATGTGAATGTTTGTTGATAGTCATTTATATTTAAATATAGATATACATCTGCGAAAGATTATCCGAGGGAATCAAACACAGTTCAGAATGCGGTACACATCTAGTTTGCATGCACACAGTTTCGAAGATGGAAAGACAGAAAAAGAATTTACATGTATATGGGTAACTTAAAAAACAAAAGCACTATAATCCTGGCGATACTTCACAATATTTCGTTCCATGTATTGCTAACAAATAAAGTAAAATACAACGTTTCGAAATTGTTTCTATTATATCATATAAATATCTCTATATTTAATTAAAAATCCTTCTTCATATAAACATCTTAAAGGACGGATTCAGTATTAAACTAAACGAAGTGATCCACGTAGAAATAACTGATATTTTCAGCCAGATAGCCATAGTGAAACTGCAGTGAAATGTAACATATCAGGGAAGATTCAATATTTATAAACTAAGCGAAGTGATCCACGTAGATATAACAAGTGATAGTTATGTAGCTCTTTCCAGCTAGCCATAGTATCGACAATCAGACAGCGACCTCTGGAATTCCAAATCCTTGTGGACCCCGTCGATGTAAACTTCGGCAGCCTTGTTAACATCCTCTTCAGAATCCTCTGATTCTTTCTTCTCAGACGTAACTGCTGTCGAAACGAAGGCAGGGGAGCCAGTAAAAGCTTGAACAGCTGGCTCATGTTTCAGTGGCTTCACCACGGACTTGGATTGTTTCTGACGTCCGTTCTCCTCTTTTGGTCTTCCTCCACAAATGAAGAACCAGTTTCCACACATCTTGCTGCACTATAAAATCTCAATTACTGATGATAACAAACAATTGCGAAGAAAATCCAGAAGATCTCACTCACAATTTCAGAAATGATGATTCAGTGCATTGAACAATTGTGCCCTCCCTCACCTTATATGTAGCTGCCACTTGTTGTTTCGAAGAAGAAGCCGTGGAGATATTCGATTATTGACCGAAGAAAGGAAATTGGAGATATATTCGATTTTTAACGGAATAAGCCGTTGAGTTATTCGATTTTTGACCAAAGAGCCGGTAACCATAAATAAAAACTAGCGGATGTGAGGGGTCTTCCGTCTCCCTTCCGATTTTCTTGTCTCCAAGTAAAAATATAAATACAAAAAACTAGCGGATGGGAGGAGTCTTCCGTCTCCGTCCCCAGTTATAATAATACAAAAACTAACATTTTTGGCTCGTCTTCAATGCAAAGGTCCGATTCTCGTAACTCAATTACTCTGCAAAAGAAGACAGACGTATTAACTTGCACCATTCAAAGATTCGATTTTTTTTTCTGAAAACCATTACCATTGGATGAGTTTCTTTGGTTAAATAGGTTTTCTTGAGAAATTGGTGTGTCGTACAATGCAATTTGCAGACAGCAAGTGTACGTAACACGGAATAAATTTGTGAACATATAGTAAGAACAAGAAAAGTTGGAATCTATATTTAAAGCTCATTTTTTTAGGTTTTAGTATTAAATATTGTGGGCTATTGTTTTGGCATACCCTGATGCTCAAAGAAGCTGTCGACAAAAGGCGGTGGCTCGAATAAGGGAAATGAATGATTGTCGGACAGGGTCAGACAATACTGCTAAAGAATAAGAACAAATGGCCTCCATTGGCACTGCTATATACTAGAATTCCTCACAACCCGAACTGCCAATGGAGAATTCCGTGACGTTATGCAATCTAACATCCTAAAATTCTTCAAAATATTATTTGTATATTTTGTTGTATAAATCAAAATTCATTTATTTGTTTGACTTATTTTTATATTTAGAAAATATTTCATCAAGTTCAAATCTTGATCTTTTCTTTTTTCATTGATGACTTAGCAACTCAATTAACAAATTTCTATTAAATATCAAATCAACATAGATATACAATTAAGGTATTACCTTGATCATTCATCTTATGTGAGGTGTTGGTTTACTGCATGTATTTGTTAAAACTATAGTTCAATAAGAATGAATCAATGTGATTGTGATAAAGTTTTCAATTTGTAAAATTTATGTTCATGACTCAAAATTTCAAAATTTAGTGGTTGTTGCACATATATTTCTTTCTACAATATCTCAATAAAAAAAATGTTATTGGACACGTATAAGTTTTTCACTTATGTTGATCTACTATCGCCAATCTCATTGTATCTAGTCTCGATAATTGAGTGCAAAAAAGCCTAATTATAATCTAAAACATGTTGTTGTAAAAAAAATTTGCAACGAGCCTTGTTTTATGCTTTACAACATTTCCCTAAGTATCAATAAGCTTGGTATGATAGACTCATTTTACATTTACTTCAAATTTTATCTAAAAGATTCACTAACTAGTATTTCATCTAAAAGATTCACTAATTACTTTTTCTTTATTGCTTCTTCAAAACGTATTGGATCAATAACAAATATAATGCAAAATAGGAAATTAAATCATCAACGTCATTATCTTGAGTTACCTCATATATTTCCTTCAAACTACTTGACCTTTTATGATCCACATCACAGTTGGCATTGTTGTCGAATGCTAACATCGACTGCGACAAGTCATCAATGTCAATACAACTTCGACAAGTTTTGATTCGACATGACTTCGACAAACTCAAGTTCCAATTTCGACACAACTCCGACGAGTCTTGACTTTGACATACTGCGACTCACTACGCACCTTTGACATGTTCAACAACCTCACAGTTCGCAACATCGACATGCAGCATCGACATGCGACCTGCGACTGTCAAACTTCGACAAATTGTCTCTCTGTCTTCCAGTCGACTGTAACGGTTGAACTGTTGAACCGTGCTAACTTCTTCTTTGTAACTGAATGTAACGGGAAGGCACCCAAGCGTCTTTGATTTCTATATAAGCATGTATAATACTGTAACATACATCTAGCAATATTGCTATATGTTTGCAAGTAATAGAGAAGAACAGTTTGCATTCTTGCATATTGTCTGTGCGTGTTTGTGTTTATCTGTGTAGTGTAATCCTACTTTTTCTCATTCTGCTTCTTATTTCTTCCACCATAATAGAGCCGACTCATTCAATCGAACTATTGTCACCCTCATGAGCTTCCTAGGCACAACTTGGATCATTGGTATCAGAGCACTCAGTTTTGTTTGTGCTTTTAAGTTCTGCATATACACTTCTCTCGAAGTTACCGACTTATGTCGGTTCAAACTCGTTCACAATCTCAGCAACCCAAACAGACACTACCTCCATAAATGACAGAAGAAACAAATGATATACATGCAGCCGACGAGACAACACAGCTTATTGAGCAAGCTCTGGCTTGACAATGTACTGAAATGTTCGCCCAATTCAACGAGATTCTCATGCGATTTGCTTTGACATACAGAGGATATTCGATGAGAACTCACTCCGATAAAATCAGCCCCTTCAAAGTGCAAATGAATTTGGACATACCAAATCTTGAAGGTAAGATTGACATAGAATCCGTGGACAATTGGGTACAGCAATTGGAATCATATTACGCTGTGAATCAACTCTCAGAAGTTGAAAAGATCAGTATTGCATCCTTAAAGATGTCAACATTTGTGCACTGCTGGTCGGAGAACCTCTCGATAAAGATGGAGAAAAGAAGAGACCCCATCGACACATGAGATAAATTCATCAAACACATCTGAAAGTAATTTTACCCGCCGAAGTACCTCGAGCAACAGCTAAGGCAATGGAAAGACCAATCAATATAGAGTTACACCAATGACTTCTGCTAAATCATGGCTAGACTTGGCATCCAAGAAGAAGAGAAATTGCTTGTTCTGAAGTACATCAACGGATTGTCCCAGTACATTCAGCGGGAGATGAAATTTGTTACTATCAATACCCTTGCGGATGCATTCCACTACGCCAGCAAACTGGAAACCAAGAAGAAAGGGAAATCATGTTTCGCAACAAAGCCGACATCAGGACGACCACCTGACAAGAAGGCACTAGCCGATTTAGACAAGTCGAAATCTTCTCAGCCAAATCTTCCAAAGACAGATCACGGTAAGAAGCCTTTTCACAAGAGGGGACGTAGCAAACAACCGCCTACCGAAAAACGGTGTGATTACCACCACTCATCTTGGCTTGATACATTTGACTGCAAAGCTCAGAAGACATTTTTTGCAAAATTGTCAACCTTCGACGCGTTCGACAAGACGGTGGAAGAATTTGATCTAGACACAACGACCCTTTTGACATCAACCATTTGAGAAACCTTGACTATCGTTGACGAGAATGCCTGTTCCATACACAAATATGGGTCCAAAGCAACCCATTGCATCTGATTGTGGACAATGGTAGCTAGAAAAACTTTGTTTCTGAAGATCTCGTAAAGAAACTAGGTCTTGTTACCACTCTAGATCCTCAGACTTACAACATCAGTTGGATCAAGGATGGACAAGAACTATGAATCACTCGACAATGCAAGCTTGCCTACTTCATATAGCCTTTTGAAGCTGAAGTACTCTGAGACGTGGCACCACTCTCCGTAGTCGACGCCCTATTTGGGAAACCTTACCTCTGGGATAGACATGGAAGTTATCAGTCACGACTTTAGAAGATGATTGTTAGAATCCGAAATCGATGGTTTAGCATACCAGAGCATCAACCTACACCAACGGTTGCACTGATATCTGCCAAACATACAAAGAATCCCATCAATCATGCTCAGAAGTTCGCATTAATCATGATCAAGCTGAACATTCTAAGAAGACTGCAATGACGAGTCGAGTCACCGGCCAATGCAGCTCCCGATAGAAGCAGCAAGTCGATAATATTCGAGTACCAGAACCTCTTTCAAGCTCCCGACAGAGTACCTCAACATTATCAAGTAAAACACTCCATTGAACTTGTTCATGGTTCTTCTTTTCCTAACGCATCTATTTACAGAAGATCCATTCTAAAAAATGAAGAGATTCACGGAAAAATCCAATAATTAATCGACAAAGGACATATTCGCCCCAGCTCCTCTCCTTGTGGAAGTCCAGTCGTCCTAGTTTCGAAGAAAGACGGGACTTGGTGCATGTGAATCGACTATAGATCTCTCAACAAAATTTTGGTAAAGAATCGCTACCCTTTTCTGTGGGTATACGAGCTCATCGACTGTCTAAAAAGCGCTACATTCTTTACTAAGCTCGACCTCAAGTCGGGATACCATCAGATTCCAATAGAGCCCTCAGATGTGTGGAAAACTACTTTCAAGACCAAGGAAGGATTGTTTGAATGGTTAGTCATGCCTTTCAGCTTAACCAATGCACCTAAGACCTTCATGCGACATATGGATAACCTTCTTCGACCTTTCATTGGAAAATGGGTCATTGTCTATCTCGATGACATTGATTTTCATTCGATCATGGGAAGAACATGTCAGACATCTTCAAGAAGTCATCAACACTCTCCAGTGACATCGGCTCTATCTGAAAATGGACAAGTGCTCTTTTGTGATGAATAGCATCAAATATATGGAGTATGTAATTGACTATGTAGGAATTTACGTCAATCCAGACAAAGTACAAATCCTCAAAGATTGCCCCATTCCTAGAAGCATTCAAGAACTAAGAAGTTTCTTGGTTTGATGAATTTCTATCGACGATTGATACTCGGCTTCAGTCACATAGCCTGGCCCTTAAATTAGTTGACGAAGGGAAGTGGGAAAACTGTCTTCCAATTGACAACAACACATCAAGCAGCTTTTGAACAGCTCTAGCACAAGCTTGCACTGCACCAGTACTCTTGTTACCTGATTTGCATCAGCCCTTTGAGATTGAGACTGACGTATCGGATTATGCCTTGGGTGCAGTGATCACTTAGTCTGGTCACCCAGTCTCTTTTCATTCCGAGACTTTTAATGACACAGTTGGAAGATACTCGATGTACGAAAAATGATTGCACGCCATTGTGCAAGCTCTCAAGCAATAGAGGCATTACATCATTGGCAAGGAAATGGTCATTCTCAATGATCACAAGCCTCTACAGTTCGCTCCGACATAATCAAAGTTGTAGACAAATTGAAAACTCAAGTGGATTAATTACCTACAGCAATTCCAGTTGGTGATTAATTATAGGAAAGGTATAGTTAATTCCACCTTCGATTTCCTCAGTTAAGCACCCATTACTCTCCTTTTGACAGTGATGATTATGCAAGGATACGACACGACCACTTGGGCCATAGTTGTATGAGGATGAGACAACGACTTCACAGCAGTCTACCGACAGTTATAGACTAGCAATTCATCGACCCCTGAATACTTCCTGAAAGACACCTTGCTATAAAATATTGGACATCTTTTTGTACCAACTGGTGAGCACCGACAACAGCTCATTTGGGATGCGCACTACAGCAAGAATGCAGGACACTTTGGAGTATCAAAGACACTTGCTATTCTACAGAAGTATTTCTTTTGGCGTACAATTAAATCCGACTTCAACAAGTACATTCGATCATGCATGGTTTGTGCCATTGCTAAACTGCCTAATCGACGACAAGGATTGTACACACCTATGCCAGTTTCTAGTCGACCATGGGAATCTATTTCTATGGACTACTTGACGGTTTATCCTACTACCAGACATCAAAATGACACGCTGTTAGTAGTAGTCGACCGATTTTCCAAGATGGCCATTCCCATACCATGGAAGAATACCACGACAACGCAACAGACTGCTCAACTCTTCTTTACACATGTTTGGAAACACTTTGGTTTACCAAGGACCATTATTTCCGACCGAGATGATAGATTCGTCAGCATCTTTTGGAAGACCCTTTGGCAACATCTGGACACATGACTCTCATTGTCGACAGCTTTCCATCCTCAGACTGACAGACAGATGAAATTTGTTAATTGTTTGGTCGTACAACTGCTTCGAATGTACAACCACAAGCATCGACACACAACTACAATCGTGCACAGCTACAATTGTTCTTAGCACATCTCTACATGCAAGAGTCCATTTGAGATATGTTACGGATTTTAACCCTCGACGCCTATCGACTTGATCAGCTCCTCGACACAATCGAACTCTGACACTGACTACAGCCCACGAGAAGTTGATAAAGCAGTCAAGTTCAGAGATCAGATATGCGACATCCATAAGCAAGCACATGAAATGTTGCAAAGAGCAAGCGAGAAAGCTAAGGCCCGACATGACAAGCATCATATTCCTCATTCATTCAAAATTGGGGATAAGCTCTGGTTGTATCTCAAGAAGGAGCACTTCACAGGTCCTTTCAAGAAGTTAAAACCTTTGGGATATGTTATGTACAGTATTCTTCAACAGATTGGAGAAAATGATTTCTAGCTCGATATTCCTGCATGCCTGGGTCTACATCCAGTATTTAATGTGGATCTACTTCGACCATATCATGCACCACTATTGGAACATAATGATTTACCAACCAAAACCCGAAGAAATCCATCCATATGTTCATGAGCCTCTTCCTTGCGACACCATTGTGGGACAACGAGTACGCCTTACAAGTACGGACACAATTCCCTTGTTTCAGGTTTCCAAAGCTTGCCAGCTCCCATCTCAAGGAAAGTGGTACTCTTTGACTGAAATAACCGACAAGTTTCCTCACCTTCGTGAGAAAACGATGGGGACCATCATTTCTTAAGGAAGGAGGTCTGATCCACATCGCAGTTGCCATTGTTTTCAAATGCTAACATCGTCTGTGACAAGTCATTGATGTCGATACAACTTCGGCAAGTTTTGACTCGACATGACTTCAACAAAATCAAGTTCCGATTTTGACACAACTCCGATGAGTCTCGACTTCGACATACTGTGACTCACTCCGCACCTTCGACATGGTCATCAACCTCATAGTTCGCAACATTGACATGCGACTAGCGACTGTAAAACTTCGACAGATTGTCTCTCTGTCTTCCAGTCGACTATAACGGTTGAACTGTTGAACCGTTCTAACTTCTTCCATGTTTCTGGTAGTACATTTTCCTTCACACTCTTTGTGGGGAATAGTTCAAAATATACACTATGCATGCTACATAATCAAGTCAATACTAGTTTGGTAAATGTTTAGTTTGCATAATGATTCTTTTCATGTCCATGATTGTTTTATTTGGTGTGGTGTATACTTGATAATGATTTATTCATTATCTTATTTGCTATATAAAACTTTAAAAAATAAATGGTCACAATTTATCATGGGGGGGATCAGTTGGTAGCCAATATCATATCACGTCCATTCGTATTGGGGAATAAACTATGATACGAAAATGAGAAAATATATTGCCCTGTATTAAGGGGCCAAGGGGGATTAAGTATGTTATATCGAAATACAAATATTTAGGGTATATTTTATTACATTTTGTGTAGAAGCAGTGGAGGGGAGGCAGAGGGAAAATTAGGGGACAAGGGCACGAATTATTGAGTTTGATGGACAAGGGATACTCAATCAGGATGTAGGATGGTTGATGCTAGTTCTCTATCGAAGGGTTTTCATGTTGCTCATGTGCTTGGTTGGTTAATGGATATTCAAATTGTTAATGGAACTGAGGTAATGAAGGATTAGGATTTCTATATTTTATTTGATAGTTATCAATTAGAAGTGTAATTTAGGTGCATATTTTGTGTATAGAAATCACGTGTTTTTTTATGCCTTTCAATGTAGCTTTCCTCCTTGAGTCCGTTTGAATTGTTTTTTCTCTAGAAATTTCCTTTTGTGTGTTCTCTAAAATCAACCCATCCACTATAGAGCATCTAGGTTTGCAGTTTGCAACCTTGTCCCTTTATAATCTTCCTAAAGAAAGCTTCATGCAATCCTTGGTTGACCCCATTTTCCCATTGTATAAAACACTAGTCTCCAATTCCTTCATGAATTTTGTATTTTACAAAAACCAAAAGACTTTCGTTTTTCTAAATTTACTCTTCATTTTCACCATGTATTCCATTGTTAAACTCTAGTAATCCTACCCTAGGGACTCCACCTTTGAGCTTGAGAAGAGATATCCTAAAGAGACAAAAACGGTTAGGTGTGGTGACAATGGCACCCCTCTTAGTTGTCCATAGGCTATCATTGATTTTAGGAATTCAATCTTAAGATGCTAGTTTGTGTGTAAACATGGAAGAACAAGCATCTCTAAGATGATGGATATATTCTTAATGGTAGAAAAATTGGTGGAGGAGGTTGAAAGATACGACTATTGGGTAGGAAACAATGGCTTATATGATCATCTACTTATTCTTATACAACCAAAAAAGTAGGATAGAAAACCTCCATTTCCTTTTAAATCTAGTCATGATTGGTTGGTTAAGGAATATTTTAGACTTCTTATTAAAAAAAATGGAAATTTTATGATCCTCGTTGATCAGATTCAGTTATGCTTCAATTTTCCTCCAATCTCAAACAACTTAAGAAGTTAGTTGTACGAAGTGCAAAGATGAAAAACGAATAAAATCAAGTAGACCTAGAAAAGGTAGAAGAAACATAACCACTATTTTTTAATATAATATCACAGGGTATTCCAATGATGAAGAGTTTCTAGATTTAAATACAGTAGAGGATAAAAAGGGAACTTTTAGAAAAACATGAGGTAGAGTGGAGGCTCAAAAGTAGATCCATATGTTTGGAAGAGGGGCATATTAACACTAAGTTCTTTCACAATTATGGCAATTTTAAGAAATGTGTTTAAATACAAATTGGTCAATTGGTCTTTATAATGGGTCAAAGGAAAAATAATTTGAAGAGATTGTAAAAGTTAAGAAGGTTCATTTTCAAGATATTTTCGAAGATACAAAATCTCCAAACATAGAAGAATTTTGAAGGTGATAAGGATTTTCTTTAGAAGTTTTGGCCAAGGGTGAATGACAGCATAGAGGAAGAAGTTACCAAGGAGAAACCATCCACCCTTGGAAAAATAAGGCAATTTGTGATTTCACATGAGCTCTATTCTAAGATACCCCAAATATCCTAATCTCCAACATCATTTAGGGATGGTATGCATTCTTTAGTAAATAATGATTTAATTTATAAGAAAATTGCAACAAATTTTATCACCTTTGAAGGAAAACCTCAAAGTTGAGTCTTCTCGACTCTTTTTATAGCTTGAATCATCATATCTAGGGTTTTGTTGTGCAAAAGTGTTCCATTGGAAGGAATTTGATTGAGATAACATATGAGGGTAGAGTAAGTCTTCAACAAAGGCATTGATGGGTGGTCCTCTAGTGCTTTAGGAGACAAGTAATGATTTACATGACAAGTCATTGGCACTTGGCAGTATGTAATAAATTTTTTGCATAACAATGTGTTTGAAAACCATCAACTAGAGATACCCTTGCCATAAATGTGTATCATATATATTGATGGAAGATACCATTTTCTATAATAATTTTATAGGAGCCATTTAGACCATATAACACCATTGACATAATAATCAGGAGATCCAAAATTTTATGAATGTACTCTATTCTCAATGATTGGATGTTCTCACCAAAATACATGTCATATTTTCTTCATACCATTTGAAATGTTTGAATGACTTGATATTTGACCCATAAACCTAAACAACTTCCATTTCTTTATTTCTAAAAAATATGTTGTTTTAATACCTTCCTTCATTGATCTTAGTAAAATGCCTTTACAAGGGCCCAATCATTCCATTTTTTCTACATCCAACCTATTGGAAAAATGGAAATATCTTTTATGAGTGTTAATTTATTTTGTGTTGAACTAGCACATTTTCAAATATGGTAGTACTCCACAATATCCATTTCACATGCTTTCTTGAAAAATGGTCCATTAGTAAGTTGGATATGTCTAACATTTTGTGTGTCTTGTAAATGTTTCTACAGTATAAATTCTTCTCTCGCCTTAACTTGTCAGTCCTTTTAATCATGTGTATTTTTCTATTTTCCATTTTGTTGAGTCTTTTTCTTCCTAGGGAAATTGACAACTAGGGCAGGGTTCATAATTGTGTGACACAAGGTTGATTCTCATCCACTACAACTATAATCTTGGGTTCACCCACACAACTCACAAGCATGGGGCAGGCTAATCGAAGTTTGAACCTATGACATCGCAAGGAGTTCCTTAACAGTTCACTCTATAGCTAGTCATTCTACACCCCTATGAGCATTTTTCTAAATCATTTCGAAATTAACCTTGAAGCATTTTTCGAATCATAAGTCAGATTTAACACTTTAAACATTTAGATTAAATGTAATTGTATTTTCCGAATCATAAGTCAACATTAATGCTTTAAACATTTAGAATAAATGTGATTAAATGATGAATTATATTTGACAATTCTATTTAAAAATATAATTTAAAAAAATGATTCTTATTAGGTTTTTAATAGATTGAGAAATACTTTACATAATTTATAGTCCCACTCTTAGACGTATTTGACCGAACTCGATCTTCATTTCTATCATATTTGTAAAAATAGAATATTACATGGATACATTTAAACATCATAAATATTTAATATTACATATCTTTAATCATTAAAATAAATCTTCAAATCTCTACCTTAATCCCACCCCAAAATGCCCCGGCATTTTACGTTTTACGGGCGAGAGAGGCTCTCTAACTACTGGGGTGAATCTATGGAAAACCGAGTTGTCTCTCTATGGGAGATGGCTCAATAACTACAACCAGGGTAGATTATATGGAACAACCATTAAATTTATGATCATTATTTTTTATAAAAACTAAATATTATAATAAAATTGATATTTAATTGAATTTTAAAAGAATTATGATCTAAATTAAATGTAAGTACATCTAATTTTAATGGATAGTATTAATGGATAGTATTGTAAGTTATAATGATTTTTGTATATTATTAATCCAAGTTTCAAAGTGGTAACTAATATTATGTCTAATTTTTATTTTTTTAATATCTGCCTTATATTGTAATCACTTTTGGATCAAATTATTTTGACTTTGTAATAAATTTAATTTATGTAAAAAAATTTCAATGTTTTCTGATGTTTTATCTAAAATAAATAATAATTTTTTTTTAAAATAAAAAAATGTTTTTAGAATTTCTAAATTAGAAATTTCTATTTTTCTATTATCTAAAATAAGTATTAAATGAAAATTTTGGAAAACTAAAAAATGTTTTTATAATTTCTATATTAGAAATTTTTATTTTGGTAAATATTTATGACTTGACAAATGTTATCAGGTTTACAATATATTTGTCAGACAAAAAAAAAAAAAATTCTTAATTTTTTTATAATGTCATGTAGTAGTTAAAAAGGTTGTACATTAATCTACCAAGTATAAGTTGTTTTATCACTTATAAATGCAAGTGGAGTAGTGTTTTCTCTCCATGGAGCATCTACGACTCTTATTGATGCACATGTCATCGGATCATCATGTTAGGTGAAGCACTCCTATTGACAATTAATAGTCTTCTGTTTGGCCTGACAATTCTATGAATTCTTTGCACCACTTGGCAACTTTATACAATGAGTAGCTGAGTGGATTGGGACTAGAGCCGAGTCTTAAAGGTTTTCCCGCCAGTTTAACCCATCTAGTATTTTCTTCTTTTCCTTCTGAGAGAATTTTTCTATGGTGACGCTCGAGGTTTTTCTTCTATGGAGATTTCATGGCTAGAATTCATTGAGTCCATGCACAATTGAAGTGTTGTTCCAGGTAAAACTTATTCTCACATTTAGATATTTTGATAGTTGCTATTTGGATTTTGACCATCTTTCTCCAAGTTTTTATATTATTAATTCTAAATTGTTTTAACAAGGTTTTTCCGCTGCCTTCATGAACATTTGGAGGGGTTTATATTTGGTTTTTGTATTAAGAACGTAAGTTGAGCATAGGTTGAGCAACGCAGAGAGTAAGTATTGTCCCTATTTCCCTTCTCCAAGTATATATTTTTACAACGTCATTCTGGATTTGCACTTTATTTACTTCCTAGTTGAATACTCATTTCTTGTGTTGCACGTTCATTGCGCTGATGATATGGGGAAGCAAACAAATGTTTTGGTCGCGAAACCCAGGTATGCAATAAGTCTCAACTCTTCTCAGGTGCAACCTATAACATATGATGGAATGTTTTTAAGTGCTTATCTTTAGAATTCCCACTAGGGAATTTTCCCTCTGTTTACAAATGATTCGGGCCTACTCATAGGCCTGACATGGTATGATTCCTTTAACTTAGCAGACTCACCCCTTTGATATTTGGCCTCTCTCCATCTCATCGAGAGGGTATTATGCAATACAATACTTCTATATATATAGAAGTCATGAAAATCCATGCATTGCCATTGGAATTATCCATAAGTTAATATTCAATATATATGAACAAACCCCTAAGTATTGTTTTTTTGAACAATGGTTGACGCTAAGGTTCAAGCTTGTAACCCTTCCCGTGGCGCATTTACTTCCCTTTGAATCCTTTCCCTTATAGCCTTGTTATTTTTGGTTGACACAACACAACCATTTTCTTAGTATCTTATTAAGAGTCATAACCCTTCATATACTCTATAAATATAAACGATATTGTATTACAATTCTCAGGTTTTGAAATCGGTCTAGATTAATCTCATGTATGTTATTTGTAAAGATAAAGGGTTTCAAAACCCTCTCTGTCGTTCCTCAAATGGACTCGATGTGTATGCTAGGATTTAGCTGAAGGGTTTCATCCCCTTTTTTACTTAGTTTTCTTCTCTATTTGATTATGAAGAAATATTACTTAGTTTTCTTCTCTATTTGATTATGAAGAAATACCGTATACATGTACTTCATTATGATTTACAATGTTAAATCCAATCATGCCACTTCTCTCATTTTATAACCAATGCACTACTCTTGAATATGTCTGTATGTAATTCATTTCTACGTCTCAAAAATAATAACCTTTATCTTAATAAAAGAAGCTTAGTGCTTTTTTCTAAGATAACACATATTATGTATATATACATATACTAGGATAAGAATATGCATTTCATTCATTGTTTTTCCTATGATTGGTTTAGAGTTCTCTTTCTACTTAGATAGCATACTGTATATAATTCCCTAATTCCTGTGTATAGTAATCTAGAATAATTCAAATTCACTTTAGTTTTATTATCTACATAAAAGATCTTTGCACTTGAGCATGGACATTACTTTTACGCATTAGCAAAATTACTCTATAACTTACTTTACAAAACCATTTATATAATAACTCTGCATTTTAATACAAGATCAAAATACCATTCTCTTAAACAGGCAATGCTATGTACTACACTTTATAAGTAAATGAAATTCCATTATTGAATATATGCAGTCATATCAATGGCATTTATAATCAGTAATTAGAGAAGAAAATGAACGCGTCTGCTAAGTCAGAAAATCATAGGTTCGAATCCTTTTACCTTGATGAGAAACTAAATTAGTAAATCCAATAATGCCAAACTTTTCCAACCCAAATATTCAAATAAATTGGTCGTTATCACCTCATCTTATTATTTACAAATCCTAGTTTACTTCGACGTTTCCAATTTCCCTTAGAACCTCCATCAATATATTCCTTCCAACTAATCTATTGGCTTTGCCCTTGGACTTATCCCTGTTAAGATCTAGTTCTAACAATTTTTTTACTATAAAGAGTGAGTGTGGTTCCCCATTTATATGTAGTATGGTTTTCAATTCAAACTTTTAGAGATGAGCTGCACAGGAAAAATGCCATATGACAATTTTCCAAGATGATAAGAATTTGTTCTCAATTTACGAAGGGACATATTAACTTGGATTAACAGAAAGAAATCAATTATCATGGTAAGCAAAATTGAGAATAACTCAATATTCGATGAAAAGGAAAAGGTTCAAATTGATATTTCTAAACAATATTTCAAACTCTAAATATCCAATAAATGATTAAAGTAAATAAGGGATTAATTGCCAAGCATTTGTTGAGGAAGATTGAAAAGTTTAGCATATCTGTCATATGTCCAGAATCCAAGTGAAAAGAATTAATTTAAGTGGGTATTAAAAGGATTTATCTATACACTCATGCATAGTGAACAATATCTCCTTTGCAAGAGGACAATTGGAATCCTGTGTGATGAGGTTTCAATCCCTCTCCCAAAAATAACTTGAAAAACTTAAAAGGGCCTAATTGCAAAGAAAACTAAAAAATAACATATGAGTAAAAATTAAAAAATAATTTATTAGTAAATGGCTTAGTTAATATTGTGTCAATTGAGCTTTAGGCACATGTGGAGATCTGCATGAAGCATGAAATATAAGTAAGAGTTTGTTTTCATTTTTATGAAATATAAGTAAAAGTTTGTTTTCATTTTTATATATCGATACATTAAAAAAATATTACAAATTAAATTATAAAGAAAATAAATATATATTAATTCTATTATAATCTAAATTATAAAGAAAATAATTAGAGGACATTTTAACAAATGGCTCGTTAATATTGTGTGCTCAATTAAGGCATTTATTTTGCATAGAGCCTTGAGCATTCTTAATTTGTATATTTGTGATGTTTATATTGATAAGCAATGTACACAAGTTTTTGCTAGTATGACTCAAGCGTTTGCGGCTTACTACACAAAAAGATGATTATATTAAAACATTAAAAAGAATGATAAGTAATTTTGTTTTTAATTATATATATAATTTAATTAATAATTATATTTATTAAAAATTTAAAAATAAATATAATTTATATATATATATATGTGAATGAGATTAAAAAGTAAATATAATATCTAAAGTTTGATACTTTAATTTTGAAAATTACATATACATGTTTATTAATTTTAATTTATATGATCCAATTTTTTTTTAAATATATTATTTATTTTTATACGTTCAACTAAGTGTAAAATATAGAGTAATAGAATAAACCCAACTTATGGTGTAACATTTACATATGGTTAATGATTTTTAGACCATTTTTATATGAAAAATAAAATTAATGAAAATAAATTTTATGATAAATTAGTTATAAGTTTTTTACTATGTAAAAATAAAATTAACATTTTAAAATATAAGTTTTGATCATAAAAACAAATGTAGTAATAAATTAATCATGTTTTTAGGCAACTTTTATATGCAAAAATAAAATTAACATTATAAAATATAGGTTCTACCATAAAAATAAACTTAATAATAAATTAATTACAAATTATTACAGTTATTTATTCAAAATGTGTTTTTTTTTGTAAAAACATTCTCATACATGTTTTTGGTTAAATTTTTTTACCTCCTATAGCTTTAAAACAAACTAAATAATCTCCCTTTTCCACTCTTTTTAAGTTTTGATAGACCAAGCTTGATCTTAGGGGACGTTAATCATCATCATCATATATAGTAATATATTTTAAAATTACTTCAAAATCTCTACATTTTATGGTTTTATATATAGTAATATATTTGAAAATTACTTTTTTTTTCCACCACCAACAGCACTGGCCTAACCCCTTAGGACTCGAGGCTTTAACTCGTGACCATCTGTTAAAAAAATATCTATACTCTATAGTTTTTTATATAGTAATATATTTTAAAATTACTTTGATATTTGATAACAACTAAAGATTTAAAATAAATTCTAAAACCCGTTTGGAGTTATATTTTTATATTTGATATATTTTATTTTTTTAGACTAAACATAACTAATATACTAAAACATTTAAAATAAAACTAGGGTGTTATTTCCCTTTACATTATCTTTTAATGTAAGAGGTATGTACTAAGCAGCTATATTTCTTATAACCTTACACAAAACATGTGCTCTCTAAGAGTTAGGTAAATAGGAATTTAATTTATCAAGCTTATAGAAAACATGAGCTCTCTATAGCTATACTTGTATTTGAATGATATAAAATTGGTAGATTGATATTTTTTCTAAGCATTGCATTGACTATTGGACTATAAGTCTTTTACATTCTTTGTTACATTGATCTCTTGACTGGGTTTTCTTTTACTCATTCTCCCTTCAACATTACTATTTTGTTGGGTCTTACACTATTCAATGCTACAAATTGATCCCTCCAATTCCGATAGGATCATTACTAGCATTATACTATTATTTTATTTAGCATCTTGTTTTCTTATATTAAGATATGTTAGGGCTCTTGTTTGTCACAAATTGATAATATTTAGTGAAATTAGGGATATTCTTTAATGTCCTGTGAACGACCGTACTATGTAACAAGTTCACTGAGTAAACCCGTGCAATTTATGCATCTCTATTTATTCTTAAAAATTTAATATAGTATCCACTTTAAAAAATTGCTTAATAATTTCATTTTTTTTGTTTAAAAAAATGTACCCAAATTTCCTTAAAATATTTATTTATACAAATCATGAAATACAAACGATTAGTACTACATAGATCTCTCAATGCATTATTTCAAATAGAGCTCTTGTTTTATATAATTTTTTAAGATTTATATGATTGTATTATCCACCTTGTTTACCAAAAATACTACCATAAGACTCTTTATTTAGATACCCAGTTAATGGAAAGTCATCCACCATGTTTTTTCTATGCAAACAATTAAGACTTGACAATCTTAAATAGCCAAACCTCTAATGCCATAAGCATGACTAATGTTATTTTTATGCAACCAACTAAAACTCGTCAATCTTAAATAGCCAAACCTCTAATTCCATAAGCATGACTAATCTTTAACGGTTGCTTTAAAAGAGAGAGATATTTGGGACTTTTCTAATTAGCCTTCCATTTTGAACCAGAATTTTACATGTATTATTTCACAAATAGATTCTAGATTTTGTATTATTTGTTCAATGCAAATTAGAGTGTTTAATATTATGAAAATAATATACATGTGTAATGTGTTTCTTTTTCTTTTTTGGTTTTAATGTTTATGATCCTTCTATGGATGAAAATTACTTTGTTATCATTATCTGATTTTACTTTTGGTTGCAAGTTCATCTACTGTAAACGTATCCTTTTTTTTACTTATTTGATTATTACAATGACTATCTAAAAACCAACTTATTTTGAATTTTCTTGCATGGTATTACAAGTAACAAACATTGAATCACTAGTTTCAAAATGATTTTTTTTTTTTTAAATTGCATTACTTTTATTCACATCAAACTGCTTTCTACATTGAAGTGCTAAATGTCCCAAAATTTGAAACTAATGGCATTGATTAGGAAATTTTTCATACATTTGAACTTAGCCATGGGATTCATGATTATGAAAATGGCTCTAACCTTTGCCTCTTCTACTTGCAAAGAAATTAAAATGTGTTCTTTTTTTATGATAATTTATTGATTTTACTCATTCTAGATCTTCTTCTAATAAATCTTGTTGCACCTATGTTATTGAATATGAACTTCTTCTGGTGCCTCTATTGTTGTTAGCTTAAAATTGTGACTTGGATGCATTTTCCATGAGAAAATCACCTTATTTATTCATCGTTTTCTCACGAGTTTGAAAATACCATATTGAAAAGAACGTATAATCCCATCAATAGAAACCTGTAGCATATTTTTTTATTCTTCTATAACTACAACAAGTAGCTCAAATCAAACAACAATTTGCACATTTTCAAGATATCCTTTGATCATTTATAATCTTGTAAGTTTGACTTTCTTAGTTCTTTGATATCAGTTATGTAGTTTTTTCCATGCCTATGTGTACTTTGTAGCAATTGCATCCTTTAGTAAAATTGACTCGTTGATTGCTTGCAAGATCAAAACAATATTGCAGCATCCCTTTTACTATTCTTCTCGAGAAGATCATTTTACGCTTGTGATAGGGCATTATATTTTGGTTCTATGAATAAGCTCCCCATGAAGTTTTATAACTCTTGGGAACAAAATAAATCCTTCATCTTGATATTCCAATGCCCATGGTTCTTTCCATTGGTTGTGGAATATGGAGTTGAGTGATATTAATTCTTCTCACACCTTCCATTCTTCGACTAGATTGAACGATTATACAAATGATTGCACAAAACATTAAAACAACACCAATGATTTTACAAATTTTGCATACATCTAGGAGGATTTGCTTTATTGGTTGCTTTTTCCTAGCTATATTACGTGACTTGGATATTGCTACGATTGAATCAAATCATGTTTTCTTTAGTTGGTGCTATTGCTTGGCTATATTTGATGATTTATAGATTGCTACAACGTAATTTCCTTTGTGGTCATGCATGCCCAAAGTAATGGGCCTATTTTTTGGACATATTGCTAATGAAATATAATTGACTGCACTTTCAAACTTATTGAAGACCACTCAATGGAGAAACATTGTTGTGATGTGATTGTAAATGAGTTTATGTAACTTGATAATATGAAAAAAACGAGAAATGTGTGCTTCTATAAAGGGATATGTGAATATGTGGCTGCTAATGGACACAAAAGACAAACAACATGCTCTTATAGTGACAGGTGAAGTCCCCATCGATTCTCACTCTTAAGAATTTTATGGATTTGGCACCAATTTGATGGATTTATTAAATAGTTAATCCAGTAGTATTGCTGATACTAGTGGAGAAGAATAAAAAAAATGCTATGTAATAAAGGATAGGAACATACAAAAAAACACTATATAATAGAAGATAGTAATGAACAAAATACACAAATAAAAAACAAACTAGGAACTAAAACCTAAGATGAGTTGTTCCTCATACAAATTTTATTCTTCTTAGAATAGCATACAAATCTACCTTAGGTAGATGTTACACGCTCTATTTCTAACAAGTAGATGTAATATAAATTAGAATAGATTAAATTTACTATTGTAGTGAGAGCATATACTCTTTTATTGATAAGCGAAGTACCTTCATTTAACTTTGCCAATTGTAAAATGCTTTATGTCAAGCTTATTATTTTTCAACTTACACTATTTATATTGCTTACATTTCACGATGAAAATATTATCATTTGTGTATCTTTAAAAAGAAGTATAGCATTGCTACTACTATCGCACATGCACATCCATAATTGGGTAGTATAATGATTGAGATACTCTCACATATAAATAACTGATTTTAAATTAAATTATATTAAGTTTAAGTTAAAAAATAATAATTTGATCGGATGACAGGGAGATAATTTGATTTAAAATTTGTTGGATTCTAAATTAAAATATTTTGAGTTAGATATGGATAATTCTAAAACAATCAATGAAACTTGAATGAATGATAAGTAGAAAAACAAGGGAGAAAGCTGCAAGCAACTAATTCTGTGCCAACTAGAAGGTGCATCCTTGGAACGTATGATATGGAAGGTACAGTTCATAACAAGATGTGTTGTATAATTTTAAAGCTCTGAGATGGTGTGCAGCAAAGGGAAGAGGGAGATATATGCATTGAGAACCAATAGGTAAGAGAGCACCTCTATATTGAAGCCAAAATACATTTCAGTATTCAAGAAGAGAAGAAATATGGAGCATATTAATCCAAAAGCACTGAGAAGAAATGTAAGTATTGTATTAGAATGTTAAGTTTAATCATTTGGGAATGTGTGAGATATATTGATAATAGTAATAATGGTATTAAATAATTTGATGTATTATAGATGTTTTTATAATGAATAATTAGTGTAGATAATTTTTGGAATTACATTATGTTAATAATTTAAAAATATCTCAGTATTGTGGCACTTCATCTATTATAAAAATAAATGAGAATATTTAAAATATATGTCTATATAAAAATATGAATCAGATAAATTAACATTACAATTTAGTTCACACAGACTTATGAGAAAGCATAGAGTTTGTATATATAACAGCAACTGAATGTGAGGACCAACGGAGCAGAAGTAGAGGTGACTAAGCAGCATGAGACTGGCCCTTACAAATGTAGGGATGCCTACAGACCAATATCAATGAGTTTTTTACTTCCAGAACCCATCTCTTTCTTATCATCAACAAGTTGTGACGAAGTTACTTGAGCATATAATGGATACTGTCAACTTCTGTAGAAAGAACATGCATACACTATAATGAGTATGAGGTTGGAATCTTATAATGTCACACGGGATATCAGAATCGATCATGTCACACATGATAATAGAATCGATATTCTTAGTGCAAACTGTAAGAAGTAGGAACAATGGATAAATGCTTTTCTCATTCTTCCATCTCCAATGGCCGTTGCAATTTTAATCCATTATAGAAATGATCAACATTTTCTGTTGAATGAATTCCTCTGTGATTGTGTTTGTTCGGGGACAAAATTGATGTAATCATGACATAAAGTAGTGTAATTTGGAATTTGGTGTCTTATTTGATGGATATATTGCAAGATTTTCATCACGCTAATCATTGTCAAGGGATGCTCCGGCTATAGCCTGTTGCAGTTGAAAATGGGTCGAGCCTCTAAAGATCTTCCGATCTTTCATGAGATAGTAAGAGGAGATGGGCGGCAGTAAGTAAGAGTTAAGTTAGTAGGATAAATACGAACTTCCTGAAATGATCCTACTCTTTTAACCCATGGGCTGGTGCAAGTTAATGTTGGCCACTCATGACGCGTTAGTTGCAATGGATTTCTGAAAAAACGGAAATATGAACGTCAAAAAGAAATATTAAAGCTACCTACATAACTTTTTGGAATATGGTGTAAGAAGATGAAACGTAGACAATCGGATCACCTTCCGGAATATATAACTATTATTTATGGAAATTAAGTATAAATCCCAAAAAATGGGGTTATCCTAAGGTTGTATGTTATTTTTTTAAGAAAACATAACGAATATGTTTGCGTTGGGCCCCGGGTTTGGTATGCAAATGGTGGAATTTTGTGAAAAAAATTATATAGAGTCATAGATAACAGGTCGTTCTAGTGCAACACTATTTTTCTATATTTATTTATGTTAATTCTAAATTTGTTTTTAAATTAAGGAAGTCAACCAAGCCCTAAAATGAATAGGTCGAGCGTTGGGCCCCGACATCATGGTCTTAACATAATCAATGAACTTTGTTTTTTTTAGGATGTAAGTCTTTGTGTGCACTTGTGCGTCTTCTGTTTTCAAAATAGGTGAGACAATCAAAAGTTATAGCCAGAATACATAACCTACTTTTTGTGTAAGATTGACATTAGTCCAATTAAAATTAAATAAAAAATAGAAAAAATAATAGATTTAATAAAAAAATGACATATTCGGAATCTAGACACATAATTATACAAGTGTGTGCAATTTCATTACCAATGGACAAGTGTAGCATACGCAGAATCATGCTCGAAATAGAAGAAGTTATAGAATAATATGTATTTTGTTATAACACAGTCCAAGCCACTTGGTTTGGCAACCTAAACCTAAAACCAAAGCGTCCAAGTCATCCACCATGTTGGTGGGAAAGGAATTTCCCACCAAAATTTAGAAATTTAAACAACGTGTATGCGTTATTTTAAATACACGCGTATGCAATAAAAATGTGTATGCACAAAAAGCGCGTACACACTAATAACACGTGCATGCATTTGTTTACTAATCCAAAATATAGTTTTTCTTTCATCTTCATCTATCTTAAACCCCCTACCACTGCTCTCCTTAACTCTAATCCTCCTCCTCTCCTTTGTATGTTCCTGTCCCTCCCTCACCCTACTCCCCTCCACCCCATTTCAACCCCTCTCTCTCTCTCTCTCTCTCTCTCTCTCTCTAATTCTCTCCCCCTTCAATCCTGCTTTATCTCCCTATATACCCGAACTTCCTCTTCTTCTCCCTCTCCCTACCCTCTACCTAACCTTGCTTTCCTTCTTGTTCTCCCTCCCATCTCCATCTCCCTAACCATAACCATTGTCCTCTCTCTCTCACTCATCACATCTCTTCCTAAGCCCCCTCCTACCCCCCCCCCCCCTCTCTCACTATCTCCTTAACCATGCTCCCTTCTCCCCCTAACCCTCATCTTCTCACTCTTTCTCTATAACAATTATCTCTCTCTCTCTACTTAACCCTCCTCCCCCTTTTCTCCCCCCTTTGTCCCTATCTTTCTCTCTTTTTCCCTCTCTCTCACTAAAATGGAAAGACCTTGTAGCGGAGGTTTCTCTCAAATTGGCCTTTTATACTTCCCCTAAACCAATGCTCAAGGATTTACAGAGAAATGTAGGGAGGAGGAGGATGACTTTGCCTTTGAGAAAGCTTAGGGGATTATCGATAGAGAAGAAAAATACAAGAAAAGGAGGATTAATACAGCTAATTTCACAAACATAAATGATGCCTTCACCATGGGTGACAAGACCCACGATGTCGCTATCTGGACTTATGTTGATATCATGCAGTAGAGGCCCTCAATAGGGAAAAGGAAGAAACCCTAAGGCTAGTTGTGAAGAAGCACCACGGAAGAGATGAACATAAGGTGAAGGATAAATATGGGGTCACTCAGGCCCCAGTGGCGCAGCTTTCCTGGAAGCGAACGAATCAATGGAACCAAGCTCAGGATTAGGACAATGATGCAAAGAAGGCAGAGGCTTCGTTGGACTAGGATGCCCCTGATGCCACTCATTGGACTAGCATGTGGGATGGTACACCTACTGTATGAAGGATGAACAGTGATGCGACTTTGGGCATTGATTGGCATAACATATTAGAAGGTGGGATGCTACACCTACCCCAGGAAGGGTTAACAATGATGTGAGTCCTAAGTATCTACCAAGTGATTAACTGCTCAAATAGAAGATGAAATGGTTCCTTGGTAAGAATGTAAACCTAAAATGTTGGAATCAGAATGGTCTTGCTATTTGCTGGCATTCCTCTAGCCATGTGAAATATGTAAATGTTGTATGCGAGGAGAGTGTAATGACTCCAAAATCCATCAAAAATTAAAAAATTTCTATGTAGTATAAATGCTACATTTTACTATGCAGAAAATATACTTGTGAGTATTTAACTCTTATTTAACTGTTTAACTACATTTGTATTTGCGACACTTGTTTTCCTACAAGATTCATCATTTATTTAATGTGTCTTACTCCTGAATACAGAGTTATTTTAACTGTCTTTAATGTAATAATTTATTGCTTATGTCGGCATTGATAGTTAATTTGTCATTCTTCATGGTCGCAATACAATTTAGTAGTTATACTTATGTCATTAGTATTGAATATGTATTCTTTTGTTGAAGGGGTTCTTGGTGACACCCCAAAGCTTACTTAACTTTTAAGTTGATGCTTCATGATTACTTGGGCCATGTTACGGGTTTGGTTTACATCCATAATTTGGTATTGGTATTATGACCATGGTTATCATGGATATAGCAATTAAGTTACATAGTTAAATTGCATTACAAATATAAACTTGGTCTATTCTCTACTATAAGGTTGGGAATCCTTAACCAAGTCTCGATGGTGGTATAATATAGTGATCCAAAACTATATGAAAAGGGTTCAATTAACACAATGGTGCCATAGCATTAATCCACGATACGAAAATATGGGGAGGACTATAGCGTAAAAGATTTAAATCTAAGTTATAGTGTTTGGCAGTTGTAAGACATTTAATGTAACTGGCTCCTTGAGTACAGAACCTCAAACCCTAACATCGAAAAGGGAATTTCGAGAGTCATTTGGCTCAATAGCAGAATGGAGAGCATGGCTCTTTGGAGCTCTCGGCCGCCATGGTCACTGGACTACCTACGCACAACTTTCTGAGTTAAATTATGTTGTATTCAAACGTGGCCATGGTGTTTTGGTTATTTGTTCTTTTGCATGCAAACCCTGGAGATTCAAGCTCTCGGTTCTTTGTTTTCTTAGCCATTGAAGTTATGGTGAGAACTCAGAAAGTAATCAAAACTAACGAAGGTATGGTTCTGTGCTCACTTGAAATAGTTTTAACTATTTGTAATTTTTGTTTTATGCATTTGTTGCTCATCATTTTAATCATTTTCCTTCTTGTATTTACAGAGAAAATGTCTCATCTCCTGGTCTTGACTTGGGACTCGATGCTAGCTTTGGTTAAAGGAAGGTCAGCTCCAGTGGTTGAATAGCACAGTAAGCTTCGGGCCTTTCACCCGATGACGCCTTTGACAATAGTACTTACAGTTGTTGTTTGTGTTGCCACTATCCAGTGATTGTTTGGGCCATTTGGAATCTTTAGATAGCGTTTATAATGTGAAAGTCTTTCCTGGATAAAGGCCAGTGTTGGGTTTCAACCAACTGTTTTATTTTAAGAAATACAGTAGTTTTGTTTATCTATTTTTGGGAACCATAGAGGTAACCCTGGGCAATGATACTATGCTTGTAAAACTTTAAATGGAATGTAGAGTTACTGTTCGATAATAATGAAATGTTAAAGTTACTCTTGGCCTCTTTGATAATTTAACTGTTTGTAAATTAAGATGAAAGTGTAACTTGTTTGGGACAAGCTCTTGATTTATAATTCCGTATTTGTCTTATAATGCTCAGTTTCGGTTCTGAGTTTGTAATGTTAATAGGTTTTGGTTGCTACAAGGTTTAAACCCTAAACCCTATTGCGTATCGTTTTGTAATAAATTTTGATCAAGGGTCATTTATATATACAATACAGGGTAAGTCCTAAGAGACTCGGATCCTTTATTAAACATTTGTAAATACTTAACTTATTTTTTAAATGATTACCCAATTGTATAATGTTTATAGTTATGTTATTGAATGATGATGTTTCCAGAATGTTCTTTGTGTATTACTCTTTGTTTGTATTAAGGGTTTTTATAATTGTTTACAACCGATAATGGTGAATCTTTGTTTTAAATAAAACAATTTGTTTATTAAAAGAAAATCGGGGCATAGCCCCAAGCCTCTGTATGCTCAAAATCGATTATCTGAGATAACCCTGATTCTGATAATAATTATTTATATGTTTTGGATTAATATTATTGAGGGTTCATTTAGTTGTTTCTATAAGTATGTTTTAAATGTTTGGGAATTAATTTGGAACTAGAGGCAAAACTCTAAATTGTGTTCGATTTTATAGATTTTATCGAAACTTATAAATGATGCTTATGTTTATTCTACTTCTGTTTGTAATAGTGATAATTTTACAATGCTTTCTTGTAGGGCATAGATATTGATTTATGAAGATGTAGAGTTATTTTGTCGATAAATTATACTAATAGAAATTATGAAATAGATGTAATATATGTACATAATTTGATTTTATAATAGATATACTGTTTATACGATGACTATTATTGATATAAGCTATTTCTATGAATATATACTTAGCATCAATATTGACTGAGAAACGAATGGGATTTCTATCAGTATGTATAATTGATTATTATTTAAACTAGCTACTGTTATGCAGTCATTATGAACTGTAGAAGAAATAAGCTATATATTTAAGTTTTATGGGTATTATTTTAGTATACATTTTATAATTATGTCTATATCTTATTGCAAAATAGAATATCAACATTCTAATTGGAATATTGAGATCATCATTCAATCTATCAATATGAGATCATTTAAATCTATCTACTTAAGCTAACTCCCTGTACTAGAGTAAATCAATATTATGAAAGGAAAAATATAGGGAGGTTTTATTTCATCAATCAATATTTCTAGATCTATTTTATTCAAATTTTAATATAGAAATTAATATCAGTTCTATCTGCTACTCATTCTAACAACTAGGTTAATATCTAGGAAGCAACAGATAATTTGATAACATATAAATAAAATCTTCAAAAAATATATCAGTAGATTAGAAGTAATTAAACTAGAACAATGTAGTGTTAGGATATTCCTATACTCCATCCTAGTCCCACCAGTATTTTGATCATTTACATTTTCAGTCATGCATGCACCTTTAGGGTTTGCATGCATTCTAGGATTTGCATGTATTTTGCATCCATCCCAGTCATCAGTCCAGCACCTAGCCCTTAGTTAGCCAGCCCCCAGGAGCTTCTCACTATTCAGTTTTAGCCCTCTAGTTGCTTAATGCGCCCTTCTTCCTTGATTTTAGGAAGAAAATCACCCTTCTTCACCCTTCTTCACCTACCAGTCCAGTTGTCACTCAGTTACACTCATTTACACTTAGTTACACTCAGTCACACCTACCAGACTCAGTTTGACTGATGGTTGACAGTTACTTGAGCAGTGATGACTCCACTGATGATGATGAAGACTTCCAGTTGTGCTCCGATGATCATGAGGACACCTAGTTGTGCTCCGATGACACTCTATTGATCTTATGATCACTATGAGAGGCTAATTCAAATTGCCACCTTGGGCATTCGAATCCTCTCTACCATTGTACTATTTATTTATCCATATTTTGATTAATTAACTAGTGTGTGTGAAGTATTATTGCTTCTATCCGATTTCTACTGTACCATATTATTTTGTTGATCATTATACTGTATTGACCACTCTTCCTCTATTTTCCTGCTTAACCATAATTACTCTTGTGAGGTTTACATCATCTCTTAGATCTGCTGTGAGGATTTTCACATGGTATCAGAGCATGTTGAGAGTATTGTTTATCTCCATTCTTGAGATTTTTTTTCAGGTTATTACCAATATTTCGAGTGGAGCAGTTGCAGCAATTTCTGCATTTTTGCACCAGTAGCAGTTGCAGTTATTCTCTATTGTTTTTGCAGGTCTTCTACAGCTTCAATGGATTCATATTTAGAAGTAATCCCTCTTCTTTATCCATTCAACTATGATGAATTGAAACAAAAAATGATAGCATATTTAAAGAGCCATGATCTCTTTGATTGTTATTTTGAAAGAGAGTTCAAATCCTCTGAAGAGAATATTGACTGGTTGAATAAAGGTGACATGGCCTTTGGAACAATGATGCTTGCCTTGTGTGCATACCAAAGATTCAAATTCAAATACCGTGATGGTTTTGAAACTCCAAGAGAGTTATGGACTCCAAAAGAGTTATGGGCTCACCTGTTTGAAAAATTTGGCAGAAAGAATGAAGGACTTGGTCCTAACCCATTCGAAAGAAAGCAAAGTGATGAATTCACTCCCCATGATGGTCTCTCAGATCATGAACCAGTATCATCTCATATTGAAGTTGTTGACAAAGAACTTGCATATTCTTCACTCATGCTCAAACTTTCTTTTCTTTATGTGCCAGCTCACACTCTAGATATTGCAGAAGGTCCTAAATCCTCTCTTGCACCAGAGTCTGTTGCTTTGCATCATGATCACATGATTATTTCAGAGGTCAAAACAGCTTTTGAAGGTAATGCATTCGCTCCTGTCCAGCTATCTCCTCTTTTATACTACTATATGATCATAATTCCATGCTTTCAGAAGGTCATTGAAGAATATGGCCATTGCTGTTCGCTTGGGATAATTTCTCATGCATCTACTGGTTTTGATCTCACCTCTCATGGTTCAAAGGAGATCTCAAGAAACCATGATTCAAGTCTTTGTATCTAATTTGGGTTCTAAGCAATTAATGCTTGGGAAAATTTCTCATGCATATGATAGTTTTGATCTCACCCCTACTGGTTCAAAGGAGATCTCAAGAAACTGTTTTCTAAGTCCTAAATCTGATTTTGATTTCAAGCAAACATGTAATAGTTCTTCTTGGCATAATCTCACCCATGGTGGTTCGAAGGAGAAGACAAAAGACTATATTCATATTCAAAAATTTGATCCTACCTCAGCTGATTCAAATCACAGGTTCAAGGATCATTCTCATACTGTTGGATTTGTTTTCATCACATTCGATCTGAAGAGCAAGTACAAGCACATGCTTTTTGAGCATGATCCACTTCTTCCCAAGAAGAAGATACCTCCAGACATATGACCAAGCATCACACCTGCTTGAGTTTGGAGCATTTATTTTTATGTGTGCCTTACAGTTTATGTTTTGAGGAGGGGGTATGTTTCCTATGAAATTTTCCCACTTCCTTGGTTTATTGACTGTTATTATTCATTGTATTGGGTGACCTTTGGTCTTAGTTACTAGGGCCCAGGATGGATTAAGGGGAGGTGTTAGGATATTCCTATACTCCATCCTAGTCCCACCAGTATTTTGATCATTTACATTTTCAATGATGCATGCACCTTTAGGGTTTGCATGCATCTCAGTCATCAGTCCAACACCTAGCCCTCAGTTAGCTAGCCCCCAGGAGCTTCTCACTATTCAGTTTTATCCCTCCAGTTGCTTAATGCACCCCTCTTCCTTGATTTTAGGAAGCAACTCGCCCTTCTTCACCTACCAGTCCAGTTGTCACTCAGTTACACTCATTTACACTTAGTTTGACTGATGGTTGACAGTTACTTGAGCATTGATGACTCCACTGATGATGATGAAGACTTCCAGTTGTACTCCGATGATCATGAGGACACCTAGTTGTGCTTCGATGACACTCTATTGATCTTATGATCACTCTAAGAGGCTAATTCGAATTGCCACCTTGGGCATTTGAATCCTCTCTACCATTGTACTATTTATTTGTCCATATTGTGATTAATTAACTAGTGTGTGTGAAGTATTATTGCTTCTATCTGAGTTCTACTGTACCATATTATTCTGTTGCTCATTATACTGTATTGACCACTCTTCCTCTATTTTCCTGCTTAATCATAATTACTCTTGTGAGGTTTACATCATCTCTTAGATCTGTTGTGAGGATTTTCACATGTAGAACTTGTGTAAAACTGTAGAAGTGGACAAACACCCAAAGAAGACCATCCATCCCAACCGTCTCTTGAAAGAAGCCAAGATTACTTGCTTTAGTACCCTAATCCTATTCACTGAACCATTAGGATGAAGATTCTGTGTAGAAGCATGTGACAATCTTTTTGTACTTTAGCAATCATGAAGACTTGCATACAAAACACTCTCTGTGTACTTCAACAATCATGAAGACTTACATACAAAAACACTCTCTCTACAACTCAGCAGCATAATACAGTCTTACTCTGCAACTCATTAGCTAGTATCCCCTCATCGAATCTCATGTGTTCTCAACATGGCAATTTCCAGCCAGCACAAGCAAAAATTTGTGAGCTTCCTCCTCAATTCGATGGCTATAAATATTGCCTAGGTATTTTGGGTCAGTTTAACATTTAATGAGCCACCTACTCGGTTCCACTATCCTTGGGGAACATGACCACATTTTTAGGGAAGTTTCCCCCTACAACAGCTAGTAAGTGAATGTAGATGCTGCCACTTGTCAATTTCCTTCTACACCAGTTTCATTCCTCCTAGTGGGTCAGTGAACACTCTTCAACAATCCTCTTTGGATGAGTGTCTCCTATTTTAATTTATTAAATAATAATAATATTCAATTATAGTCATCCTTGACCATCCTTGGTCATTAACATAAAACTTTACAATAAAATTTAGAGTAATGTTTTTCCATAAACATAAAATGTTTCAAGTTCTAGGTAGCTTACAAACACCCCCTCTTAAGTTCAACATCATCCTCGATGTTGCTTAATCATCCTCAGAGTCTTCCTGGAATAGAATTGGATATGTTTCCCGCATATGACTCTCTGATTCTCAGGTTGCTTCATCTGGACTAAGCTGCTTCCATTGCACCTTTACCTTTCCAATGGTGCGATTCCGGAGTAAAATTTCTCTCCTGTCGAGAACACAATCCGGTTCCACCTGAAAATATCCTTCTGGTTCCACCTATATGTCATTCCAATCGATTACATGAGTCGCATCATGTAGATACTTTTTCAAAATAGAAATATGAAATATATTATGTATTTTCATATTAGGTGGCAAGGCTAACTGATAAGCCACTGGTCCAACTCTTGATAGTATTTCAAATGGTCCAAAATACCTGGGTGCTAATTTAGCACAACTCCCCAACTTAAAAGAGCTTTTCTTGGGTTTTACCCTGACAAAAACATGCTCACCTACTTGGAGTTCTTTCTGAGTTATTTTTAGATTTGCATGACTCTTTTATCTGTCTTGTGCAATTTTCAGATTGCTTTGCACTTGCTTCACTATTAGTTCCATCTCTTTCAACAATTTAGGTCCTAACATCAATCGATCAACCAAATTACTCCATGAGATGGGAGTATTACACTTTCTACCATACAAAATTTCAAAAGGACTAAGTTTAGATGAAGCTTGATAGTGATTATTATAAGCAAATTCAACTAAGTGCAGATATTATTCATATTTAGTTGGTTGATCTTTAACATACATTCTTAACATATCCTCTAAATTCTGATTTACTCTTTTAGTTTTTCCATCCGTTTGTGGATGAAAAGACGTGCTGAAATTTAAGTTAGTATCCAAACCTTTAAATAATGATTTCCAGAAATTTCCAGTAAATTTAGAATCTTGATCAGAAACTATTACCTTAGGAATTCCATGCAAACGAAAAACTTGCTTCATAAACACATCAGCAATGTTAGCAGCCTTAAAAGTAGTTTTGACAGGTATAAAATGAGCTGCTTTGCTAAGCTTATCTACTACTACCATTATTGAATCATTTTGCTTTTGATTTTTAGGCAAACCAGTTATAAAATCAATATTGATAATTTCCCACTTCCAATCTGGCATTGGTAATGGCTGTAATAAACCACCTAGGTGTTGATGTTCAACTTTAACTTGCTGACATTCAATGCACATAGCTATGTATTTAGCCACCTCATTCTTCATATTTGGCCAAAAGTAATCTTTTCTTAACATTGTTATCATCTTTTGGTAACCAGAGTGTTCTGAATAAGGACTTTTATGTAGTTCATTTAAAATAAACAACTTAATTTCAGGTACATTTGGTACATACAGTCTATTTTTATACAACATTAAACCCTTTTCATTTAAACTTTAATCTGTTATTAAATTTTCAGAATTATTTTCTGCAACTTTTTCCTACAATTTCTTATCATTTTTATCCAATTTTATCCCTTCTTCAAATTGATTTTCTAAGTCTGTTTTATAAGTACTGATTGCTTCCATAAAGTTCAATTTTGCATTTTTGCTTAAGGCATCAGCCACCTTATTTTCTTTACCTTTTATGTGTTAGATCTCGAAATCATATTCACTAAGGAAAGCTAACCACCTAGCTTGCCTTGCATTCAAATTTGGTTGATCCAACAAATATTTTAGACATTTATTATCTGTCATTAATGAAAAATTTCTACTGACTAGATGATGGCGCCACATCTTCAAAGCATGTATCATGGAAGTTAACTCTAAATCATAGGTAGCGTAATTCTTTTCATGAATTTTCAACTTTCTTGACTCATACGCTATTACGTGAACTTCTTGTGTTAAGACTCCATCAAAGCCATCATTGCATGCATCAGTGCATACAACAAAGTCCTTGTTTGGATCTGCAATTTTTAGAGTAGGTGCACTTAGTTAACAGTTCTTTTAACTTCTTAAAACTTTCTTCACACTTTTGATCCCAAACAAATTTCTTTCCCTTTTTCTGTAAAGATGTTATGGGATTTGTGATTCTTGAGAATCCCTCTATTAAATTCCAGTAGTAACTTGTGATTCCCATGGATGATCGTACATTTGTTACATCTTTAGGGACAAGCCATTCATTAATTGCTCTTATTTTATCCGGGTCAACTAATATTCCATCCTTGGATATCACGTGACCTAAATATTGTATTTTTTCTTTGAAAAATTCACACTTACTTAATTTAGCGTACAGTTCATGTTCTCTTAAGACTTGTAATATTATTCGTAAGTGTTCATCATGTTCTTCCCTAGTCTTTGAATAGATTAAAATGTCGTTAATGAAAACAATTACAAATTTATCCAAATACTTATGTGAAACAGTATTCATTAGACACATGAAAATTGTTGGAAAGTTAGTTAGCCCAAAAGGCATAACTACAAATTCATAATGCCCATAACAGGTTCTAAAATTAGTTTTAAAGATATCTTCGTCTTTAATTCTGACTTGATGATATCCAGATCTCAAGTCTATTTTTGAAAATATCGTTGCTCCGCGTACCTGATCAAACAGATCATCTATGTGATGTAATGGATATCTGTTTTTAATCATCATTTTATTTAACTAATGGTAGTCTATGCATAAACGCAAAGTACTGTCTTTCTTTTTAACGAAAATGATAGGTGCTCCCCAAGGAGACATGCTTGGTCTTATGTAAT
Organism: Larix kaempferi; assembly: GCA_027924585.1. Lineage (NCBI taxonomy): Eukaryota > Viridiplantae > Streptophyta > Pinopsida > Pinales > Pinaceae > Larix > Larix kaempferi. Next base: position 27,288,440 of record BSBM01000904.1, on the reverse strand, counting down.
TTTTATCTATTAATTCTTTTAACTGTGATTTTAATTCGTTAAGCTCTAAGATATTCATCCGGTAAGAATCTTTTGAGTTGTGTACCGCATCAGGTACTAACTCAATGGTGAAGTCCAATTCTCTCTTCGGAGGTAATACTTGAATTTCTTCCTGGAATACATCTGAAAAGTCTCTTAAGATTGGTATATCTTCAAGTTTTAGTTTGTCTTCTTTAGTAGTATTCTCATCATTTATTACATTTACAGCAATTACTCTACATCCCTTACGTACAACCTTTTTCATTTGCAATGCAGAAATCTATCTAACTGAAGTTTTTCTAGGGATTCCTTTTACTGTTACTATATCTCCTTTATCATTCAAGCATGTAAATATCTTTTCAAAACAATTAAAAATTACCCTATTCTTTTCTAACCAATCCATTCCAATTAAAACATCATAAGACCCTAATGGTAATACATTCAACTTTACTTGGGTCTTAAACTGACTCATTGACAAATCACAATCTTTAACAAAATCAACTACTTTCCTTTTGGTTCCTATAGCTAACTGAACCAGCCAAGACTTTTCAAACTTTTATACTTTCAATTTACAACTTTTTACTATATCGGGTGATACATAACTCAAATTAGCTCCTGGATCAATTAAAATAGAGATGGGTTTGTTCTATAGCATACCTTCTATTTCAACCATTGAGGTTTGATGATTAGCCTGTTGATTCTCCAAGCTGCATTGATCATGGGAATTTTCCTCACTAAGTCACCAACTATTGCCTCTTCCTGCACTGTATGGATGTTGTTGACAGTTCTTTTCCTGTTAGGGAATTTTTCTTCATAATGTGGTCCTTGACATTCATAACATTTTATAAGTGTTTTTTGTTCATTTATTTATCATAATTATTAAGCATGTTTCTTGCAGCTGTAAAATTCTGTGGCGTATTGCTTTTAAAATTATTTCCTTGAAAATTTCTGTTAGGGAAATTTCGCTTGTTATTTCCAACATTCCTATTAATTTTAAAAAATTTCCTTCTTTATTCAAAATTACTTGGTCTATTAGTCTTCCAGCTAGGTACACTTTCTCTTTTTCTATTCTGTTCATAACAGAAGTTTTCCTTTCTCATAGCTTCCTCAAAAGTCTTAGGGTTGTTGTACTCAATTCTGTCTTCGATATTAAAAGGTAAGCAACTCAAAAATATTTGTATTTTAGGATTCTCGTCAACAATGTAAGGTACATATCTTAACAGACTTAAGAATTTACTGCTTAATTCTTTCATGTTCATAGATCCTAGTTTTAAATCATAGAACTCTTTAGATTTTTCTTCGAAGTATTGTTCAGATAGAAACTTCTTCTTAAAGTACCTATTAAAAGTAATCCAATTTACATTCATTTCTTTAATACTTTTTACTCTTCTTATATCTTGCCACCATATATCTTTTTTCCCAGTTAGATTATAAATGGCCATCTTAGCTTTCAACTTATTTGAATAATCATAAATTTGAAAGTATTTCTTCATTCCTGATAGCCATGCTTCGGCTTCTTCTCCCTTTTCTATCTCACCGTTAAACGCTGGGGATTTTATCTTCTTAAAATCCCTTGAGATCTCTTCATATGGTTTATAATTCCTCCTTTTTGGTCTGTAGTCACTTTCACTTCTGTCACTGGAATGCTTATGTTTCTTTTTATGTATTTTAACATTAATTTCAGAAGAAGAGTTACTTTCACCATTACAGAATTTTAACTTCTTATATTTGTGTTGATAAGACATGGTTCTAGATTCATATTTAAATTTTGTTCTTTTATCCTTTCCGTCATTATGAAATTTATCCAGTAATATCTGATTCAGTTCTTCTTGTGCTTGTAAAATTCTTTCATTCTCTTCCTTAATAGTTTTCATTTCAGCTTTTAGATCTTTAACTGTTCTAAGTAGTTCAGATGAATTATCATTTAATTCTACATAGATGTTTTCTTCGTTAACATGTTCCTGCTCATTATTATTGTGTTCATTATTATGAGTTCTATCCTCAGAAGATTCTTTTGGCCCTTCTATACCTGCAAAATAGATAATGTATGGTTCTGTACAGAAACAATTGGAAACAAAAATCAGTAACTGTGTGTTTTTTGTTTTATCAGAATGCGCGAGTTGAGCCACTTTCAGGCCTAGTGTTTGAACTTGCACTCTGATACCACATGTAACGGCTCCAAAATCCATCAAAAATTAAAAATGTTTCTATGTAGTATAAATGATACATTTTACTATGCGAAAAATATACTTGTGAGTATTTAACTCTTATTTAACTGTTTAGCTACATTTGTATTTGTGACACTTGTTTGTCTACAATATTCATCGTTTATTTAATGTGTCTTAACCACTGAATACAGAGTTCTTTTAACTGTCTTTAATGAAATAATTTATTAATTATGTCAACGTTGATATTTAATTTGTCATTCTTCATGGTCGCAATATGATTTAGTAGTTATACTTATGTCATTAGTACGGAATATGTATTCTTTTGTTGAAGGAGTTCTTGGTCATGCCCTGAAGCTTACTTAGCTTTTTAAGCCGATGCTTCATGATTACTTGGGTAGTTTACAGATTTGGCTTACATCCATAATTTGATATTGGTATTATGACCATGGTTATCATGGATATAGCAATTAAGTTACATAGTTAAATTGCATTACAAATATAAACTTGGTCGATTCTCTACTATAAGGTTGGGAATCCTTAACCAAGTCTCGATGGTGGTATAATATAGTGATCCAAAACTACATGAAAAAGGTTGAATTAACACAATGGTTCCATAGCATTAATCCACGATATGAAAATATGGGGAGGACTATAGCGTAAAAGATTTAAATCAAAGTTATAGTGTTTGGCAGCTGTAAGACATTTAATGTGACCATGTGACTCTTATCAACTCGGCTCCTCGAGTAAATAAACTCAAACCCTAACATAGTAAAGGGAATTTCAAGGGTCATTTGGCTCAATAGAAAAATGGAGAGCATGGCTCTTTGGAGCTCTTGGCCGCCATGGTCACTAGACTACCTATGAACAACTTTCTGAGATAAATTATGTTGTATTCAAACATGTTCGTGGTGTTTTGGTTATTTGTTCTTTCACATGCAAACCCTAGAGAGTCAAGCTTTCGGTTCTTTGTTTTCTCATCCATTGAAGTTATGGTGAGCACTCAGACCATAATAGAAACTTAAAAAGGTATGGTTATGTGTTCACTTGTAATAGTTTTAGCTGTTAGTAAGTTTTGTTTTATGCATCTGTTGCTCATCATTTTAATCACTTTCCTTCTTGTGTTGACAGGGAAAATGTCTTGTCTCCTGGTCTTGACTTGGGACTCAGCGCTAGCTTTGGTTAAAGGAAGGGAAACTCCAGTGGTTGAATACCACGGTAAGCTTCGGTCCTTTCACCCAATGACACCTTTGTCAATAGTACTTAGGGATATTGTTTGTAATATCCCTCCTTGTAGCCCTATTTAGAATTGTAAATGTATCATATGCCGTAAAAAAATTATGATGCTAATTATACCTAGAAAACCTCAAAGATTTATGAGGAAAAGCTCGATGATTGGGAGAAATAAATGTAGAGCTTTATTTCTTTACCTTCCACTAGAAAATCGAAATACTGAGTACATGTGCACTAAAGAAACTCTTTTACTACTAGTTCGGGGAAATGGCCGAGTGGGGGTTTCCTTAAAGGGAACCAAACTTCAAACTAATTAAACATGGAGTGACTAGTCATGCCCGTCGACTTCCCTTGGGGAATAATCCCCTCTACACTTGGCAGACCTCCCAAGGAATCCCCTCTACACTTGGCAGACCTCCCAAGGAATCCCCTCTACACTTGGCGGACCTCCCAAGGAAGACTACATTACTGAAAGTGTATTTAATGCATGGTCGCATACCGATTTAGGGGAGAAACGACTGGAAGGATTTGGGGAAATTCGATCTGAATGATCCTAGCTCTGCATTGAGATCCTTCGATCATCTCATATCGGAAAAACTTCCTATCTCGACGGATGGAGGTAGATAGGTATCCAAAATAATGGTTTGGAGGAGGCATGGGTAAGCTGACGCAGATCGCATGTAGAGTGAGCTGGAACGTTGCTGTAGGCATGATATTGGAGATTGCAGACGGTGAGGACCACTGAAGATGGAATGGTTGGAGACGCCCAATCCCAGGGTAGAGGCGATCTCTATGCCTTCTTTTCAACTGAGTTGAACCACCGCAGAATTTCTATACTTTTATGGAGTGAAGGCGTTTGACCCTCTGCCAGAAATGTGGAGGTATGCTATCCGATCTAAGTAAAATCTTTACCTAAATGCTGGATTATATATTTCCAGATCTGAGTTATCCGTTGCTTAGTTAAAACCTGAGTGTTGTCAGTTCATTTCCGATCTTCTTTTAGTCCGAATAGAGAAACAAATTCTCTATGTATGGATTGTTCGTCACATCGACAGAGGTAGGTTTTCTCTGTGTAAGTTTCTGAGCTTGACCATTTTATGCTTATATAGATATCATTTAAAATCTAAGCGCTGAGATCTTAGAAGACCGGTTCGTTTGTTGAAGCGAATACTGAATTGTATTATATATTTTCTGAACTTGGATCATTATTTAGATCAACATTTAACGCTCAAGCTAAAGGCGTGAATACTCTTTTAAAACTAGATTTGAACCTTAATCCTTTATTTAGAATAAGCGTTTAACGCTCATGTTGAAAGTGGGATATTCCTCTTAATTTTTAGATCTAAACCTTGATAATTATATTTTAGATTTGAACATTAATATTTAGAACAACATTTATAACCCTCAAGTCGAGGCATGAGTACTCTGTTAAGCATTGATATTCATATCACTAGAAATGAACATTGATGTTACATCAATAGATCTGGATATTTGTACTTATACCGAAATGTAGATCTTAGTAAACATGATAGTTTGGATGAGGCGAGTATAAGTGTATTTTCTATAGGAAAAACTCTCACACTGTAAGAGAGTAAAGATTCATTGGCACAAAACGTTAGAGAACTCTGTGTTTTCATACTCCATAGTAAATCATAGTTGATACGATCTCTCGGTGCTGGACCTACTTTCAGCAAATGGACAGAGTATGATTCTCTCTGTGGAGTCTTTTATTTTCTTATTTATTTTTCCCCTTCTTTTTTTCTGAGCGTGAGGTAGGGCTTCCCCGTGTTAGATCTACTCCTTGTATTGGCAAAGGTATGATCCTCTGTGGGGACGGAGTTGTTTCCCTTTTGTATCTGTTCTGGAAAAGTATTATCTTGCAAGATCTAAGTCTTGGCGTTGACATAGATGTGAATTTCCCGATGAGACCTGTATTGTTATTTTTCTTCCACTATAAATATTCTTTGGGATTTAACCGCTAGCTGACAGAACCAGTAATTTTTCTGTCTCAATCGATCTCTGTAAAATAACGAAATATTCTCTGGGCTTGGGGCTTATGGCGTCATTCATCTTACACACTCCCCAGAACGCAGGTATCGCAGCCTTGGGACTTTAGGCATTCTACTTTACCTTTCACCTTACTTCTTCAATCGCGTGAGCGAGATCTATTCCAGTCTGAATGTCGGTTAAGAGATCCATTTTATTTTATTAATTTTCTATGTTAGTCCCAGTGCTGATCTCAGTAAGAAATTCCTTCTTAATTTGGAATCAGAGAAATTATGAGAGATTCCTTCTCTTTTTCTATCGCTGGCCAATACGATCTATGTGTGCTAAGTCCACCTATATTTATAATATTCAAATCTAAACTGAGCATAGTCCTTCATTGAAGAAGGTTTGGGCTTGGACGTTATAGATCCTCTATATATAGGAAGCTTCTTTTGTTAAAGATGTTTACTTATCTCAAAAGGTATTTTTGGAGAATCCAAGACGTTTTGTTCTTTAATTATGTATAGGCCCCAAAATAAAGGTTACCGCTGGATCGAATATTAATTACTCTTAATATGGGGAAATGTATAGTCCTAGTATCTAGTTAAATGGGATAAGTATTCTTCTAGAATGATTTGCTCTTTTGCCAAATGATAATGGTTTATGTTCGCCCTAAATTGCCTTGAGAATTAAATTCATGTCGATATGGAAATATTATGAAATATTATACGAAGCATACATAGGGTGGGGTTTAACATTTTATCCTGCAGATAATGAGCATGTTTCCTTTCATGGAAGGTGGGTATGTGTTGTAACATGTATTTCACTATTTCTTATAACAGTGCTAGTTACAGATTTTAGAGGCTCTCTTGTGAGAGGCTCGAGGAAGAGAAAGTAAATTGTAAACAGCTTGTGGAAAGGTGTACCCTTCTTTTGATAAATAATACATGACGAACTGCTTCCGTGGACGTAGCCCAAAGGTTTTGGGTGAACCACCTATATTTTGTGTCTTTTGTGTTGCAATTGGCGTGATTACGAAACTTGTACATTCATATCTCATGTTTGCAATTGATGTGATATACATTAATATTATGCGGAATTGATGCCTTCATAGGTTTATTTCGTGTAAGATATTCAAATGGTTAAGTTTATTTCTTTTGGACTAATATCTTTAGTGCTCATAATGAAGTTTAGAAAAGATGATCGTATAAATGAATGCATGGTAGACACTTGTTCTATTTTGTAAAGAAGGCATAGTTATACTGTTAATTGGTTGTTGTACTTGAATGTATCAATTCGGTGCCTTTAAAGTTATCTTTGGAGATTAATAGAATTGTTTTTATGTTGCACGAATTTTGAGGGACATTACAGTTAACATTAAGTTTACTACTCTACGGTAAGAACTTCATGAGTATGTTTCATGTTAAAAGATGATTCATGATGAATATTTCAATTTAACTAATCTCCAATTATTATCAAGGAAATGTATTCAGAATCTTTGTCCTTACATGAGTGAATTATGTTTTGCAGTTTTATTATTTTAGGCAAATTTTCTAAAAATCACTGCTTTACTAACTCGCACAGTTGGGTATGTTACATTGTTTGTGTTTCCTCTCTCTAGTGATTGTTTCGGCCATTTGGAATCTTTAGATAGCATTTACAATGCGAAAGTCTTTCCTGGATAAAGGCCAGTGTTGGGTTTTGACCAACTATTTTATTTTAAGAAATGCAGTAGTTTTATTTATCTATTTTTGGAACCCTAGAGGTAACCCTGAGCAGTGATACTATGCTTGTAAATATTTGAATGGAACGTAGAGTTACTATTCGATAATAATGAAATGTTAAAGTTACTCTCGGCCTCTTTGACAATTTAACTGTTTGTAAATTAAGATGAAAGTGTAACTTGTTTAGGCCAAGCCATTGATTTAAAATTTCTTATTTGTCTTATAATGCTCAGTTTCGGTTATGAGTTTGTAATGTGAATAGGTTTTGGTTTCTACATGGTTTAAAACCTAAACCCTACTATGTATAATTTTGTATTAAATTATGATCAAGGGTCGTAACTTATATATACAAGACAGGGTAAGTCCTAAGAGACTCGGACCCTTTATTAAACATTGGTAGATACTTAACTTCTTTGTTAAATGATTACCCGACTATATAATGTTTATAGTTATGTTATTGAATGATGATGTTTCCAGAATGTTCTTTGTGTAATACTCTATATTTGTAATAAGGGTTTTATAATTGTTTATAGCCGGTAATGGCGAATCTTTGTTTTAAATAAATCAATTTGTTTATTAAAAGAAAATCTAGGCATAGCCCCGAGCCTCTGTATGCTCAAAATCCATTATCTAAGATAACCCTAATTGTGATCATAATTATTTATATGTTTTGGATTAATATTATTGAGGGTTCATTTAGTTATTTCTATAAGCATGTTTTAAATGTTTGGGAATTAATTTGGAACTAGAGGCAGAACTCTAAACTGTGTTTGATCTTATAGATCTTATTGAAAATTATAAATGATGCTTATGTTTATTCCACTTCTGTTTGTAATAGTGATAATTTTATAATGCTTTCTTGTAGGGTATAGATATTGATTTATGAAGATGTATAGAGTTATTTTGTCAATAAATTATACTAATAGAAATTATGAAATAGATGTAATATATGTACATAATTTGATTTTATAATAAATATACTATTTATACGATGAATATTATTGATATAAGCTATTTATATGAATATATACCTAGCATCAATATTGACTGAGAAATGAATGGATTTCTATCAATATGTATAATTCATTATTATTTAAACTAGCTACTGTTCTGCAGTCATTATGAACTATAGAAGAAATAAGTTGTATCTTTAAGTTTTATGGGTATTATTTTAGTATACATTTTATAATTATGTCTATATCTTATTGCAAAATAGAATATCAACATTCTAATTGGAATATTGAGATCATCATTCAATCTATCAATATGAGATCATTGAAATCTATCTACTTAAGCTAACTCCCTATACTAGAGTGCATCACTATTGTGAAAGGAAAAATACAGGGAGGTTTTACTTCATCAATCAATATTTCCAGATCTATTTTATTCAAATTTTAATACAGAAATGAATATCAACTTTATCTACTAGTCATTCTAACAACTAGGTTAATATCTAGGAAGCAATACATAATTTGATAACATATAAATAAAATCTTCAGAAAATATATCAGCAAATTAGAAGTAATTAAACTAGAACAATGTAGAACCTATGTAAAACTGTAGAGGTGGAAAAACACCCAAAGAAGACCGTTCCTCCCAACCGTCTCCTGAAAGCAGCCAAGATTACTTTCTTTAGGACCCCCAAGCCTATTTACTGAACCACCAGGACGAAGATTATGTTTAGAAGCATGTGGCAATCTTTTTGTACTTCAATATTAATGAATACTTGCATACAAAACACTCTCTTTGTACTTCAACAATCATACAAAATACTCTCTCTGCAACTCAGTAGCATAAGATAGTGTGCTCAACATAGTAGTTTCCCGCCAACACAAGGAAAAAGTTGTGAGCTTCCTACTCAATTCGATGGCTATAAAGATTACATATGTATTTTGGGTCAATTTAACATTTAATGAGCCACCTTCTCAGTTCCACCATCCTTGGTGAACATGACCACATTTTTACAGAAGTTTCCCCCTGCAACAACTAGTAAGTGAATGCAGATGCTACCACTTGTCAATTTCCTTCTACACCAGTTTCATTTCTCCTAATGGGTCAGTGAACACTCTTCAACAATCATCTTTGGATGAGTGTCTCCTATTTTAATTTATTAAATAATAATAATATTCAATTACAGTCATCCTTGACCATCCTTGGTCATTAACATAAAACTTTAAAATAAAATTTAGAGTAATATTTTTCCACAAACATAAAATGTTTCAAGTTATAGGTAGGTTACAGAGGGATATGAGGAAGCGGCCATAGAAGGGAGTAAAGGAGCAACAACATAAAGATGAGAAGTAGAGCCATAACAATGACATTTGGTTCTCGATTATGCCAATGTAGAGCCTTATTAATGTAATTTGGAGTGGCATGAGTAATGAATAAAAAATTTAATACATTTCCTTATTCCCATTAGTTGCACAATGTTTGTATTTATCTTTCATCTCTATGGTTGTATAGATTGAATTGGTTGTTGGTTCTGTTGTCACCAGATTTACTCCAGCAAAATTATTATTTGTAATGGTTTTAAAATTTGGCAAAATGGAGGATTTAATGCCAAAGTCTCATGCGCAAGCTCAGGTCTCCACCATCCATTGTTGTCACTGCTTTAGTCATACAAGTGTTAAAAGCTTTGTAACTTATCCATGTGGAAAATCTTCATTAAGCCCTAATGCCAAAGCCACAATTTGACTGCAATTTAAATGTCATAACAACATTAAGGCAACGTCTAGATGTCAAAGTGACCACTCAGGTTTATATTTGAATAAGATTGCTCCAGATTGTTGAGAAGATAGTCAAAATGCTAAAGAGAAACCATGAAAGCATTTGCATGTCAAATGCCCCTCATAGCTCATTTTTATGGAGGCGAGTCTTGAAGCATGCAATGTTATATCATAGAAAGATGTTAGATCACCCATATCTGGTCATGGTAGCTTGCATTTGGAATATTGTGAAATCATGGATGAAATATTCAAGATGGGATAAGCTATTACGCTTTCCAAATAAATTACAGTGGTCGCGGATAGAAGATCATTACATCTGCTGTATTTTCTCATCAATATTTCGCATTAGTTGCAAATGATATCCTTAATGGCTTAACATTTTTCCCTGAAGCTGAAGAAACTCTTCATATTGAATTCATAAGAGTTAAGTCTTGGAGTCATCGTTCCCTTCCAAAGCGATGGGGCAGAAAAGCCTAAAGTTCTATCTCAAGAGCTAAGGACTAAACTTTAAAATGAAAAGGAATGCCCAGGTGTTTGTTTGATTTCGATATGCCATCTAAAGCCCACCAAGGAAGTTAATGATAGAAAATGTCAAAGTTTATGCTGCATATATGATCCCTGTTGGTTTGAGTTTCCAATCGCTATCATTGGTGAAAGAGATTAAATGAACAAATAATTATGCTAATGCACCAGTGGGTTTTGTAATACCAGAAATCAATTATATTAGTAATGGGAACCTGTTGATTGGTTGTGATAGTGTTGAACAACTTCAAACTACTCAACATTCTTTCCAATAGATGAAGCATAGTATTTGATGGTGAAGGATTTGGTAAAGATATGGATGTTTCAAATCTCTCTGAAGATGGATAAATGAAAAATAGGGAATATGGAAAATCATATTAAAAAGACATCAAATAGAGCATCTCACATTTGATATCAAAAATTTGATCTGAAGAATAGGTGGCAGCTGGTATATATATGTATTAGTCCCAGTAAAGAGAGAATCAATCCAAACATTAAAGGACTCCTTCCAGATTTCAAGTCGATAACAGATGGATCCATATTTTTAGCAATTCAATGAGCATTTTCAGGCAGTATTCAAACTTTCAAAGACTTAGGTGGCATAGTGCTTGTTGGTTACAAGGATACTCATCTTCAGGCCTTCAGGTCTTCTCTTTAATTCGGTGATCACAAAATAATGATGGAGAACAACTGATAATAAAAGACTTTATCGTAGGCGGAGAGTTAGCAGGCATAATATTACTTCCTGATTTTAAGGCATGAATTGAGCATTCAAAAGTTTAATTCCATATTTGACTACAAGTGGAAAATTCGAAGGCATTTGATTCCAGCATTCCATATTTTCAGGACTAATTTTAGATTTAGACTTATTATTAGATTCTATTCTAAAAAGTTTGTAACAACCCGAGGAGTCTACAAGATGTATTTTTCTATTTAAACTATGATTTGGAATGTGAAAGAGGGAGGTTCCAGCCAAGGACTCGTGAGAGGACAGTTTCTGTACAGTATGCAGATTTTATCTTGTTGATCAGTTAATACAATGAGACAAGGCTCTTGAAGATTCATGACAGTATCTTGTGAGCTTATGTGTTTTCTTTTGTTTATTTCATACCTATTTCCTCTTAAGATTTTATGCATAATGATATTATGTGTTTAGGAGATTTTGTCAACTTTGCTTCATCTTCTATGAAGAGTTTTCGCTCAATTGCTTCATCTTCTATGAAGAGTTTTTGCTAAATTTGCCTTCAACCTCAATTATAATAGATATTATTCATGTTCATTCAACCATTTCTGTGTACAACTCAAACTCAACTTGCATGTACTAGATTTCCTTTAACATGTGTCAATCATTCCTTAACTGATCATAATTTTTATTGAGTCAATTCTTGAATCTCCTTTGGAACCAACCAACCTATCCAAATTTTATTCATCCCTAGAGCTTAAGATGAACTAGCCATTCTCCTTCTGTGGTCAATGTGCATCTTTTAGTGATAACATCTTTTGGCGCCGTTGTCGGGGAACAGAGGAACGAAGACATACTTCATTGGGATATACAACAATGAATATATCCAGTCTTTGATGGTGAACAATGGCTGGTGACATAGTGGCTGTGATATTCACCTGGAGACTCCATTGGTTTCAAAATGGCATATTTAGTTGTTGATCGAGTTGCGTCATGTACCAATACAACAAGGTTTGAGGAAGATCCTATTTCTCTTCAAGATTTTCAAGAATGGATGAGTACGTTTTCTAATGATGAATGGGAACACGTTTCTTCTTCAACTTTATCTTCTTATTTGGCTAATTTCAAAATTTTTCATGAAGAAGATAAAATCAATTGTTTAAAGAAGCTTCTAAGAAGACATAAGAAAGAATATGAAAGTTTATTGGCTCAGAAAAGGTCCCATATTTCTTCCATTCAGAGCAATTCTTTTGAAGATTCATATGATGAACAACATGAAGAAATTTTCTATGATGATCCATTTGTCATTGAATCACATGATTTTACCAGTTTTGCTCATGATGTAGTTTTTGTCCCAAATAGTATTGAAGATCAACCTAAGTATGATGAGTATTCTGACGAAGAAGAGCATCTTTCTCAGTCAGCACCTATCGAACCCTTCAGCTATGACATTATATGTGACACCCATGGACAGGAAAAAGGAAAGTAGCTTATTCATCTTCCACAACATAAATAAGTAACATTTTATTGTCATAATTTCACTTCTTCTGCTTTTCATGATCCAGTTTCTATCCATATGGAGGAATTCATCGATTCAAGGTTTCAGTACTCATTTTATGATAAGTCTGAAAATCAAACTTACAGACAGGTGTTGATTTTTTTTCTAGTATTCATTTTGCTAATACATAGATCAAGAGTTTCATCAGTTATTTAGATACTTGTATGGCTTCACTGGAAGTATGATTTTACTTGACCAAGTTGCAGATCTGGTTAGAGGTAGGGTAGGTAGGTAAATAAGCCTGTTTCATGAGCAGCAGTATCTTATCATTTCAGAAGTATGTGTTTATATTTGAATAAGTTGCAGAGATTTGAGATAAAGACTCCATTTCCCAATGGATAAGGCATGGGTCTGCAAGTTCTTGGAAGCTCACAGGGAGCATGCCATCCCCAGACGGAGCCAGATGTTGTCACCATATTTACTCCAACAAAATTATTATTTGTAATGGTTTTAAAATTTGGAAAAATGGGGGATTTAATGCCAAAGTCTGATACGCAAGCCCAAGTCTCCACCATCTGCCATTGTCATTGCTTTAATAATACAAGTGTTAAAAGATTTGTAACTTATCCATGTGGAAAATATTCATTAAGAACTAATGCCAAAGCCACAATTTGACTGTTATTTAAATGTCATAACAACATTAAGGCAGCGTCCATATGTCAAAGTGACCACTCAGGTTTATATTTGAATAAGATTGCTCCAGATGGTCAAGAAGACAGTCAAAATGCTAGAAAGAAACCATGAAATCATTTATGTTCCAAACGCCCCTCATAGCTAATTTTTATGAAGATGAGTCTTGAAGCATGCAATTTTATATCATAGAAAGATGTTAGATCACCCATATCTGGTCATGGTGGATTGCATTTGGAATATTGCGAAATCATGGATGAAATATTTCAGATGGGATAAGCTATTACACTTTCCAAATAAATTACAATGGTCGCGGATAGCAGATCATTGCATCTGCTATATTTTCTCATCAGCATTTCGCATTAGCTGCAAAGGATATCCTTAATGGCTTAACATTTGTCCCTGAAGTTGAAGTGACTCTTCATATTGAATTCATAAGAGTTAAGTCTTGGATTCATTGTTCCCTTCCATAGAGATGGGGCAGAAAAGCATAAAGTTCTATCTCGAGAGCTAAAGACTGAACTCTAGAATGAAAAGGAATGCCCAGGTGTTTGTTTGATTTCGATATGCCATCTATAGCCCGCCAAGGCAGTTACTGATAGCAAATGTCAAATTTTATGCTGAAGATATGATCCCTGTTGGTTCGAGTTGCCAATCGCCATCATTGGCGAAAGAAATTAAATGAACAAATAGTTATGCTAATGCACCAATGGGTTTTGTAATACCAAAAATTAGTTATATTAGGAATGGGAAACTGTTGATTGGTTGTGATAGTGTTGAACAACTTCAAACTGCTCAAAATTCTTTCCAATAAATGAAGCAGAGTATTTGATGGCGAAGGATTTGGTAAAGATATGGATGTTTCAAATCTCTCTGAAGATGGATAAATGAAAATTAGGGAAGATGGAAAAGCATATTACGAAGACATCAAACAGAGCCTCTCATGTTTGATATCAAAACTCTAATCCGAAGAATAGGTGGCAACTAGTATACATATGTATTAGTCCCAGTAAAGAGAGAATCAATCCAGACATTAAAGGACTTCTTCCAGATTTCAATTCGATAACAAATGGATCCATATTTTCAGCAATTCAATGAGCATTTTCAGGCAGTATTCAAACTTTCAAAGACTCAGGTGGCATAATTCTTGTTGGTTACAAGGATACTCATCTTCAGGCCTTCAGGTCTTTTGATTAATTCGGTGATCACAAAATAATGATGGAGAAAAGCTGACAATCAAAGACTTTATCGGAGGCAGAGAGTTAACAGGCATAATATTACTTCCATATTTTAAGGCATGAATTGAGCAGTCAAAAGGTTAATTCCATATTTGACTACAAGTGGCAAATTAGAAGGCATTTGAGTCCAGGATTCCAGATTTTCAGAACTAATTTTAGATTTATACTTATTGTTAGATTCTATTCTAAAAGGTTCGTAACAACCCGAGGAGTCTACAAGATGTATTTTTCTATTTAAACTATGATTTTGGAATGTGAAAGAGGGAGGTTCCATCCAGGTACTTGTGAGAGGACAGCTTTTGTACAAAATGCAGATTTTATCTTGTTGATCAGTTAATACAATGAGACAACGCTCTTGAATATTCATGACAGTATCTTGTGAGCTTATGTGTTTTCTTCTGTTGATTTCATATCTATTTCCTCTTAAGATTTTATGCATAATGATATTATGTGTTGAGAAGCTTTTGTCAGCTTTGCTTCATCTTCTATGAAGATTTTTTTCTAAAGTTGACTTCATCCTCAGTTATAATAGATATTATTCATGTTCATTCAGCCATTTCTGTGTACAACTCAAACTCAGCTTGTATGTACTAGATTTCCTTTAACATGTGTTAATCGTTCCTTAACTGATCATAATTTTTATTAAGTCAATTCCTAAATTTCCTTTGGAGCCAACCAACCTATTCGAATTTTATTCAACCCTATACCTTAAGATGAACTAGCCATGCTCCTTCTGCATTCAAGGTGCATCTTTTAGAGATAACAGGTTCAATGGTATTTTTTTTGTCCATCTTTGTAGTATCTTATTTGCTATGTTACCCCCCTTCTATCTCTCCTTAACCATCTCTCTCTCTCTCTCTCTCACACACACACACACACACAAAACATGTCAACCTACCTCTCCCATAACGTTCAAGCATCTTGTACCTGTGATGAACCTACAATAATTAATTAATGCAAATACACGAGATATCAGAAATAATAGAACAGATTCAATTTTATATTGATCATGGGCCACTTCGAGGGGGCAACCTCCTTTGAGCAAGCTCAATACAATTAACTTCACGGTGCCTTCAATGACCTAAACACACACTTATATACTAAGTCTATGCCCAATACTATGAGTCAAAAACATGGGACATATAATACTACGGGATGACTTACAAAGCATATGCGTCCAATACTATGGGTCAATACTATGGGCTAATATAAACTACGGATCAACAAATACTACAGGACGACTTACAAACGATATGCGTCCAACAACAATATACTAACATAGTAAAGAGAAGGGTTGACATAGGTTCCTAACATCCCCTCTCCCTTAGAAAAAGCTTTGTCGTCAAAGCTTTGGTTCGAGAAATTGCTGCAGAATTTGGAGTGGTTCCCCAGGAGCATCCTCGGGTTGCATTTCGGGCCACTGACGCCTTTGGAGTGTCAAGGAGGATTGCTTGGAAGGATGTAGATGAAGAAGAACCTTGTCGGCTGCGTGGAAAATGCGCTCAGAATAGTGCTGATCGGCTTGTTGTTTCAGCTGAATTCTGGCCATGTGAAGATTGTCCTGCAGAATGAGAAGAATCTGATCGCGGTTTCGAAGAACCGAGTCAATTTCCTAAACTGGGGAGCTGCTAAAGGTGTATGGAAGAAGAATTGGCGGTGTTTTTCCATAGACTGCATCATATGGTGTCCTTTGAGATGTGGTATTATACCACTAGAGCACTGCGAGGAAATCCATAGAAATAGTTTCCCAAAGCTGTGTAGGGATGGGCAAGGGTTTGAGCAATCCTGAAAGGAGTGTCGTTTCACCCTTGTTGACTTGGAAAGTATCATTGTCAGCCACCATCTATTGAATTGTCATTTTTAGTCCCTACCAAAAGAAGTTACATTGTTCCCAGTCATACATTTTGCAGAACCCAGAGTGCCCTGTTGATGAAGAAGCATGGAGTTCATAGAAGAGATATCCCTGTTGAACATATTGCAACCAATTTGGAACAAGCAGAGAAAGAGCTGTAAGAGAAACTGGGTCATCAATTGTGCGAGGAGCATCTTCCACCATATTGTCCTTACCCTCCTTGTAAGTGATGACATAGGGATAACCCATGAGTTGGATAACCCATTTCAGGTGTGTTGGGGAGGAGACCCATTGTTCCAGAAAATTTTCTAGACTCTGGAGATCAGTCTTGATGCAGAAATAATTCCCTAATAGGTATGGCTGCCACTTTTGTACTGCATGCAAAATAGCCATCATTTCCTGCTGAGAGGTAGATGTGGCTAAATTCTTACCGGAAAGGTCTCATGAAGGCAGCAAGCGCATTGGTTCAGCAAAGATACCTGCATATATATCCAAGGAAGTAGTGGAGACTATTGATGGGTGCATCTGAATGGAATTGAGCTGAGCGATGACACCATGTGAATTCTTCTTCAGTATTTTTTCCAGGCGATGTGAACTGATGATGCAGAGAGACCCTGGCTGTAATCCCATAAATTTGTGTTGTGCCCCATTGACTTTAAACTGCATCCAAAGATCAGCAAAATCCCATAAGATGGGGCCAAGTGTGCGTAACCATTGAACGCCCAAAACCACATCACATCTGCCTAAGGACAAGGCAAACATGTCAGAGCGTAGGTTATAATCTTCCATAGAGATACGCACATTGTGACACTTCCCCTTGCAAGGTAAGGTGCCCCCATTGGCAACCATGACTTCAAAGTTGGAGCAAGGATGGACAAAACAATCAGCATGTTTGGCAATCTGAGGGTCAATAAAGTTATGAGTGCTACCATAATCAATGATTATGGTAAGAGGGAGCTTCTTGAAGTATGCCCTGACCCGCATTGTTTGTGGGGTGGTGACGCCGGTTACAGCATGGAGAGAGATCTCGGGTGGGTCGTCCTGAGATGGGGTGTCAACGGGTAGGTGTTGAATGTAGACCTAATCATCCACTGTATCTGTAGCTTCTTCACCAAGTTCTAAGGCAGGCGGAGAATCCACATCCAAGAGATAGAGCTTTTGTTGAACACATCTATGTCCCCGAGTGAATTTCTCATCACAATTATAGCAAAGCCCTTTTTCTCGGCGTGCTTGCATTTCTATTTCAGACAAATTCTTGATAGGGGTTGGTTGAGGAGAAGGCGTGATGGGAGGTCGTTGGGAACCCATATTTCTGAAGGGAACAAAGGTGGGTTTGCAGTATTGTTGAGCTGCAATCTTGTCCTTGGCCAGCTTAGCCAACCCTAGGACTTCCATCATTGTGTTGGGACAAAACATTTTGACCTCTGAGTGGATTTCATCCTTGATACCACTGATAAAACAACTCCTGTAGAATTCATCAGAAAATCCTTCTGTGTGATTGGCCAATTTCTCAAATTCTGTCTGATACTCTCTCACTGTGCCAATTTGGTGAAGTTTAGTGAGTGCTCTTGTGAAATCATCAAAAGCACTAGGACCAAATTGTGGCAAAATGAGTTGGCAAAAATCTGTCTAGTTTAGCTCGGGATGAGCTTTGATGTACCAACGGTACCATTGAAGGGCTTCCTGTTCCAAATGAAAGGATGAAAGTGGAACTTTCTGGACATCAAAAGTATTATGCAGACTGAAATATTGTTCTGCTCGGTATATCCATCCAGTCGGATTAGTACCATTGAAGCGAGGAAAATCAAGCTTCAGCCCACGAAAATTGCTGAAAGAAGAGAACCCGGTGGCTGCAAAAGATTCTGGCTGTCGGTTATTGTTCATGGCTGAATGTTGAAGATGGAGGATGAGAAATTTTTCATCCAGATCTTGGAGTTTGGTTTGGATGGCTGCAAGTGCTTCCTCCATGGTGTTTGCTCCTGCATGGGTGACAACCATAACCAGTTTTTTTTTTTTTTTTGTGGAATGGGTAGAAAAACACAAACAGAAGCGGATTTAGTAAAGGGAAATTTGGATTGGGGAAACAATCTGATGGGTAATCGGGGTTTGACTAGATTTTGGACACTTTCGAAAGGATAAGAAAGCAAAAGGGGGGATTTCAAAAGCAGGGTGATAGAATGAGAAAATTTGGCAGAGAGGGACAAAGAAGCAGAATTCAGAAAGGAATTATGTGGTAAAATTTGAAAGTGATTGGGTGAAATCTAAGGAAGTTATGGAAAACCCTAAAAATAGACAAATGTGGGATTTCGGGATTTGGGAAGGGGAATTGGGGATAGGGTCCTCAGGAATGAAAGATGCAGAATGGAATGACAGGGGTTCGCCGAAAATTTCAAGGGAAATAAAGTGAAAACAAGGGAGATATGGAGAAAAAACTAAATTTTATACTCTTTTTTTTCATAAATGGATCGGCAACAACGGTGTGGAAGGGATCAAAAACGGCTAGATTTGAAACGGTGACTAGATCTAGAATGACTTTCAGAATAGATCTGAAACGGTTGGATCTGGAGCGGAAGTGATCGGCAACAGTTCAACTGAAAATAGATATGGACCCCAGGTATGTGCGGCTTCCTAATAGTTCAGGGGTTTCACTCGGTCACCAATGCTGTCTGACAGCTTGCGTATTGGGGAAGTACCCCTCACTCCACGGCTCAGGTAAAACTGATAACCGCTTTGCCATAAACGACAACTCTTGGTTTACCTCACGGGTGGGAACTAGTCAATCAGGTAGGGGTCGTTTCCCTTTTCACTGGAAGGTCCTCTCAATGGGCCAGCTACTTTGGGGTTCCTGTGGTACTCCTCATAATGAGTTTTAGGGCTTATGCCCAAGTACTTCCCACAGTTAAGCAGATAGGGATTATTCCCAAATTCGAACCTGCAACATATGCGAAAAAAAATTTGGCTGAAATTTCACCCAGCGAGCCCAAGAAAGTGCTCTGGTACCAGATGTGATGAACCTACAATAATTAATTAATGCAAATACACAAGATATCAGAAATAATAGAACAGAATCAATTTTATATTGATCACAAGCCACTTCGAGGGGGCAACCTCCTTTGAGCAAGCTCAATACAATTAACTTCACGGTGCCTTCAATGACCTCAACACACACTTATATACTAAGTCTATGCCCAATACTATGAGTCAAAACCATGGGACATATAATACTACGGGATGACTTACAAAGCATATGCGTCCAATACTATGGGATAATATAAACTACAGATCAACAAATACTATGGGACGACTTACAAAGCATATGCGTCCAACAACAATATACTAACATAGTAAAGAGAAGGGTTGACATAGGTTCCTAACAGTACCTCAATTGACCACAGAGAGGGTGAGCGAACCCATTGTATGCCTTTCATTAAGGATATAAATTTTGGTCAGAATATCTCTCTCTCTCTCTCTCTCTCTCTCTCTCTCTCTCTACCCTAAACCTTCCCCCGCATCTCTCTCCAACCCTCATCTCCCATCTCACTCTTTATCATTATTTGGTAAACCTTCTCTCTCTGTACTGCACAAAAAACTACAAAGAACTCGTACAAGGGGATCATGTATTGGTTCGAGGACTTGTTGATGTATTTCGTTACTCGACCATGTTTGAGGCCCTATGGCCCATCTTTGGTGTGAAAAACACTTGTATCCAAATGTGATGCTAAAGAGTTCTTAGAGAGTGTTTTTGTTGCAGTTTACAAGAAATGCTCATTTTGATTTAGCCCGAGAAGTGGTGTTTATGGCGTAAGTCCCAAATGATCTCTCTCTGTTCCCCCCATTGCTCTCTCTCTCTCTCTCTCTCTCACACACACACACACACACACACACATAACACCTAACCATAGCTCTCCCATAACGATCGAGCAACCTGTACCTCAATCAACCATAGAGAGGGTGCAGAAATCCATTGTATGACTTTCAGCAAGTATAGACATTTTGGCCAGTATCTCTCTCTCTCTCTCTGGCACACATACACAAAGATTCTCTCTCTCTCTCTCTCTCTCTCTCTCTAACACACACACACACAGTCTCTCTCTCTCTCTCTCTCTCTCTCTCTCTCTCCCCTTAAACTTCCTCCCCATCTCGTTCTAACCCTCTTCACCCATCTCACTCTATCATTATTTGGTAAACCTCCTCTATCTGTAGTGCACATAGAACCACTCATGAAATCCATATCCCATTTAAAGGTCTATAAAGAACTCGTATAAGGGGCATACCAATTGATCTATCCATGGTCCCATGTGGTTGTCTAAAGATGTGCTCATGGTGCTTAAACTTGAGAATTTATAATTAGGGCCCAAGGTTGTTGTTTGCCTCCCCCAACCATGCTAAAGTCATAGAGGCTCTTGTTTCATTACCACAACCATGGTCAAGGCATGAAGACCCATCCACAGTGCATAAACCATCTTAATGGAACCCATATCTAAATCCCAGGACAAAATACTCCCTCATGAGGGCTCATGTGGTTTCTAGGTGGTTTTTATGCTTCACGAACTCAAAAAAGTTCAATTAATGTTTAAACCCCATGTTTCACCCTTCACCGTGTTTATGTGTCAACACCCATTTCTAGTACACAATACTTATGCACGGTCCTTATATCCCACTTGGATTCCTACAAAGAACCCTTACAAAAGACTCTTGTGTTGGTCCATGGACTTAAAGAAACTAATTTCAAGAAGTTTCAACAATATCTTGAGGCACTTAAAGTTTCCTTCCTTGACCATGGTCAAGGTCCCACGACCCATCCTTTTTAAGAAAAACCTTATAATGGAATCCATATCAAACTTTGATTGTAAATACTCCTTAGAGAGGGTCCATGCCATTATTTTCACATGTTTTTGATGGCTACTGAACCTAAGAGTCTATGTTTAAGACCTGAGGATGAAGTTATTTCCTCCCCAAATCATGGCACTTGAGCTTGAAAAGGTTAATTTATCGTTGAATCTTTTTGTTCCCCCTAGGCATGTTTAGGCCTATAGACCCATTCCCAATTCATGAAACCTACTCATGTTTAATGTATCCCACTAACATACTAAGAAACATTATCCATGGCCTCGACAAACATTCCCAGCATGGGTCAAAGACATAATCTTGTTTAAGGCATGCGTTGTAGCCTAATCATGGTATATGTATTTCTATACATTTGATAGAGATTCCCCACAAGGGTCATGTGTGGTGTTTTGAATATGCATTCAACATCATATCCTAAGAAGATTCTTGAGTTGTAGGTGTTGTTCATGGTGCTTGAGCTTGAGAAGCTTCATTTAAGGCATCAGGAGCTTTGCTGGCACGGGAGAGATCCGCTGGAAGTGCGGAAGCCGATAGATGCGAAAGGATCATCCCACAGAAAAAGGACCTTTCACCACGTTTTGAGGAAATATAAGAAGTATTAGATTAGTTGAGTCGATCATGTGGACCGGATTGTAATAAGAGATAAACATATAAATAGAACAAGATTGTAAGCCTAAGCGAAGCTAACTTTTGGATATTAATGCGATCTTTTGGATTCTGTTGTATCTGTGATAGGTGTTGATGTATAAATAACTTTTGAATGTATTTCATCCATGTATTTCATATATATTTATTGTACCCTTATTAGAGATGTGTTATTCCTCTATAAGGAAGTGTCGTCATGTGGATTGACAAGTGTCGCAAGTGTGTGTACTTGTCGATGGGTTATTAGACCACCATGTGTGGGGTCGGCCCTGAAATATATATTATATTGTGGATGTATCTAGATAGACAAGTCGGCCCCGTAGTGTAACTAGGAAAACAGGTTAAGTATAAATAGAGATCGAGAGATCTCTATTTGCATCATTCGAAAAGTCACACTTCTCTCACTCAGAAAGTGGGGCACTAGTGAGGAGGAGGATCATCTACTCTAGGAGAATATCTCAAGTGTATTTTTGTTGTGCTTTGGTTGAGCCATTGCTCTCTCTATCTCTGAGGAAGTTGTGGGGTTTTTCACCTTAGGGTTTTCCCCATGGAAACTCTGTGTCTCTTGTCTCTCATGCTTTTGATTCTTGTGATGCTTGTCATGCTTATTGTGATTGTTATGCATTGATATACTGTATATGTTATTCTCTTACTAAAGATCCAAGAGTATTGTGAATTAATGCTCAAAATTTAACATGGTATCAGAGCTAACCTGAGAACAAGACATTTTGCAGTGACGGAAACTTGATTTTCTTGTTTATTGGGTTTCTCTCCACAGATTTTGGAAAAGAAGTATAGTAGATTGACTCTACTCATCAAAGAGAATCTATCTGTCCAATCAAAATTCAATTATGATCTTTTTCAGATTTGCCCCTAAAAATTAGGGTTTCCACAAAAATAGGAATTTCTGAAATCTGAAGACATAGCTGGAAGCTCCTTGCAAAAATTGAAGTTTAGAGCTTTGGATCGAGATTTTTGGCTGGATAGATCTCCGGGAAATTCAAACCCTAATTCAAGGCTCTCCTTGGTGAACCCGAGAGGACAAAAAGTCAAATATGAAGGATAAAACTTTGCTGATCTCAAATTCTGAATGCACCAGCTTGATCAGCTCATCAAGGCGCATCTTTCTATCCTTTCAGAAAGTTGAAATTCACATTTTAATTTTTAGGGTTTTTCCGACAAACCCTAATCCGGGACCAGATCCAGTTTTCAGCATTTCAAGTGGTAATACCTAAATATTTTCTATTTCCATTTGAAGTACTCTTTAAGATGTCTCACCACACCAAGCTTGAGGATAAGCTTGAAGGGGTTGATAACTTCTGAGCTTGGAAGTATAGGATTGGGTTAATCCTGGAAGAGAATGAGTTGGACTCATATATAAAAGAAGACATCCCTATCCCAGAGGATGAAGAGGCCAAGGTATTGCATAAGAAGAACTTGGTCAAGGAAAAGAGAATCATTGTTGATTCTATTAAAGACCATATCATACCCCATGTGTCTTCTTTAAAGACACCCAAGGAGATGTTTGACTCTTTGACCAAGCTATTTGAAGGGAAGAACATAAATCGAAAGATGACCCTGCAGAACCAATTGAAAGGAGTAAAGTTTCAGAATGGAGAAACCATTCAATCTTATTTTTCTAGGGTCTCCCAGATTAAGGAACAACTGGAAGCAGTAGATGAAATGGTGGAGAATGGTGAAGTTTTCATGGCCACTCTGAATGGCCTACCTAGGTCATGGGACTCCTTTATTCAAGGAATCTTTGTAAGAAAGAAGTTGGTATCCTTCAACAGACTACGGGAAGAATGCTCACAAGAAGAAGCAAGGCTTGTGGCACGAGAAGAAAAGATGGGGAATGAAGATCAATCTCTTGCAGCTCACACCAAAAGAAGCAAGCCCAAGAAGAAGCACTCTCACTTCAAGAGATCCTATCAAAAGAATAAGAATGATCCAAGATGCTTCACATGCAATGAGAAGGGTCACTTTGCTTCATATTGTCCCAAGAACAAAAGAGATATAACAACAACTCCAGCAAGAAGAAGAAGGGCAGCAAAAGAAAGTTCCATGCTCATGCTGCCGAGGATGATGAACCTCCAAAGAAGAAGGCTAGGGCAGAAAGTGATGATGACTCATTAAGTGAAGAAGAGTATGTTCTAATCTCTACTCTCACAGGTACTATCTCCCATGGTTTTAATGATTGGTTGATTGACAGTGGGGATTCCAAACACATGACTGGGTTTAAGGAATCTTTTGTGAATCTATCTGAACATGAATCACCCCATAAGGTGAAACTTGGGGATGATTATCAATACCCAATCAAAGGAAGTGGTGAAGCCTCCTACAACCTAGATTCTGGAAAATATTTGAAGATGAAAGAAGTCCTTTATGTACCTGGGCTCAAGAAGAACTTACTCTCCATCTTTGCATTGGATGCAAAAGGTATGAGGGTTGCATTTGTGGATGGCCAAGTCCTAATGTGGCCAAAGGGTAAAACAATCGATGATGCAGTAGTGATTGGAGAGCAAGATGGAGGTTTGTATAAATTGAAGGGTCAACCTGAACATGCCATGATACATGAATCCATGGAGCCAAGTGAACTTTGGAATAGAAGACTTGCTCATATGAATTATAGGGCACTTCCAATTGCAAGCAAGGTTGTAGAGGGTCTTCCTGAAATCAAGACCAAACATAAAGGTATTTGCAAAGGATGTGCAAAAGGTAAGAACATTAAGAAGGCTTTCCCAAGCAGTGTAAGCAAGGCAAAAGATATCCTAGAAATCATCCACTCAAATATATGTGGTCCTATGTCATCCAGTTCTCTGAGTGGGTATGTTTATTATGTCTCATTTATTGATGACTTCTGCAGGAAGACTTGGGTATACTTCTTGAAGAATAAATATGAGGTGCTTGATAAGTTCAAGGAATTCAAAACCTTGATGGAGAATCAAACTGACAAGAAGATCAAAACATTTAGATCTGACAATGGTGGAGAATTCACCTCAGGTGACTTTAAGAAGCTTTGCAGTGATTCAAGGATTAAGAGGGAGTTGACTGCTCCTTATAATCCTCAACAGAATGGAGTTGTAGAAAGGAAGAACAGAACAATCATGGAAGCAGCAAGGGCAATGCTGCATGACCAGGATCTACGTATGCATCTATGGGCAGAAGTAGCTAGAATAGTTGTATATGTGCAGAATAGAACACCCCACAAGATATTGGACAACAAGACACTAGAAGAGGTCTTTTCTGGTAAGAAACCTGAAGTCATTCATCTCATAATATTTGGTTGTCCAGTATACACTCATGTCCCAAAGGAAAAGAGGACTAAACTAGATCCTTCAGTAAAGAAGGGTATCTTTGTGGGTTACAGTGAAAGCTCGAAGGCTTACAGAATATACTTTCCAGGGTTCAAGAAGATTTATGTAAGCAGGGATGTAACATTTGATGAGAACTCATCATTCATCAAATCAAGGAAGGCACCTATCGAAGTTTATGAAGAACCTAAAGAAACTAGATTTCAAGACACTACCATGACTGAAGCAGTTCCAGAAGTTGTTCGTGAGTTTGAAGATCCGCAAGAACTTGTAGATCCACCCCATGAGGATAACTCTCACAAGAGGAAACTTGCATGAGCTAGAGAGCTCATTCAAGATGCAGAAAGATTTGGCATTCTAGAAGAAGAACACAGAGCAAATAAGAGAACTAGATCACATACCAGCTATGTTGCTTTACTTTGTGACATTATGAACAAAGAGCCTTCCAGTTATGAAGAAGTAGCAAAAAAGAAAGAATGGAAGGATGCCATGGTTGAGGAATACCAATCAATAATGAATAATGATGTTGTCCCAAGACCTAAAGAGAAGTCTGTTGTGACTTCCAAATGGATCTACAAAATCAAGCACGCTGCAAATGGCAGTGTAGAGAAATACAAGGCAAGATTCGTAGCTCGTGGCTTCTCTCAGAAAGAGGGAATAGATTATGAAGAAACTTTTGCACCTGTATCCAGGTATACTTCCATCAGAACAGTACTTTCCCCGGCTGCAGTAATGAAATGGAAAATACACCAGATGGATGTCAAGACTTCTTTCTTGAATGGTGTAGTTGAAGAGGAAGTATATGTGGAGCAGCCACTCGGTTTTGAAATACATGATAGGGATTCATATGTGTGCAGATTGAAGAAAGCCTTGTATGGCTTGAAACAAGCTCCCAAAACCTAGTATGGTCGGATGGACAGTTTCCTATCTAGTTTGGGCTTTACCAAGAGTAAAGCGGCTTCCAACCTCTACTACAAGGTTGAGGAAGGGAATCCTGTGATTCTACTCCTGTATGTGGATGACTTATTTGTAACAGGAGATGATAGACTGATTGCAGATACTAAGAGGAAGCTTGCTGCTGAGTTCGATATGAAAGATTTGGGAATGATGCATTATTTCTTAGGTATGGAGGTGTGGCAGAGTGCAGGTGGGATCTTCCTTGGTCAAGGAAAGTACACAGTAGATATCCTGAAGAGATTCAGGATGATGGATTGCAAGGCCATGGCCACACCTATGGCATCGAATCTGAAGCTTCTATGTGATGCTTCATCTTAGCCGGTTGATGTCTCTATGTATCATCAGATGATTGGGTCCTTGATGTACCTAACAAACACGTGACCAGATATTTGCTTTGCTGTGAACACATTGAGCCAGTTCCTGACGGATCCGAGGAGTGTTCACCTGGTTGCTGTAAAGCATGTTCTGAGGTACCTGAAGGGTACAGTGGATTATGGGCTCAAGTATGAAGCGAATCAAAAGTTTAACCTGCAGAGTTATGTTGATTCAGATTGGGCTGGAAGTGCTGCAGATAGGAAGAGCGCATATGGGTGCTGCTTCAATATGGGATTAGGTGTGCTCTCCTGGTTTAGCAGGAAGCAGTCCTGTGTAGTACTGAGTACAGCTGAGGCAGAGTATGTTGCAGCTTTTTCAGCTAGTTGTGAGGTAGTATGGCTACGGAAGATACTATCTGAGTTATTTGATCTCCCATTGGATTCTACTGGTATCTTCTGTGATAATCAAAGTTGTGTGAAGTTGTCCGAGAAGCCAGTGTTTCATGACAGGTCGAAACACATAGAGATCAAATATCACTATATCAGGGATATGGTGCAGAGAGGAGCTATGAAGCTCCTGTACATTGCGATTGACGAGCAGATTGTAGATGTGCTGATGAAGCCACTAGCCAAGGTGAAGTTCGAGTACTTCAGGGAGAGCCTTGGCGTTCTTCAGATTGATGACACTTCGAGGAAGAAGTGATGGACACATTTGTTGAAGCCATTCCAAGCATGTTGGAAGGAGGATCCTTCACAGGCTGTGGATGTAAGCGTTGGATGATGAGCATCAGGATGATGTTCTGGTTTCTGCTTTGTATGATCAGTTGGATCATTTATATGTGTGTACGCATCATGTTGGATGCTAGATATGATCAGTTGGATCATTTATATGTATGTACGCATCATGTTGGATGCTGGATATGATCAGTTGGATCATTTATATGTATATGTATGTATGCATCATGTTGGATGTTGGATATGATCAGTTGGATCATTTATATGTATGTACGCATCATGTTGGATGCTGCATATGATTAGTAGGATCATGTGTATGTATTTTGTATATGCATCATGTTGGATGCTTGGACCATGTATCTGTATATGTAGCAGGTGGATACATTGTATGATCAGGTGGATCATGTATGGTGATATGTATCATGTATTTGTATTTGTATCAGGTGGATACATTGTATGATCAGGTGGATCATGTATGATGATATGTATCAGGTAGATACTTGGTATGCATCAGGTAGATGCATTGTATGATCAGGATGATCATGGATGACGAGCTTCAGGATGTTGCTCCGGATGACATGCAGCAGGATGTTGCAGTGATGATGATTAGGATGATCATGTGTACATCAGGATGATGTATGGTGAGTATCAGGTTATGCAGATGAGCATATAATTTGGCCCTGGGAGATTTGCAGATAGTCTTTCGAGGTTTTTCCTATGGCATATAATTTGGCCCTGGGATATCTGGCAAATGCTCTTTCAAGGTTTTGCTCTAGGAGGACATATAATTTGGCCCTGGGAGATCTGCAGATAGTCTTTTGAGGTTTTTCCTATGGAATATAATATGTCCTTGGGATATCTAGCAGATGCTCTTTCGAGGTTTTGTCCTATGGCATATAATATGTCCCTGGGAGATCCGATAGGTTGGGCTATGTGCCCGTAATAAGTCCTGGGATGCTCTTGCGAGGTTTTTCCATGACCACATATAATCTGTCCCTGGGAGATCCTATAGGTAGAGATGTGTGCTCGTAACAGCCTGGGGTGCTCTTGCGAGGTTTTGTGGTGACCACATATAATCTGTCCCTGGGAGATCCTATAGGTAGAGTTGTGTGCTCGTAACAACCTGGGATTCTCTTGCGAGGTTTTGTGGTGAGGTCACATATAATATGGCCCTGGGAGATCCTATAGGTAGAGTCGTGTGCTCGTAACAGCCTGGGATGCTCTTTCGAGGTTTTGTGATGCACATAATAAGTCCTGAGGATTCCATAGTATGGCCAGTGATGACGAAGACCTACAGGTGGTGGGCCCACATCCAGTATGAAAAAGGACTAGCTCTATAGAACTTCCTATGACGAGTAGAGTCAGAGATTGGTTGAGATAGCAACAGCAGTGACAATGATGATGATGATGCATCGATGACGATGATCCCGAGAAGAAGACTTGTCTAGCAGATCTGTGTTGAGAAATACCTTCCTAGTTAAGAGGGAGTGTTGATGTATATGTAACTTCAGAATGTATTTCATCCATGTATTTCATATATATTTTTTGTACCCTTATTAGAGATGTTTTATTCCTCTATAAGGAAGTGTCGTCATGTGGATTGACAAGTGTCGCAAGTGTGTGTACTTGCTGATGGGTTATTAGACCACCATGTGTGGGGTCAGCCCTGAAATATATATTATATTGTGGATGTATCTAGATAGACAAGTTGGCCCCATAGTGTAACTGGGCAAACAGGTTAAGTATAAATAGAGATCAGGAGATCTCTATTTTCATCATTCAAAAAGTCACACTTATCTCACTCAGAAAGTGGCGCACTAGTGAGGAGGAGGATCATCTGCTCTAGGAGACTATCTCAAGTGTATTTTGGTTGTACTTTGGTTGAGCCATTGCTCTCTCTATCTCTGAGGAAGTTGTGGGGTTTTTCACCTTAGGGTTTTCCCCACGAAAACTCTGTGACTCTTGTCTCTGATGCTTTTGATTCTTGTGATGCTTGTCATGCTTATTGTGATTGTTATGCATTGATATACAGCATATGTTATTCTCTCAGTAAAGATCCAAGAGTATTGTGAATTAATGCTCAAAATTTAACAATAGGAATGACTTCACTATTCTCTGCGAGGTTTGTTCCGTAGATGTTAATGAATGAAGATGTTTGGTTATGAATTCATTTGTTATGCAATGATGGGTTATTTAAATACTTTCTGTTGATTTGTGTCGATACACATTGTTCATTAATGTGAATGTGCTGTTAAATATGCTTTGAGATATATATCAGAATGATGAGTTAAATAGAATATGGTAAATATTGTAATCTCTGGGTAAATGTGCACATATCTTCTCCACAACTATGGAAGCTTGGTTCCTGCAGCACCCTTATTCACTTCGGGTGAGACCTCGTCTGCATCGCAGACGTTGCTGGAAGGGAAACCTCTTTCCGGGCCAGTGCGTAAGGGTTGTTGGTATTTGTTGAAGACAGTGTGAACCCCTGTCGAGAAGAGTTGTGTCAACAAATGGTTCTGTTTCCAGGACTCTAAGTGGAAGGAAGGGGATATGCTGTGGCACCCGAAAAAACCAGATATCCAAGAGTGGTTTGACAAAAGATTAGAAGAATTCACAGGAAGTGAGAAGGGGGACCCTAAATAGGCAACAACCGAGTGGTTACAAAAATACGTGTACTCGGATATCCACAAAATTTTCTTCTGTGAATTCCCAGTTGTATTGAATGAGTGGCTGGCGTAGTTGACATATCGCAAAAACCACTGCCAGAATACTGCACCAGAGTGGTGGACCCCATAATTGGTACAACAGCTGAAGCAGGTTAACAACAAGGTATCATGAGCTGTTGACTTTTGGGTAGACAACATCCTTGAAGGATATATAACTGAGTTCACGGTAGATACGATTAAATCATACAGCGACACTGAAAGAAACTTCTTCAGGGGACCAAGGGGAAGATTCTTGTCATCACTGAACTTGTGGATTAAAATGTTGGTCTGCGAAAAAGGAATATTAAGGAAGTCCGCTGATGAGTAGAAAACCCGATGTGCGAGGGTGAAGGTATTGCATATAGACAGGTCTGACGAAAAGATGTGGTGGATGGACATGAGCAACGACGAATTGGAAAGAGAATCTAATGAAGAGTGTGGTCTCCTGAGGAGTAGAGTAATATTCCGGCATCCTAAGAAGAAGAAGAGGACTAAGAGAGAATCTCCTGAGAGGACCAGAACAAGAAGTCACGAGGCAACACCACAAGGAAGGAAGCGCCCTTATTGTGAGGAAAAAGTCGACCAAGCTACCCCAAAGGAAGAACAAGGTCAGGTCATAAATTACCACGTACCTCCGACCTCGCACACTAATCCAAATTTTATAGGACGAAACCAAAATTATTCGTGAAGTTTCCCTACTTGCAGTGCTAGGAGTAATGCTTCGGTAAACAATAATACTAGTAGCGTTAAGATGGAAGATGAGTCAAAGATGCCTACATGTCAAGGAAACGAGACGGAGGATCCTAAACAGTATTGGTTTGTATTGGAGGTAGTATGGACCATGAAGCAGGTTCAGGATGAAGTGATAAAATTGGGACAGCTAGCGACGACCCTGAGGGGCCGTGCGTTAAAATGGTACATGAAATTCGTGAAAGTTTCGATGGGAAAAGAAGCGAGAACGTTGGCTGAGATTAGAGCTGCGATGATTATCAAGTTTAAAAAATCAAAATCGGAGTCGCAATATGTCACTGAACTTAAGGAAATTAAGAAATTTTCGAATGAATCAGTATGGGAGTTCGATCAGCATTATAAGACGCTGATAGCGAAGGTGAGTTTTCCGGTAAATGAATTGCATCATAAAGAGTGGTTTATCGTGGGACTGGTACCACACATACGAGGACCACTAATGCAGCAAAAGGTTGCAACACAAGTGGAGGCACTGGAAATTGCAATGAGATTGGAGGCTTCACCGATTGGCAACGCAGGGATCGGCATGGATAGAGTACAGGCGCAACTGACAAATATAACACTCCAATTAGAGGATATCAAGAAGGAGAAGGGGAATCATGAAGACATATGGTGTACTAGATGTAGGACCTAGGGACACCACAAAGACAATTGCCCAGAGTTTCAGGAATATTTGCAATCAGGGGACCCAAACCCCCTTCGGCAAGAAGGAATTCTATGGTGTATTGTATGTCTGACCAAAGGGCACCGGCCCGAAGAGTGCATATACCTGCAAAAGACGGTGTCGAAACTAGCGAACTTATACTGTAAGTTTTGCTAATCAGTGGGACATGATGAGAAGAATTGCAGGGCCTATGACCTGTTGCAATAACAAATG
This sequence comes from Larix kaempferi, assembly GCA_027924585.1. Lineage (NCBI taxonomy): Eukaryota > Viridiplantae > Streptophyta > Pinopsida > Pinales > Pinaceae > Larix > Larix kaempferi. The sequence goes on along the minus strand of BSBM01000904.1, from coordinate 27,256,961 downwards.
GCTGACACATACTTTATGAAAGGGGAGGAACCGTCGGTGATGCAGCAACACCCACAGTACAACCAGGAGTATGACTAGGAGCAATATAGGAACCCGTAGTATCCCCCACCACTTTATGGACTGCAGCGGTACGAACCGCAGCAGTATCAACAACTGTAGTACGGGAAACAACCATATCAACAATATGGACCACCGCGTGGAGGCTACGGTGGAGGCTTCCGCAGAGGAAGAGGTCGAGGAAGAGTCGCTGGCAGGGGACGAGGCCCAATCACCTATTATAATTGTAGTCAGTAGGGGAATTATCAAAGAGACTATCTGAACCCTACATCGCAATGCACATACTATAACGTTGTGGAACACAGTGTCGAGGACTTCCCCCAGCTCATCGCAAAATGGCAAAGCAAACACCCACCCCATAATCCAACCACTCAGAATGCTCCATCCGCCGTGCAAAGGATATCGATGGAAGCCATAAGTCGCTCAGCGATAGTAGGCATAGTAACAAGGGGAGGAGCGGTAACAGGTAACACCAAGGCACACCTGGATGTTAGACCGACCCAACCACAGAGGAAAAAGGTCACTTTTGACGTTAATGTCGAGAAGGAGGTCTTCTTAAAAACACAAGAGGCAATAAGGAATCAAAGACAGTTCCATTTTGAAGAAGAAACCTACGATATGCCGCCAACATTCAATTCAACAAAGACTCAGCAGAAGGAAAATACCCTGGAAGTTTTTTTAGAGAGTTGTCTGACCTTGGCTAAAGATCCAGATGCACTAGAATAAATAGCTCATATATTGTGATGACGAAAAGGGCCACGATTGAAATAGCGATTCAATTGGATACATAAAAGGAAAACAGGTCGGCAGATGCGGATGTCAGCACAAATTACAGAGTTCGATGTCGACTCCATTATCCTAGACTTAGGTTCAGACGTCAATATCATGACTAAACAAACGTGGGAGACGATGGGAAAGCCATGGATGACCTGGTCACCAGTACAGCTGCGATTGGTGAACCAAAGCAAATTCACTCCACTTGGACAGGTATGTCAATTACAGGTTGACATTGAAGGGCTTCGAACGTATGCAGACTTTGATGTAATCTAAATTGTGGATGACACTAGTCCCTACCCAGTACTGCTGGGTATAGACTGGGCTCTAGAGAATCAGACTATCATTAAATTTAAAAAGAGAATAATGTTTTTTGAAAACCATGAGCTGAGACTCATCACACCATTGGATCCAGCGGAAGGCCAACACAACACAGAGTCAACCAGGGATGAATCTACAAAAGGGGACAACCTATACAACATCTCAGAGGACTATCCTAACCCCACCACGAATGGATATTTAGAATGGCACAACACTAGTTCGGTACTCTCAGACCCGAACGAGGTGTTGGAGAATTGGCGGAACCAATTACACGAAGTATCCTTTCGAAGATGTGCACATATAACATAGTCATCCCGAAGGGAGGCCATAGCGAAGTATGGAAACACGGTAGAACCACATGCAACCAACACAAAGCCAACTGTCTCGGAGACAACGCTCAAAGAATTTTGCACCAGTCCAGTAGACCATGGCCTCAGGACCACCATGACACTCGAATTCAAAAACAATCACACCAATGCAACAATACTGACCGACAGAATTCTGGAACCTTTGGTAACTGAGAAGATAAACATTGGATCGGAGGGAAATCCAAAATTCACGAACGTTGAGGACCATCAGGATGAGCTGGTCATCGCACCAATAACTGACCACCCACAGAAATCCCAGGACCAGGTTCTTACAGATGCTATAGCACCTCTTCCAGAAAACAGACCAAAGTAGATTCAACAACAATCACCCATAACCACAATCGAACGAATCGTTGCAGAGCCACAGACACATGACATCCTGAAGTACCCAACAGTGACTCACCAGAACTTGCGAAGGGTATTCGCAATAGAGCAACCAAACATATGACGACGTATTGCCATGGCGATACCCACCGTAAGATAATAAAAAAAAAATAAGATGATGATGAGAAAAAGCCAACACACGAGCGAGGAATAGGCGATGGTCTAATCCGGCGAATATTGCTATCATCGTCGACCTCCCACCACCCACGACATCTAAAATTTTAGCTAAAAAGCTAAAATTTATTCGCGGATATGCGGCGATCACTGCACCCATGGAGAAGTTACTCAAGAAAGACACTAAGTTCGAATGGACCGTAGAATGTCAGAAAAGCTTGGATATATTAAAACAAAATATGGTTGAAGCACCAATCCTTGCTTTCCCCGATTGGATGAAAGAATTTCACGTCCATGTTGATGCGTCGTCAGTCACACTAGGGGTTATCTTGGCTCAACCAGGTACTAGCGACATCGACCATCTGATAGCATTCGCAAGTAGGAATCTATTTACCGCGGAAAAGAACTACACGACCACTGAGTGGGAAGGGTTGGCCATGGTCTACGCATTGTAGAAATTCCGGCATTACCTTCTGGGAGGTCACTTCAAAATGTTCAGTGATCACTCCGCACTAAAATACCTAGTGAACAAACCTGTGTTGGGGGGAAATATCTACCGCTAGCTGCTACTTTTCCAGGAGTTCGACTTTTAAATCATCGTAAATCCAAGGCGATTGAACATAGGGCCTGACCATCTCTCACGAATAGAATTAGGAGAGGAACCATGAAACATTGATGAAGGGCTCCCTGATGCTCAATTATTCCAGGTGAGCATGGTCAACAACCATTACGAAGAAATCATCCAGTTTTTGGCGACAGGGGAGGCACTAGCCGGACTCACTACCAGCCAATAAAAGCAACTAGTAGTCCGCTTTGCCGACTTCTAGCTAATTGCAAGGGAACTGTATAAAATGGGCCCAGATGAGATTCTACGACGATGCGTTCTTCCACATGAACAAGAATAGATTCTGTCGGAAGCCCATGATGGAATTGTGGGGGGACACTACGGTGGGTGAGCAACTACCTGAAAAGTTCTTCATGTATGACTGTGGTGGCCAACCTTACACGGGGATGCGGCCGATTATGCCAGAAGCTGTGATGTATGCCAATGCACTGGGAAACCCTCGCGACGCGACGAAATGCCACTGGTACCACAAGTAACATTAAAGGCCTTCGGTAAATGGGTTGTTGACTTTTTCGGGCCAATCAACCCACCAGGGAAAAGGACAAGGTCGCGATATATTATAACACTAACTGACTATCTAATGCATTGGGTGGAAGCGGCACCAGTAAGAGACTGCTCAGCTGCTACAGCGGCCTGATTTCTATTCGAAAATGTGGTTACTTGGTTCAGTTTACCAAAGATTTTACTCAGTGATCAAGGAACACATTTCATCAACCAAACGATTGCAGCAATGACAGAGGAATTTCAGATCCAGCACAAAAAGAGCACACCTTACCATCCTCAGGGAAATGGCACCATTGATGCATTTAATAAAATCATAGAGAATGCACTCACTAAAGTGTGCAACGTGAATCGAGACGAATGGGACCTAAAAATCCCAGTGGTCCTTTGGGCGTATCGCACCACCTGCAAGCAACTGACGGGCCAAACGCCATTTAAACTCGTATACGGCTAGGAAGTTGTCATGCCGATGGAATACATAGTACCCAGTTTAAGGATCACCGTAGCAACAGACATGAACGACGATAGCGCACTCAACGAACAATTGACATAGTTAATACAATTAGATGATGATCGGTTGATCGCAGGGTTTCACCAGAAAGCGTGGCATGACCGCTACGTCAAGACGAAACACCTACAGAAGGGTGATATAGTGTTGTTGTATGATAGCAAATTTGCCAAACACCCTGGTAAATTAAAAATGCAGTGGTTGGGACCATACATTATCACTTTGATTACGGATGGGGGCGCAGCACAGTTACAAAGCTTGGATGGGGTACTGTTACCCAAATTAGTAAATGGGAGTAGGTTAAATCCCTATCACCATGATCCGACACAGAGCGGATGAAAAAAAAAATGAATTGTTTTGTAGGATAAAGAAGGATTGTTTCTCCACTTCAGATATGGCGTCGCAGCCGAACCGTGATGATATCAAATCAGCACAAACCCAGCCTTTTTCGGTGACAGGTTTAACAGACACAATGATTATTAGCAGCAGCATGGTCGGCGATAACAATGTGGACAGTTCACACAAATGACATCAGAATCAGATGAGGGGAACAGTATGGTCACCCATCTTGCATGCCGAAACCCAGTCGCCCACACAGACGAAATGATGACCGAATCGGCGTACCAAACCAAACAGATCCACCGCAAATGTCTCGATGAACATCCCAGACAACAGAAATGCATAAATATAGGAACCATACATCGTGCAGAGCCTCAAAGTAGTTACTAGATATAGAAGACCCATGCTAACAAGTAGATAGGTTTTTGCATAGCTTAGGAATTTCAAGGAGGCTGTGGAAATGCTCCACTGCATTTCATGCGGTGGCGCACCTAGAGTACACCAGGCCCGAACAATGAGTATACATCAGCGCCTAGAGAAACCAGAAGTCAAGACACCCGGATATCACGACATTGAGGTCTCATCCAAGATGCTTAGGCACATGGTAGTAGTTCGAAGCTCCCTGGTCCCAGTGAACACCAGAATAACCAACGTAGCAGGTCTCTAACCTTGGGAGGATATCATCCAAGGCGTGAAACAGATGTGCCAGAGTACGTGACCTATTTCCCACCTTGGTGTCATCGACAAATCCTTTCTCAAGACAAGACAAACGGAGGATAACCTAGCAGACTCCGACGAGGTAGATGATCAAGGTTCCAAGAGATTGGAGGATGAGTGCAGAAACTCCAGAACAGTGAACCAGCAATCGACAAACAGGTAGACGAAGTACCCAACAGCGAGTTCCAGATAGCAAGAACAGTTTCGAGTCGACCAACACAGACATATACCAGCAGCGGCCTGTTGAAGTGGCTCGAGACGAGCCACAATATTATGTTGGGGGCCTGTTGGCATGGGACAGATCCGCTGGAAGTGCAAAAGCCAACATATGCGAAAGGGTCATCCCGTAGAAGAAGGACCTTTCGCCACGTTTTGAGGAAATATAAGAAGTATTAGATTAGTTGAGTCAGTCATTTGGACCAGATTGTAATAAGAGATAAACATATAAATAGAACAAGATTGTAAGCCTAAGGGAAGCTAAGTTTTGGAGATTAATGCGATCTTTTGGATTCTGTTGTATCTACGATAGGAATGACTTGACTATTCTCTGCGAGGTTTGTTCCGCAGATGTTCATGAATGAATATGTTTGGTTATGAATTCAGTTGTTATGCAATGATGGGTTATTTAAATACTTTATGTTGATTTGTGTCGATACACATTGTTGATTAATGTGAATGTGCTGTTAAATATGCTTTGAGATATATATGCAAATGATGGGTTAAATAGACTGTGGTAAATATTGTAATCTCTGGGTAAATGTGCACATATCTTCTCCACACCTGCGGAAGCTTGGTTCCTGCAGCACCCTTATTCACTTCGGGTGAGACCTCATCTGCTGTTAAGATCCTAGTGTGCGGCCTTCACTAACATCTCGAGGTTTTGGTGTAACGGTGCGTATCATTTGGTATCAGAGCCTCCACCCAGGTTCAAGTCATAGAGCAGGTGGCAACGTCGGCATTGCAGTGTTCGCCTGAGGCTCGTATGGCTCAAAGGGGACACCACTGTACGGGTGCACATCCAGCCCAGAGTCTGTACTGCAGAGAGTGGTGGGATGTTAAGATCCTAGTGGGTGGCCTTCACTAACATCTCGAGGTTTTGGTGTAATGGTTCATATCATCTGCATCGCAGACATTGCTGGAAGGGAAACCCCTTTTCAGGCCAGTGCATAAGGGTTTTGATATTTGTTGATGACAGTGTGAACCCCTATCAAGAAGAGTTGTGTCAACAAGCTTCTTGTTGTCCCTATACCTTGGTCAGACCTTGACACCAATTTTTGGTTCACAACTAACCTAGTCATGGCACACATAACACACTTGAATTTGACCAATACCCTATAGATTTCATATGTGGTGGTCCAGGGACACTTTCATGGTGTTTGTGCCTAAGAATCAAGAGTTAGTGTTGGAGGCTCTTGTTTCCCTCCACTAGCCATGGTTAAGGAGCCAAGATAAATCCTTGAACCCCAAGACATCATAATGGCATCCATATTCAATTCATATGCAAAAGACTCCTTGTAGAGGGATAGTTTCATGGCTTCTATGTGTTATTGACAATGCTTGAGGTCAAGAAGTTTCAATTAAGGCTCAAGTGGAATTCAATTGAACTCATTATGCTTCAATAAGATCTCAAGGAACCTGTTTTCATTCTTTGATGTTTTTCAAGGCCTTGGAACATATCCATGGTCTTGCATGGTAGTATGAGGATGCATTCATTGCATTTGATCTTAACAAAATATGTTTCGGGTCTAAGATTGTTATTTCCCTCCATAAACCATGGCCAAGGGATTGAGGCTATTGTTTTTCTACCAAGACTAGGGTTACAGGCCCAAGAACCATCCACAGTGCATAAAGCATGTTAGGGATAATCTATATTGGACAACTAATGGTGTCCATATTCCCAAGAAGAAAATATTATTGATAAAGGATCTTGTTTAATACTCATACATGATTCCCAAGACATGGTAATGACACTCACATTCAAATTTGATTCCAAAGACACCTTATAGAGGGCCCACATTGTGGCTTTTAGGTTTTATTCAAGACACTTGAGGTTGAGAGGGTCATTTAGGGATTAAATCCCTTGTTTCAATTTACAAAACTTACTCATGGCTCATGTATCCCACTGTTGTGACCACAACACCCCCCTAGTTAAAATCCAGGGGCCCCTTACAATGTTTTTTGAAAGTTGGACTTACGAGAGGGTTTTCTTTGTATTATTTCCTTACTCGGCCATGTTTGAGGCCCTATGGACCATCTTTGATGTGAAAAAAACCCATATCCAAATGATTTATGGCCCAAGTCCCAAATCATTTCATCCCCATACCGTAGTTACTGAGCTATGAAACGTTCATTTAGGTCTAAATCCTCTTCTTTCACCCTCTAATCATGTTTACATTTCAAATCTTGTGTAGCATTGCACCAAGAGAAACCCTTGCAAGTATGATGTGGGATGCTACTTCTCCCCCCTTAACCCCATGATCTCTTTCTCTCTATCTCTCCCATATCCCATCTCTCTCTCTCTACCTCTCTCTCCCTAAAAAACTACATCCCTCAACCCCTAAATCGTTGAACCATTCAACCTGTAATCCCACAACCCTAACTCCTAAACAACCTAACCCATAATCCTTAAAGTCCAAATACATAATAGCTTAAACCTTAAGTCCTAAAACCTTAAAACCCTTGAATCCTTAAACCCCTCTCTTGAAGTATTGAATGTTTGGAATTAAATGGTGTAAAAGTTGGTCAATTAATGGTGTAAATGTTATGTAGGGGCACATGCGCATTTTTAGCGCGTACACACTACAAACACATGTGCACACTTATAAACAAGCGTGTGCACTCCTACTACTAGTTAAAAAAAACAGTTTTCTTTTCTTGGGAATGCTACCAAAAAACATGATATTTTCACTCACTTCGTGGGTTTAAGCTCTTTCAGGTTTCTTATTGGCTCACATTCATTGATCTTTTGGACACTCATTGATCTACTGGACACAAAATCACTCCTGGAATCTAACAAACATCTTCAGTGGTCTTGGAATCTAGTGGATACATTCAAGATACCAGTTTCCATTGCAAGTGGAGATCACTTCAATAGGTATGGTGAATTGTAAATAACTATTTTCATTCACAACATTTGAGATTCTCCCATGCCTTTGTGTTTTATCATATTCCTATTAAGATTCAATATGATAATATAGATAACATCAGTATTACATTCAATTTCACAACAATAGCATATACAGGATCAATGAAAGAACAACAAGCACATCATAAACACAAGAGACACAAATTTATCCTGGGAAACCCTCATGGGGTAGACAACCCAGCAAAGCATCCTCAATATAGATGACCAACAAATACAAAGATGTAGTCCCAAAACAATATCTCCTTCTCCTCCTTTGCAGATCTCTCCCTCTCCTACGCGAGTTTCACAAGTGAGTGTGTGTGTTAAATGAGGAACACACCTCCTCTATTTATACTTTACTTCACTTGACTTTTAACCCTAACTAGGCCGGCCCCAACTTAACCACTCAACATAATGTTGACTAGGCCAACCCCACTAGGGGACTTAAACACCCCATACAACTGAATCTAGGCTGACCCCACTAGGGAAGTCTAATAACCCATGTTACCACATTCCGATGGAGGAATAAACATCTGCGGATATACAATAAAGTCCCGGTGGAGGAATGAAACATCTCTGGATAAAGTACAAATAGAATATTCTTAGAAGTTACAATATTTTAACACTCCCCCTTAACGAAAAGGATATTCTAACAACATCTGCAGGAGCAAGGAGTCATCAACTACATGATACATGATACATCTATAAATCATTGGAAGCTTTCTTCAATTCTCATCAGTAACTCAAATAGTTACTGGAACATCTTCAAGATCTTCAATACTGGAACATCAACATATTCAGTACTGAGTATTCATCTTCTGCAACACTTGATCAGCTACAACATCAACATCTGGATCTTCCAATCAACAACATCATCTAGATCTCTCGATCAACAACATCATCATCTGGATCTCTCGATCAACAACCTCATTTTCTGGATCTCCTGATCAAGAGTATCAACATCTGGATCTCTCGATCATCATCTAGATCTCTCGATCAACAACATCATCATTTGGATCTCTTAATCAATAGCATCATCATCTGGATCTCCCAATCAACAGTATCAACATCTGGATCTTCTGATCAACATCCTCATCGTCTGGATCTCTTGATCAACATCATCTGCAACACACATGACCCAATTACGGGATGGTCAATTCCTATCAATTTAGGACATAAATCCAAGGACGATGCAATCCTGATCCACTTACGGGATGATCAATCCCTATTAATTTAATACATCACAACATGTCTATGGACGAGGCAATCGAGATATACTTATAGGATGATCAATCCATATCACTTTAGGACATAAGTCGAAGGACGAGGCATTCCTACCACGTACATTTTGAACCAAACGTTCAGGGATGATGCAATCCTATCACGTACATTTGGAACCCAACGTTCAGGGATGATGCAATCCTATCACTTACATTTTGAACCAAACATTCAGGGATGATGTAATCCTATCATGTACATTTTGAACCAACCATTCATGGATGATGCAATCCCATCACGTACATTTTGAACCAAACGTTCAGGGATGATGCAATCCTATCACGTACATTTTGAACCAACCGTTCAGGGAAGATGCAATCCTATCACATACATTTTGAACCAACCGTTCAGGGATGATGCAATCCCATCACGTACATTTTGAACCAAAGGTTCAGGGATGATGCAATCCCATCATGTACATTTTGAACCAACTATTCAGGGATGATGCAATCCCATCATGTAAATTTTGAACCAAAGGTTCAGGGATGATGCAATCCCATCACGTACATTTTGAACCAACTGTTCAGGGATGATGCAATCCTATCACATACATTTTGAACCAACTGTTCAGGGATGATGCAATCCCATCACGTACTTTTTGAACCAACTGTTCAGGGATGATGCAATCCCATCACGTACATTTTGAACCAACCCTTCATGGATGATGTAATCCCACCAATTACAGGATGGTTAATCCTGATCTCTTTAGGACATTAAGTCTAGGGATGATACAATCCACTTGTCCACTTAGAAAAATTCTAAGGACCACACATCGACCTTATCGTCGGTATGATAGACCTCATCGTCAGTATCATCGACACAGGTATCCTTATCATTGATACAAGTATCCTCATCATCGATAAAGGTATCCTCATCATCAATACAAGTATCCTCATCATCGATACATGTATCCTCATCATCGATACAAGTATCCCTATCATCGATACAAGTATCCTTATCATTGACCTTACCGTCGGTATAGGAAACCTCATCATCGATATAGGTATCCTCATCATCGATATGAGTATCCTCATCATCGATACAAGTATCCTTATCATTGATAAAAGGATCGTCATCATGATTGACCACATCACTCCCCCTTTCGAGGAGGGTCCTTCTGAACTACACCAAGCTTGTATCGAAAATACTCAAACTTTACTTGAGACAGAGGTTTGGTCAATACATCAGCAACTTGTTCGTCAGTGCTTACATACTCGAGCTTGATAGCTCCTTTATGCACCATATCCCATATATAAAAATATCGAATCTCTATGTTCTTTGACTTAGCATGGAACACTGGATTCTCTATCATCTTGATACAACTCTGGTTGTCACACAGGATCACAGTGGGGTCCATCTCTGATTCAAACAATCCTGATAACAACTTCCGAATCCATATCGATTTACAACTAGCATAGTAAGTAGCTATATATTCCGCTTCAGCTGTGCTAAGAGCCACACTAGACTGCTTCCTGCTAAACCATGAGATCATGGCAGATCCCAGACAATAACATCCATCCAATGTGCTCTTCCTGTATGATACACTTCCATCCCAATCAACATCTATGTATCCATACAATCTGAAATCATGATCTCCAATATAACATAGACCAAATTCTATCCTACCCTTTAGGTACCTCATCATATGCTTTGCATCTATCAGGTGAACACGTCTAGGTTCCACTAGATACTGACTCAAGGTGTTCACAGCAAAGCATATATATGGCTTGGTATTCGTCAGATACATCAATGGCTCAATATTATGTCTGTACTAAGTTACATCAACCAATTCTGACGATTCATCAGCCAACAACTTCAAGTTGGAATCCATGGGAGTGGTCATGTCCTTACATTCCAACATATCAAATCTTTTCAAGATTTCCACAACATACTTTCTCTGGTTGAGAAAGATTCCTTCTAGGCCTTGCCATACTTCCAGACCTAGGAAGTAATGCATTAATCCGATATCTTTCATCTCAAATTTTGTAGCTAGATTCTTCTTGATTTCCATGATCTGTTTCTCATTACCTATCAGAAAGAGATCATCCACATACAGTAATAGTATGATAGGTTCATCATCCATAAAATTAAGGTAAAGGTTAGGATCAGCTTTACTTCTGGTGAATCCCAATCTTGTCAAGAATCTATCAATTCTCCCTCTGTGACTGAACATCATTCACACTCTGCATTGGGTGATCTTCTGTATATCTATCTATTCCATCTCCCGTCAGATGGGTCTACTGACATGAGCCTCAAGATCATTCGAACTCTGTGGTGAGTTCCTTCTTGCATCCATCTAAGAGAAGAATGTCATCTTTATATAGAAACCATCTTCAACCTTGTAGCAAAGGTTGAAATCTGCATCACCCATGGTGATCATTAAGCTCACCAAATGAATATCGATCCTAGGTACCCGTACAGAGCTTTCTTCAATTGAATCCTAGGATTTTTCTCGATTCATACTTCTTCTTCAATTACACCACTAAGAGAATGGTCTTATCTAGCCACTTGGAGCAAACATCTCGTCATGATCGTCTTCTTCTTTCTAAGAGAATCTTCTAGCCATGAGCCTTCTATAGTATGTTTGATTTGTAAGTCTTCTTATTGAACATCCATCACTTGTTCGGTGTTCATCATTCTTCATGATCTTTCCTACAAATCAAAGTTAATTACATGATTAGTAATACTTCATAATCATCAAATCATGTTGACATGATAACCTATTATGCATACTTATATGATTCACATAGTTATGCAACTATCTTGACCAATATTTTGGCACAACACTTTTCCATATCCTTTATGCATATAGTGGCTATCTAGATGCCTTCCATCTCTACTAGAACATACTATCAAGAGCGTGCATAGCTCTCAGCATGTCAGCAAATAGGTTTCAGTCTAGAAAGGCAACAATGGAATGTTTGTCCATCCTACCCATTATATGCATATTATTAGTATATTGTTAAATTCTATATGAATGCTTACACTATGCATGATATATTCTAGGAATACAAATATGCATACAACTATTACGAGCAATTTCATTGACTATTCAGATATTCAAGAAGTAATTCAAATAACAACTCAAATATTATCTTTTATGTTTGTGTGGTTTCCTCCCGCTTGATCTCTATTTTCCCTTTATGATAGCATCATGATTATATTTCTTTGAACTTCTATCCATCCTGGACCACTATGCATGCTTAAGTGTGCACTAGTGTCATCCTCATGATCTCATACATAATCATACATTCATTAGTATAATTTCAATGCTATCGAAACATTATGATTCTAAATAATCTTAAGTATGTATGGTTATGATCATTTCATACACAGGTATACTTACCTAAGATCCTAACACAAAGTAGGATTTTAACTTGATATAGGAAAACATACCTGGATTATCATGTTTGCTTATGTCTAACATACCCAAACAATATCTTCTTTGTTCTCTTCAATGATTTAGAGACCTTGTGCTATAACCTGCATATCTCATAAGTTAAGCATAGTAGAACAAAGTCATACATACCTCGTAAGTAGAGATTCTATTCGATCAAATACTATGGATGAGTCTTTGTCTTCATGTCATCATGGTCATAGAACTCGATTTGTCTTTCTTGATGTACCTTTCATGTTAGCAGACAACATCATCCTCATACAACACCACAAGTGCATTATTACAATCATAAGTGTCATAACACTAATCAATGAATGTCTTCTATCATTCACATGCATTCATACTTTTACTAGGTGATCAGCCAATCTAGAATTAATCATGATTGTACTAACCTCAAACATATTATAAACGTAATCATGAAATAGATTTCAAAACATACCTGTATCTTCCCAAGTCATACCTGTTGAGTAGTCTTCTCTATAAGGGTAAAACCCTAACCATCCAAGGTAGAACACTTGTAAACATCTTATGTATGTTAATGGTGCTAGGAATATATAATATTAGTGCCATTTAAACCTTCTTCATCGCTTCCCTATGAGTCTCCCAACTTTGCTAGGGTTTCTTCTTACTTGGAAACCCCAACCTTCAATCTAATTCCTCCCACAACATTTTTATGGAGGATTAATATATATGATGAATGGATTCCAAATCCATTATAAAAGTTTTCAATGTTGCATCAGGTGTCTCCAGCATTGTATCAGGTCCTTCCATACCTAAAAACTAAAAACCCTAAGTGAGAGCTTCTTCCACCTCTTCCTTGATTTCCTTCGTTGAGTCATTTCAGATGTACCATATTGTTTCTGGTGCATATCTGAAATTTCGGGTCTGTAGGGTATGAAACTTTGGCCCGTGGTAGCCTGAACTATCCTCTTTCCAAACCCACATATCTGAGCATCAATGGATTCACCATGAGAGATATATGCTAAGTGTCGCAACATGACCTGTTTATGGGATGAAACAAAATAGCAAACTTGTATGGAGTTCCACGTGTCAATGTCTCAACTTCAGCCTCTGAAAAGTGGACCTATCAAACTACAATACGTGCCCTAACGGTTACTTTTTATAGAATTCCATTTGGAGATTCCTATCCCGAGATATAACCTTTGTGCCTAGGTCACCTATTTAGGGTTGTATTCTGGAAGAGGCAGAAACCCCAATTTGTACAAATCATATATCACAAAGTACAACGAATCTGAGGCTGATCTTCGAACACAAGGTACATGGAAATTTATTCTTCGGCCTGTAAAAGTTTCAGATCCTGAACCTTCACCAAAATGGATTTATAGCAAAATTTCCACGATGATTAGTTTTTACTATACCAAGCCCTAGTTTCCAATTTATCGCAAGTGCAACAAGTGTTGTAAATGCCATACAATGCCTTCCTTTAGGCTAGCTCTGATACCATGTTAAGATTCAATATGCTAAGATAGATAACATCAGTATTACATTCAATTTCACAACAATATCATATACAGGATCACTGAAAGAACAACAAGCACAACATAAACACAAGAGACACAGATTTATCCTAGGAAACCCTCATGGGGTAGAAAACCCATCAAAGCTTCCTCAATATAGATGACCAACAAATACAAATATGTAGTCCCAAAACAAGAGCTCCTTCTCCTCCTTTGCAGATCTCTCCCTCTCCTATGCGAGTTTCACAAGTGAGTGTGTGTGTTAAATGAGGAACACACCTCCTCTATTTATACTTTACTTCACTTAACTTTTAACCCTAACTAGGTCGGCCCCAACTTATCCACTCAACATAATGTTGACTGGGCCAACCCCACTAGATAATTATAATAACCCACGTTACCAAATTCTGATAGAGGAATAAACATCTCTGGATATACAATAAAGTCCCGACGAAGCAATGAAACATCTCCGGATAAAGTACAAATAGAATATTCTTAGAAGTTACAATATTTTAACAATTCCTATGGCATTATACATCCATAGACAACAATGAATTTGACAAGAAGAATTCCCAAGTTCACATCTAAAAAAAACGCATATTCACTAGACAAGATGAAGTATGCAATGTAAACCAATAATTATTTCCATGAATATATTTTGATTTCACACAAGGATGGAATGGATGAGGTTCTCTCTTGAGACTCCTCAATTTGAATAAAATCCTAAGAAGCAATCATGGGAGAGGGTCATATTGAATAGTTCATGACATTTTTTCCATGCCCTCCTCTTCATTCTACGTTTATCATAATGTTTCTTTAATATCATTCCTTTGAGCTTGGGTACTTGCCTCTACCTCATTGAATTCTCCTTCCTTGGGGGAATTTTCAACCTCCTCATTGTTTAATTAGTAAAATTATTCTCTTTATCTTATTTGATGTAGAAAAACTATCAAACTATTCCCAAGACATCCCTAGGCATCTTTGTTGTAGGGTGTTATTACCAATTTTTTTATGAATTCATGGCTAGGCAAGACACTAGTTTCTCCATTCTACACTTGACCAACCATCATCTATATTGATCAGAATTGTAAGGGATAATTATTTTTATATGATGACTTATATGGGAAATAAATTTAGAGTGATAACCAAGCACCATTTTGTGTCTGACCTCATAGGTAATGCACCTTATTATGTGTAATGTCATCTCATCCTAAGGTGTTGGAAAGGAAGAATATTTTAGTCCTCTTCTTGTGACTTCCACTACTTTTTGAACACAAAGGAAGTCATTTTATTCTTGAGCCTCAATTATGTTCTTAAATGATTGTGCAATAGTTTTGGTCTTTTAACCTATGAGAGAGTGCTAGTCCTATAACTTAATACATGTAAACACATGAATACTCTATTGTACACTTGAGTTCTCAACTTGGTCTAGACACTTGAGTTCATGACTTGGATTAGATGTGCTTGAGTTCTCAACTCGGAAAATAGTTTGATTTGATTTTGCATGGGAGACTTGATTTACATAAATTGATAACTCAAACTTCACATGACTTCAACTTTTCATTGCTTACGTAACTCACTAGATCATTTCAATATACATAATTTTCAATACATGATAAAGAAGGTAGTTTGTCTTTATGTCTCTTTGGTAGTTTGTTTCTTTGATAATTATGAAACCCCTAGGATACCATATTATTTCCATATGAACCCTATCCTAGGATAATTTACCTATCCTTATCATACTACACCCTAACTCTTTCCTTAGATACGTGGTCTAACACAAATAAACCAACATAGTTCGTAGTTGTATGTGTTAATTTGTAAAGTGGTACATTATGTTGGAATGTGTCAATTTTATTGTATAATGGAACTAATATCTTATTTGTTCTTTCTTTTGCAAGGGTAGACCTCATATTTTTTTAAAGAGAATTTTGGAGATGGGAAACTCACATAACAAAGGAAAAAAATCTAGAAGGAATCTGCCCATTGAAAAGGTCAATGTCATAAGAGAAAAGGCCAGGTTGGAAATGGAAAGAGTGAGACATGGTCCAGTCATTTCCACTGATCCTGCCACTGATCCTAACACAATTGTTGACATGACAACCTCTAGTTCAGAACCACAGGTAAAGCAGTTGTGGCCAATGGACCCAACTCAAATTCCAACATCAACACAATCTCCAAACAACGATCCATCAATGAGTCATGCTGAAGTTCCTCAAGACACAGGTATATTGGGGGATGTTGCGTGTGTAGAGATGGATGTACAAGCAGTGATTAATTTGCAATATCCCCAAGAAGACCACAGCCATGTCGAGCACACTCCCAATATGGCCCAACGTGTGAACAAAGTACCACAAAAAACAAGCTCTAGTATTCGTGTCTCATGTCCACCTTCCCTACCTCGATTGTCCAATGCAAGAATAAGAACTCCTAGTCGTATTCATGTGGATTAAAGTGCTCTATCAGGCCTTGAAGGTACGTTTCCAAAACGCATTATTGAATGGAAATGGAACAACATTGTCAAGGAATATTTTGAATCCAAAGGTGATGCAGGTAAATGTCAATTATTGCTATGTTTGTTAAAGTTGCATTGTTTAGTTGTTGTTAGGATAATTTTGGGAATAAAGATAGTTAAAATTTCAAAGGCTAGCATTCATATTGTTAGAAATCTCCAATCTACATTTAATGAGATTTGGAAGACGTCTCGTACAAAATATCTCTATGTGGCTCGTCGTGTGTTAGCGGAATCAGTTGTAAGAAATTCCAAAAGGCAACGTCGCTTGCTATTGCACACTTCTCACATACTTAAATTAAATAGAAAAACTATTAAAAAGTACTATGTTATAAGAGAAAATCTTGACACTATGGGTGGAAAAGATTGTTGGGATTTTGTCGGTGGGTTGCCTCGTGGAGATAGGAAGCTAATTGATGTTGTTAAGTATTTAGTACAAATTTTTTGGCATGATCATACCAAACCTTCATCAAACCAAAGAGACATGCTAAAGCTGAGAAAAGGTTCTACTGAACATGAACCCCATGTTAAACACTTCCTTGATACCACATAGACTAATCTCTATGAGAGATACAGGAATGACCACACACAATTGAACCTGGGCCAAAGGTCCTTTGAGAAATGAAAAACATGGTACGTTCGTATATGCATTGATCGGAACACCTGTTGTTGTAGATACCATGTAGAATATGAATATTTTTATGACACATATAAACATATATATTTTGATTTGCATACTAACATTGTGTAGGGCTGCAATGAATCCATACTAGCACTGAATGCATCGAGAGACTTTATCCACAATCATGTGTCCAAGGTCTGAAGGACAAAAATATTATGAAAAATTGTGTCTATACGGGACATGTTCTAGGTGCAGTGGGTTTTCTCTTTTGAATCGTTGCATTCTTGAAAGAGAGGAGCACAAATTTGGTAGGACGGTTGTGGAGATGCAGAGCTTCAAGTACGTAATCTATCAATTAGACAGTTCCAAGGAAATTAAAAATATTGCATTGGTGAAGTCATAGGTACAAATGAATATTGCATATTTTTCATATTACACATTCAATTTATGACATATACATTTTTCAAAAGGACACATTGTAATATTGCCCTTGTTTTCATGGCAACAGGAATGGGTATGTGATTTCTTGGCGGAGTTCTACAAGAAAACCAAGCAGTATATTCAACGTGTGCATGTAGCGTGATGGCAAGATGAGTAGTACAAAAAATGAAGGGACACATTTTTTGTTGAAACCATAGTGTCAATTGTGGATTTTGCAGAAAACTACACCCTCCAACCACAAAATGAAATTCGGAGTCAATACTACCATTCAGACAAAGTCATCATCATGGTACATATTACGTATAGGCATGGGCCAGAGAGAAGCAATGACATGAGGATAATACTGAAGGAGGCAAACTTTTACATAAGTGATGATAGAGCCCATGATCTGCATTATGTACAGCATTTTATTTTTATTTTCTATGATTAGTTAAGGAGAGAGATATATAGATGGATCAACATTGGATATGGTCAGATGGTTGTGCAATCCAGTTAAAAAATGCTCGAGTATTCCAATGGATGAGTATTTTGCATAAGACTTACAATGTGTCGCATATCTGGAACTAATTTGAGATCGGGCATGGAAAATGCAAGTATGATGGGGCTAGTGCATGCATCAAGACCGCACTACGAAGGAAAGAGATGAGGTTTACCATAAATGATCAAATCTGAGATGCAGAATCCATAGTTAAATGGGGCTCTGCAACAATGTCAGACCGAGGAAAAGATCAACAAACATCAACAGTGATAGGATGTGTGGTAAGAAATTTTTGGCAAGTGGTTGACATAGATCGATCACGTTCCTATAGTTGTGGCATAGTACAAGGAACATGTGGATTTCATTCAGTTCGAAGCTCAAACAACCCCTTATTTGAAATATGGATGTGAAAACTTGCTTTCTTTTGCATCCCTTGTAGCAGTGGCCAATGGGATGAATGCCAACGTATGGACTAGGTTGATGAATGGGATCATGTGTCACTTGTAGTAGACCCACGTGATGTTGTTGAAAAAACCCAGTTAGAGGAGGGTGCTTTGGATTTTATGAGAAGAACGAAATGAATACATATTATTAAAAGATGCTTAACACAAAATAACAAAAATACAGTAAAATTGGTTTTCTATTCAATAAGGAAATAAGTTGAAACTATAAAATGCAGCGGAAAACAAGTTTGTTGGAATGGTGGTGGCTTATCTCTAAGAAGAGATGTGACAGCTGCGCTCATTCGCCAGAAGAAGATTACAATTAGGCTCTGAAGGCCTTTTACAATACCAAAAATCCAAAACCCTAACCCCGGAAGATGAAAAGCCAACAGTTTTGTGGACCCTGTTTTGGGTAGTTTGGTGTATCAACTTCCTGGGGGGTAAATTTAGCATATGATCTCCGTTTGGGGTGCACGATAGCTCGTTGGAAAGATCTATCCGATCACTACAACTACTCAGAAAAATTTTGTGTTGAAATTTCCTAGTCAATCATACCCCTAAAAACGTCGTTTAAGGCCTCAAAACGGTTCCCGAAGTTCAGGACCTGAAAAACTGCTAAAAATACTAAATTACCAAGATTGCCAGAAAGATGTTTTGAGCCAGTTCGAAAAGGTGGGACACCACCGATATCCACTTGGATCAATACTCCCTCCTTAGGTAGCAATGGTCTCCATTGCGTTGATTTCTCCCATCAGATGAGGAAATCTTTGCTGAATTTGGCCTAAGGTGAGCCACTTTCCTTGGTGCAGGAGTTGCCCTTCTTTGACGACTCGACAAAGCTGGATCCTTTGCTATCGAGTGCCCTTGATCTGTGTGTCTACAATATGATCACAGGATTCATGTTGCATGTAGTCAGGGTTGATCTTTGTTGGTGTCAACTGCTCTGCTATCTCTGAGGTGTCTAATAATGGTGGGAAATATGGCCGAAGGAGAGCCACGTTGAAGACTGGATGCAGAACAACGAAGGGGGGAATGTTGAGCTCAAAAGCATTGTCACCCAGTGCCTTGGTGATGGTGTAGAGCCCATAACAGAGTGGGCGAAGCTTCCGATGGGGACCTGTAAGGCATTCTTTTTGAAAATGCAACCAAACTTTGTTGCCCACCTGAAACTTATGTGGCACCCAATGTTGATCATGGCGCTACTTGTACTTGGAATTAGACTTCTATAGAATATCCTCAACTTGTTGGCGGATGTGCTGGATCCACTCAATGAGCTGGGTGGCTTTGTGAGCTTCTGGTGTAGCAGGGGACAAGGTGGTCGCCAGGGGTAGTGCAACATCCATGGGGCCCAATGGTTGCAATCCCAACCATACCTGAAAGGGGCTGTGGCCAGTTGAGCTATGCAGGGCTCGGTTGTAGCTATGTTGGAAATAGGGGAGACTCTCATCCCATGTGCGGGGATGTTTTGAATTGTACATGCGCAAGATATGTACGACCATCTGGTTGATGACCTCAGTTTGGTCGTCTATCTGGGGGTGGAAGGCAGTGTATTTGGTGAGCTTGGTATCCAGTAGTGACCAAAGGCTCGACCAGAATGAACTAAGGAACCGACTGTCACGATCTGACATAATGGTTTGTTGGATCCCAAAATGTACCCATACGCGTTAAAAGAAGAGCTTGGCAGTGACTTATGCTGTGATGTTCTTCTTGCAGCCGGCTAGAATCGCCATCTTGGAAAAGCGATCAACAACCACAAAAGCACAGTCATTTCCCCTCTTGGTGGATGGGAGGCCTAACATGTAGTCTATTGAGATGGATTCCCACAGTCTGTTAGGAGTAGGTAGAGGGGTGTAAAGGCCTTGTTTCATAGTGGTCGGTTTGGCAATAGAGCAAGCGGTGCAGGACCTGATATACTTGTCGACATCTTGTCGAAGTTTTGACCAGTAGAAATGTTTCTGTAGCACTGCCACTGTCTTTTCGATGCCAAAGTGTCCTTCCACCCGACTGTAGTGAGCTTCCCAAATCAGCTTCGTGCGCTCACTTGATGGAACGCAGAGATGGCCCAGAAGGCACAACAACCTATCCTGAAGATGGAAATTAGCGACCACTAAGTTGGTTCCCAACATTTGGTAGGTGGTGGAGAATTCAGGGTCTACCTCATAGAGGTGGGGCCATCCGGAGGTCTCGTGGATGCAAGAATCTAGCACCATGGTGAGTGCTGCGACTGGAGGTCGACTGAGGAAGTCAGCAATTCAGTTGGTACTTCATGTTTTCTACTTGATGTTGAGGTGGAACTGCTGTAAGTATGTGGACCACTTCTGATGGAGGTCATTCTGCAATTTTCCTTGGGTTTGCATGAATTGTAGGGGCTTGTGATCAGTGTGAATGACTGTCTCCTTCCCAAGAATGTAATGTCTCCACTGGCGGCAGGCTTGCACAATGGAGTACATTTCTTTGTCATAGGTAAGGTACTTACGGATAGCATCTAATAGTGTCTCACTATGATATTCCACGGGGTGGTCGTGTTGAGTCGGAATGGAGCCCACAGGATAGTCTGAAGCGTCTGTTTCGATCTCAAATGGATGTTGCAGGTCCAGTAATGAGAGTACCGGGGATGAGCACAAATGCTTTTTCAAGTCATCGAAGGCTTGTTGTTGGGACAGGCCCCACACAAATGTTTCCTTACCGCCACCCCTGGTTACTTGGCTAAGGGCCCATGCCATATGAGAGAATCCTAGCACGAACCTGCGCTAGAAAATGGCGAGGCCCAAGAAGCTTTGAATTTCAGTGAGTGTGGTTGGGCCTGGCCAGTCACGGATGACCTGGATCTTGGTTGGATCCACATGCACACCATGCCGATCAATGATGTAGCCTAAGTAATGGACCCTGTCCATGCCAAAGGAGCATTTTTCCAAGTTCGCATATAGTTTGTGATGATGTAGGGTGTGCAGAACCTGTTGAATATGTTGCAAGTGTTCCGCCCAAGTCTTGTTGTAGATGAGGATGTCATCCAGATACACCACTACAAAGGTATTGGTGAAAGTTCGTAGTATAACGTACATCATCCTCATAAAGGTTGTTGGAGAATTTGTCAAACCAAAGGGCATGACCAGCCATTTAGAAAGACCTTCTTTTGACTTGAAGGCAGTCTTACATACATCGGTATGTTCTATTGGGACCTAGTGGTAGCCAGACTTCAAATCAATCTTACTGAAGTATTTGGCCCTCGTGAGTTGATCAAGGAGGTTGTCGATTCGGGGAATCGGGTACTGGTTCTGGACTGTGATTTTATTTAGGTTCCCGTAATCAATGCAGAGTCGCCACGTCCCATCTTTCTTCTGCACCAGCACGATTGAGCTTCCACAAGGAAATGAGTTGGGACGGATGTGCCCCTTATGGAGCAATTCTTGGATCTTCCTCTTGATGTCTTCATTTTCTTGAAGTGAGCGACGATAGACTAGCCCACTGTGTAGTGGTACTCTTGGGGTCATATCGATGGGATGCTTGACCTGGCATTGCAGAGGTACCCTGGTAGGAGAGGAGAAGATATATGAGTATTTTTCCACGACCTTATCCACTTGCTTCTGTTGTGTGGAGAGATCCGTCGTGGAGGCCCTGGATGTGGCTACGATCTTTCTCTCACTCCGAGAGTGAATCACAAAGAAGACAAATTTTCTAGTCTGAGAGATGACCTTCATGCATTACTTGGCAGAAATCAAGGAAATAGCACTAGGAGGGACTTCCTCAAGTATCTTGTACAATTTCCTATTCAAAGTAATAATAACACTAAGAGGCCTAGACTCATATACAGCGTGATGTTTCAATATCACACATTACTTCGTCCTTAAAGGGCTTGATGTCGTACAACAGTCGGCACTGTTGGCGAACGTAGAGATCGCTTCCTTGGCAGATCCATCCAATGGTGTAGGGTTGTGGGTGCAGCATTGTTGGCAGGGCCAGCCGCTTGATGACCTCTGCTGATATGAGGTTCTTCTTGCTACCACTATCATCGATGAAGTGCATCGGAGTGTTTTTTACCCACATCTGTGAATGGAAGAGGTGCTCTCCTTCTTCTGGCTCGTCTAGTTCATCGGGATGGAGCTTGGTGGTAGCCACAGTGGCACTTCGTTAAGTGTCAATGATCTGTCTTCCCCTTTCTGGTTCTGACTCAGAGTCAGAACCCGCATCTAATTCGGACGCTTTCACTTCGGCCATCAGGGACTGCTTTGAGCGGCAGTCAGCAGTGTTATTCCAAGGGCTCTTATGTAAGTCGCACCACTTCTTAGTATCATTCTTTGTCTTTCCGGTGTCATTCTTTGCTTGTGGCTTGGACTGGTTGTCCCGATATTGTCCATATTTGCTAAGTCCTTTATTCTATGGGTTGGGACCACCCTTTCCTTTCTTTCTCTGTGATGGGTTCCCAGGCCCAAATTGCCGCGTCTTTTCTTTGATCTTTTGCTCGATTTTGATGACATATCGGTAGGCCGCACCCAATGAGGAGATGTATAGAAATTCCATTTTAGTCTGGATGTATCTATGTAGAGCACCACGATACTTGAGCACCAAATGTCGCTCTGAATCTTTGACACCCGGCTTGGTGCGAAAGGTATGGAAGATATTGGTGAACTCTAGCATTGCTTGGTTTCTTTCTTGTCGCAGTGTGGTCCATTTGGTATACACGTCATCATAACTTCCAACAGGGTAGTATTGTTCCTTAATATCATCCCGAAAGGATTCCCAGGTGGTCGTGATTGTAAATAATGAGGGTTCCTCTATTTCCTTTTTCTCACAGAAAGTTTCCCACCAATATTTGACATGGGGAGCGGCTTTGAGGAGCACAAAAGTAATATTTTCTCTATTCGAAAAGTTATGGACATAAAAATACCCTTCTTGTAGATTCAACCACTTGTCTATAGTATCTGCGTCTATCTGACCTTCAAATATCGGAATATCGAAGTTGATTTGTACCTTGAAGGGGGCGGCGCTTCCGCTCGAGGAAGACGTATCGCTTGTTGGTAGACGCCGAAGGATTTGCGTGAAACTATCCATCATCTCGTTCCTCTGTTGTGTGAGGTCTTCTTCAAGCAACATTTTGAAAGGATCTCCTGTCCCGTCATCTTTCTTTTCTCCTGCCATGAGAGGTTGCTTCGGCATGCGAGAGCTTTTGTCCTCAAGAGAAACAAGCTCGAGACCCGATTCTTTGTACCCTGACCTCATTGGGGACATGCATTAAGATGAAAAGGAGCAAACCGCTCTGATACCACTAATCTGGATTTTATGAAAAGAATTAAATGAATACAGATTATTAAAAGATGATTAACACAAAATAACAGAGATACAGTAAATTGCTTTTCTATTCAATAAGGAAATAAGCTGAAACTGTAAAATGAAGTGGAAAACAAGCTTGTTGGAATGGTGGAGGCTTATCTCTGGGAAGCGATGTGATGGTTACGCTCATTCTAGAGAAGAAGATTACAATGAGGCTCTGAAGGCCTTTTTACAATACCCAAAATCCAAAACCCTAACCCCGGAAGATGAAAAGCCAACAGTTTTGTGGACCCCGTTTTGGGTAGTTTGGTGTATCAACTTCCCGAGGGCGTAACTTTGGCATACGATCTCTGTTTGGGGCGCACACTAGCTCGTTGGAAAGATATATCCGATAAATACAAATGTTGGGGAAAATTTGCTGCTCAAACAACTTGTCAATCATATTCCAAAAAACGTCGTTTAGGGCCTCAAAATGGCTCCCGAAGTTCAGGACACGAGAAAATGCTAAAAATAGTCAATTACCAAGATTGCCAGAAAGATTTTTTGAGCCAATTGGAAGAGGTAGGTCACAACCGATATCCACCTGGATCAATACTCCCTCCTTAGGAAGCAAAGGTCTCCATTGCGTTGAGTTCTCCATTGAGATGAGGAAATTTCTGTTGAATTTGGCCCCAGATGAGCCACTTCCCTTGGTGCAGGAGTTGCCCCATTTTGATGACTCGATAAAGTTGGATCCTTTGTTGTCGAGTG
Organism: Larix kaempferi; assembly: GCA_027924585.1. Taxonomy (NCBI): domain Eukaryota; kingdom Viridiplantae; phylum Streptophyta; class Pinopsida; order Pinales; family Pinaceae; genus Larix; species Larix kaempferi. The sequence continues at coordinate 27,232,462 of BSBM01000904.1, read as the reverse complement.
CCCTTGATCTGTGTGTCCACAATATGATCACTAGATGCCTGTTGCCTGCAGTCATGGTTGAGCTTTGTTGGTGTCAACTGCTCTGCTGTCTCTGAGGTGTCTAATAATGGTGGGAAATATGGCTGAAGGAGAGCCACATTGAATACTAGATGCAGACCAAGGAAGGGGGGAATGTTGAGCTCAAAATCATTTTCACCCACTGCCTTGGTGATAGTGTATGGCCCATAACGGATTCAGAAAAGCTTCCGATGGGGACATGAAAGGCATTCTTTTTGCAAATGCAAGCAAACTTTGTCGCCCACATGAAACTTATGTGGCACCCGATATTTATCATGGCGCTGCTTGTAATTGGCATTAGAATTCTATAGAATATCCTGAACATGTTGGCGGATGTGCTGGATCCGCTCAATGAACTCAGTGGCTTTGTCAGCTTCTGGTGTACCAGGGGATGTGGTGGTCGCCAGGGATAGTGCAACATCCATGGGGCCCAATGGTTGGAATCCCAACCTTACCTGAAAGGGGTTGTGTCCAGTTGAGCTATGTAGGGCTCGGTTGTAGCTATCCTGGACATAGGGGATACTCTCATCCAATGTGCGGGGGTGTTTTGAATTGTACATGCGCAAGATATGTACGACCATCTGGTTGACGACCTCAGTTTGGTCATCTATCTGGGGGTGGAAGGCAGTGGATTTGGTGAGCTTGGTATCCAGCAGTGACCAGAGGCTCGACCAGAATGAGCTGAGGAACAGGTTATCACGATCTGAGATAATGGTTTGTAGGATCCCAAAATGTACCCATACTTGTTAAAAGAAGAGCTTGGCAATGGCTTCTATTGTGATATTCTTCTTGCAGGTGGATAGAATCGCCATCTTGGAAAAGCGATCAACAACCACAAAAGCACAATCATTTCCCCTCTTGGTGGATGGGAGGCCTAACATGTATTCTATTGAGATGGATTCCCACAGCCTGTTAGGAGTAGGTAGAGGGGTGTAAAGGCCTTGTTTCTTAGTGTTCGGTTTGGCAATAGCGCGGGTGGTGCAGGACCTGATATACTTGCCAACATCTTGTCAAAGTTTTGACTAGTAGAAATGTTTCTGCAGCACTGCCACTGTCTTTTCGATGCCAAAGTGTCCTTCCACCCAACTGTAGTGAGATTCCCAAATCAGCTTCATGCGCTCGCTTGATGGAACGCAGAGATGGCTCAGATTGCACAACAACCCATCCTGAAGATGAAAATTAACGACCACTAGTTGGTTCCCAACATTTGGTAGGTGGTGGAGAATTCAGGGTATGTCTCATATAGGTGGGACCATGCGTAGGTCTCGTGGCCGTAAGAGTCTAGCACCGTGGTGAGTGCCGCGACTGGAGGTCAATTGAGGCAGTCAACAATTCAGTTTGTGCTTCCAGTTTTATACTTGATGTTGAGGTGGAACTGCTGTAAGTATGTGGACCACTTATGATGGCAGTCATTGTGCAATTTTCCTTGGGTCTACATGAACTATAGGGCCTTGTGATCAGTGTGGATGACTGTCTTTTTCCCAAGAATGTAATGTCTCCACTGGCGGCACTCTTGCACAATGGATTACATTTCTTTGTCATAGGTAGGGTACTTACTGACAACATTTGATAGTGTCTCACTATGATATTCCATGGGGTGGCTGTGTTGAGTGAGAACGACACCCACAGCATAGTCTGAAGCATTTGTTTCGATCTCAAATGGATGTTGCAGGTCCAGTAATGAGATTATCGGGGATGAGCACGAATGTTTCTTCAAGTCATCGAAGGCTTGTTGTTGGTACAGTCCCCACACAAAATTTTCCATACCGCCACCCCTAGATACTTAGCTGAGGGCCCATGCGATATGAGATAATCCCAGCACGAACCTACGGTAGAAAATGGCGAGGCCCAAGAAGCTCAGAAGTTTAGTGAGTGTGGTTGCGGTTGGCCAGTCACAGATGACGTGGATCTTGGCTAGATCCACATGCACACCATGTTGATCGATGATGTAGCCTAATTAATGGACCCTGTCCATGCCGAAGGAGCATTTTTCCAAGTTTGCATATAGTTTGTGCTACTGCAGGGTGTGCAGAACCTGCTGAATATGCTGCAAGTGTTCCGCCCAAGTCTTGCTGTAGATGAGGATGTCATCCAGATACACCACTACAAAGGTATTGGTGAAAGGTCGTAGTATATCGTCCATCATCCTCATAAAGGTTGTTGGAGCATTTGTTCGACCAAAGTGCATGACCAACCATTCAAAAAGATATTCTTTTGACTTGAAGGCAATCTTGCATACATCTATTTGTTCCATTGGGACCTGGTGGTAGCCAGAATTCAGGTCAATCTTACTGAAGTATTTGGCCATCGTGAGCTGATCAAGGAGGTCGTCGATTCAGGGAATGAGGTACCGGTTTTGGACTGTGATTTTATTCAGGGCCCTGTAATCAATGTAGAGTCGCCAAGTCTCATCTTTCTTCTACACCAACACGATTGGGCTCCCACAAGGCGATGAGCTAGGATGGATGTGCCCCTTGCGGAGCAATTCTTGGATCTACCTCTTGATCTCATCATTTTATCACAGTGAGCGACAATAGACTGGCCCATTGGGTAGTTGTGCGCCTGGGGTCAGATAGATGGGATGCTTGACCTGGCAGTGCAGAGATACCCCGGTAGGAGAGGAGAAGGTATCTGAGTATTCTTCCACGACCTTATCCACTTGCTTCTGTTGTGTGGAGAGATATTTCATGGAGGCCCTGGATGTGGTTGTGATCTTTCTCTCACTCTGAGAGCAAATCATGAAGAAGACAAATTTCCCGGTCTGAGAGATGAACCTCCTGCATTGCTTGGCATAAATCAAGGAAACAACACTAGGAGGGACTTCCTCGGGTATCCTGTACAATTTCCTGTTCAAAGTAATAAAACACTACTAGGCCTAGACTCGTATATAGCATGACGTTTCCATAAAGAAGGTTGGCCCAGAAGAACATGACAAATTTCGAGAGGAGCAATATCACACAATACCTCGTCCTTCAAGGGATTGATACCATACGACAGTCGACACTGTTGGCTGACATGGAGATTGCTTCCTTGGCAGAGCCATCCAATGGTGTAGGGTTGTGGGTGCAACATTTTTGGCAAGGCCAACCACTTGACGACCTCTACTGAGATGAGGTTCTTATGGCTACCGCTATCAACGATGAAGTGCAGCGGGGTGCCTTTTACCAACATCCGTGAATGGAATAGGCGCTCTCCTTCTTCTGGCTCGCATAGTTCATCAGGATGGAGCTTGGTGGTAGCCGCAGTTGAACTGGGTTCCACGTCAATGATATGTCTTCCCCTTTCTAGTTTTGACTTAGACTCAGAACCCGCATCTGATTCAGACGCTTTCACTTCGTCAACTAGTGACTACTTTGAGCGGGAGTCAGCAGTGTTATGCCAAGGGATATTATGGAAGTCGCACCACTTCCCGATATCTTTCTTTGTCTTTCCGGTATCCTTCTTTACTTGCAGCTTGGACTAGTTGTCCCAATACTGTCCATCTTTGCTCTGTCCTTTATTCTGTGGTCTGGGGCCACCCTTTTTTGTCTTTCCCTGTGATGGGTTCCCAGGCGAAAATTGCTACGACTTTTGTTTGATCTTTTGCTCAATTTTGAAGGCATATCGGTAGGCCACACCCAAGGAGGAGATGTCCAGAAATTCCATTTCAGTCTGGATGTATCTATGCAGAGCACTGCGATACTTGAGCAACAGATGTCACTCTGAATCTTTGATACCCAGCTTGGTGCAAAAGGTATGGAAGATATTGGTGAACTCTGGCACTACTTGGTCTCTTTCTTGTCGCGGTTGTGTCCGTTTGGTATACAAGTTGTCATAACTTCCAAGAGGGTAGTATTGTTCCTTAATAGCATCCCGAAAGGATTCGCAGGTGGCAATGACTGTAAATAATGAGGGTTCCTCTGTTTCCTTTTTCTCACAGAAAGTTTCCCACCAATCTTTGACATGGGGAGCAGCTTTGAGGAGCGCAAAAGTAATCTTTTCTCTATTCGAAAAGTTATGGACATAAAAATAATCTTCTAGTAGATTCAAAAACTTGTCTATAGTATCTGCGTCTATCTGACCTTCAAATATTAGAATATCGAAGTTGATTTGTACCTTGAAGGGGGCAGCGCTTCCACTCGAGGAAGACGTGTCACCTGTTGGTAGCCGCTGAAGGATTTGTGTGAAAATATCCATCATCTCGTTCCTCTGTTGCGTGAGGTCTTCTTCAAGCAACATTTTGAAAGGATCTCCTGTCCTGTCATCTTTCTTTTCTCTTGCCATGAGAGGTTGCTTGGGCGTGCAAGAGATTTTTTCCTCAAGAGAAACAAGCTCGAGACACAATTCTTTGTACCTTGACTGTTAGGAACCCATGTCTTTACCTTGTTAGTATGTTGTTGTTGGACGCATATGCTTTGTAAGTCGTCCCGTAGTATTTGTTGATCAATAGTTTGTGTTATTGTTGTTGGCGCATATGCTTTGTAAGTCGCCCGTAGTATTGTTAATCCATAGTTTGTAATGGCCCATGGTTTCGACCCATAGTATTGGCGCCTAGAATTAGTATATAAGTGTGTGTTGAGACCTATGAAGGCACCGTGAAGTTATTTGTATTGAGCTTGCTCAAAGGAGGTTGCCCCCTCGAAGTGGCCTGTGATCAATACAAAAGTGATTCTGAGTTCTGTCATTTCTGCTATTTCGCGTATTCTTGTTAATTAATTGTTGCAGGTGCCTCACATCTGGTATCAGAGCACTTTCTTGGGCTCGCTGGGTGAAATTTCTGCCAAATTTTTTTTCGCATCTGTTGCAGGTTCGGATTTGGGAATAATCCCTATCCGCTTAACTGTGGAAAGTACTTGGGCATAAGCCCTAAAACTCATTGTGAGGAGTACCACAGGAACCCCGAAGTAGCTGGCCCATTGAGAGGACCTGCCAGCAAAAAGGGCAACGACCCCTACCTGATTGACTAGTTCCCACCCGTGAGGTAAACCAAGAGCTGTCGTTTGTGGCAAAGCGGTTATCAGTTTTACCTAAGCCGTGGAGTGAGGGGTATTGCCCCAATACGCAAGCCGTCAGACAGCATTGGTGGCCGAGTGAAACCCCTGAACTGTTAGGAAGCCGCACATACCTGGGGTCCATATCTACTTTCAGCTAAACTATTGTCGATCACTGCTGCGTCGTTTCAGATCTATTTTGCAAGCCATTCCAGATTCAACCATTTTCAGTCCATTCGGCGCTGTTCCAGATCTATTTTGAGCCGTAGCCGCTCCAATCTGAAAAAAAAAAATAAATAAATAAAATAAATAAAAATAAAAATAATAAATAAATAAATAAAAATAATAAATAATAAATAAATAAAAATAATAAATAAAATAAAATAATAAATAAATAAATAAAAATAAAAATTTCAGTTTTTTCTCCATATCTCCCTTATTTTCACTCTGTTTCCCTTGAAATTTTCGGGGAACCCCTGTCATCCCATTCTGCATATTTCAGTCCTGAGGACCAAAAAAAAAAAGAGAGTATAAAATTCAGTTTTTTCTCCATATCTCCCTTATTTTCACTCTGTTTCCCTTGAAATTTTTGGGGAACCCCTGTCATCCCATTCTGCATATTTCAGTCCTGAGGACCAAAAAAAAAAAAAAAAGAGAGTATAAAATTCAGTTTTTTCTCCATATATCCCTTATTTTCACTCTGTTTCCCTTGAAATTTTTGGGGAACCCCTATCATCCCATTCTGCATATTTTAGTCCCAAGGACCCTATCCCCAATTCCCCTTCCCAAAGCCCGAAATCCCACATTTGTCTATTTTTAGGGTTTGTCATAACTTCCTCAGATTTCACCCAATCACCTTCAAATTTTACCACAAAGTTCCTTTCTGAATTCTGCTTCTTTGTTCCCCTCTGCCAAATTTTCCCATTCTTTCACCCCACTTCTGAAATCCTCATTTTTGCTTCCCTATCTATCCAACAGTGTCCAAAACCTAGTCAAACCCCAATTACCCTTCTGATTTTTTCCCAAATCCAAATTTTCCCTTACTGAAGTAGTTCCTGTTTTTGTTTTCCTACCCAGTCAGAATAAAAAAATAAAATAAAAAATCCTGGTTATGGTTGTCACCCGTGCAGGAGCAAAAACCATGGAGGAAGCACTTGCAGCCATCCAAGCCAAACTCCAAGATCTGGATGAAAAATTTCTCGGTCTCCATCTTGAACATTCAGCTATGAACAACAAACGGCAGTCTGAGTCTTCAGTAGACAATGGGTTCTCTGCTTCCAGCAATTTCCGTGGTCCGAAGCTTGATTTTTCTCGCTTCAATGGTACCGATCCAACTGGATGGATCTATCGTGCAGAACAGTATTTCAGTCTGCATAATACTTTTGATGTCAACAAAGTTCCGCTGGCATCCTTTCATTTGGAACAGGAAGCTCTTCAATGGTACCGCTGGTACATCAAGGCTCATCCAGAGCCCAACTGGCCAGACTTTTGCCAGCTCCTTTTGCAACGATTTGGTCCTAGTGCTTTTGATGACTTCACAGGATCCCTCACTAAACTTCACCAAACTGGCACTGTGAGAGAGTATCAAACCGAATTTGAGAATCTAGCCAACCACACCGAAGGATTGTCTGATGAATTTTACCGGAGTTGTTTTATCAGTGGTCTAAAGGATGCCATTCGCTCTGAGGTCAAAATGTTCTGTCCCAACACAATGATGGAAGCACTCGGGTTGGCTAAGTTGGCAGAAGACAAGCTTGCATCCCAACAACGCTCCAAGCCCACTTTTGTTCCATTCCGAAATATGGGTTCTCAGTGACCACCTATACCGCAGGCTCCTCGACCGACTCCTATCAAGCGTTTGTCTAAAACAGAGATGCAAGCACGCAGAGAAAAGGGGCTTTGCTATAATTGTGATGAGAAATTCACTCGGGGACATAGATGTGTTCAGCAAAAGCTCTATCTCCTAGATGTGGAGTCTCCGCCTGCCTCTGAAATGGGTGACGAAGATCCAGACACACTGGATGCTCTGGTCGACATTCAGGAACCGCCTATTGACCCTCCGTCTCAGGATGACTAGCCAGAGATATCTCTCCATGCTTTAGCTGGAATCACCACCCCCCAAACAATGCGGGTCAGGGGTTACTTCAAGAAGCTTCCTCTTACATAACTCATTGATTTTGGTAGCACTCATAATTTCATTGACCCTCGGATCGCCAAACAAGCTGATTGTTTTATCCATCCTTGCTCCAACTTTGAAGTCATGCTTGCCAATGGGGGCACCTTACCTTGCAAAGGGAAGTGTCAAAATGTGCGTATCTCTATGGGAGATTATACCTTGCGCTCTGACATGTTTGCCTTTCCCTTAGGCAGATGTGATGTGGTTTTGGGCGGTCAATGGCTACGCACACTCGGCCCTATCTTATGGGATTTTGCCAAACTTTGGATGCAGTTTTCCCTCAATGGACACAAACACACATTGACAGGATTACAACCAGGTTCTCTCAGCATCATCAGTTCACATCGCATGGAAAAACTCCTCAAGAAGAGTTCACATGGTGTCATCGCTCAGATCCATTCCATCCAGATGCAACCATCAGCGGTCTCCACTACTCCTTTGGATCTACAACAAATTCTGGATCGATATACAGGTGTCTTTGCTGAACCAGTGGGATTACCACCTTCCAGGCCAGAATACCATCGTATTCAGCTCCTTCGTGGCAGCGTTCCTCCCAACATCAGGCCCTATCTCTACCCATTTCACCAAAAAACAGAGATTGAAATGCTCGTTCGAGACTTATTGAAGCAAGGTATTATTCACCCAAGCACTAGTTCCTTTTCTTCTCCAGTTATTCTTGTCCGCAAAAAAGATGGGTCATGGCGCCTCTGCATTGACTTCCGAGCACTTAATCACCTCACCATCAACGATAAGTTTCCAATTCCTGTTGTTGATGAGCTTCTTGATGAGCTTCACGGGGCTCACTTTTTCTCCAAGTTGGATCTTCGTTCTGGGTATCATCAAATTCGGGTTCATGAGGATGATATTCCTAAAACAACTTTCTGCACACATGATGGCCATTATGAGTTTTTGGTCATGCCCTTTGGCCTCACTAATGCTCCTTCCACATTCTAGGCCTTAATGAATAAAATATTTTGACCCTACTTGCGGAAATTCATTCTGGTATTCTTTGATGATATCCTCATCTACAGTAAAACATGGGATGAACATCTCCAGCATCTGGATCTTGTCATGCAACTTTTATCTGACCATCATCTCCATGCCAAGCAGTCTAAATGTGTTTTTGGACAAAAGGAAGTTGAGTATCTCGGGCACATTATCTCAACACAAGGGGTTCGCGTGGATCCTGCCAAAATCGAGGGCATGAACAATTGGCCACATCCTCAGACACTCAAGAGCCTTCGTGGTTTTTTGGGGTTGACTGGATACTACCACAAGTTTGTCAAGGATTATGGGAAGATTGCATCTCCATTAACTGCTCTATTGAAAAAAGATGCTTTTACATGGACACCTGATGCTCAGTGTGCATTTGACAAACTAAAACAAGCTATGTGTACTACACCTGTGCTAGCTATGCCCGATTTTTCCAAGCCCTTCACTATTGAGAGTGATGCTTGCGGCAATGGACTTGGTGTTGTTCTCCTTCAAGAGGAACACCCCATTGCGTTCACCAGCAAATCCCTTTCAGGTACGAATTTAGCTGCCTCTACCTATGAGAAGGAAATGATGGCTATTTTGCATGCAGTACAGAAGTGGCGTCCATACCTATTAGGGAATCATTTCTGCATCAAGACTGATCACCAGAGTCTGAAATATTTTTTGGACTAGCGTGTCTCCTCCGCGGCACAACAGAAATGGGTTAGCAAACTCATGGGTTATGACTATGAGATCACTTACAAGAAGGGTAAAGACAATATTGTGGCAGATGCTCTTTCTCACACATTTGATGCCCAAGGTTCTCTTTCAGCTATTTCTATGCCTGTTCCAAATTGGTTGCAATCTGTTCAACAGGGTTATGTCAATGACTCTTCCTTATCTCAGAGCATCCAACGCTTGACCAACAATCCTTCTGCTGTCCCACATTACTCTTGGGATGGTGCTTCTCTGTGATACAAGGGTTGTCTGGTGCTTCCCCAGAGCATAGATCTTCAACAGGCTGTCTTCTATGAAATCCATGCTTCTCCATCGGCTGGGCACTCTGGGTTCCTCAAAACATATGAACGAGCACGGCGTAACTTCTTTTGGCAGGGCATGAAAAGGACAATTCAACAGATGGTGGCCGAATGTGATACCTGTCAGCGCAATAAGGGTGAAACAACACTCCTTCCAGGATTGCTTGAACCCTTGCCCATACCTAGATGGATTTGGACAGATATTTCTATGGATTTCATTGAAGGGCTCCCTAAATCTTGCGGGAAGACAGTGATTCTCGTTGTGGTTGATCGTCTCTCCAAATATAGTCATTTTTGCGCTCTCAGCCATCCCTATACAGCCTCCTCCGTCGCTCAAATTTTTATGGACCAGATCTTTCATCTTCATGGCATCCCTTCTTCCATTGTCTCGGATCGTGATGTGACTTTCACTAGTCATTTTTGGACAGAACTATTTCGCCACACTGGCACCAAACTGAAGATGAGTTTAGGGTATCACCCACAAACAGATGGTCAGACTGAAATTGTCAATAAATGCTTGGAAACTTATCTTCGTTGCTTCACCTCGGAACAACAACATCAGTGGGCAAAGTGGCTCCCTCTCGCTGAATGGTGGTACAATACCTCTTACCATACTGCCTCTAAAATGACCCCATATGAAGCAGTCTATGGTCAGGCACCTCCAGCTCTTCTTCCATACACCCCCACCAGTTCACCAGTTCAGGAAGTTGACAAGGTCCTTCACAACCACGATCATATTCTTCACATTTTGCGGGACAATATTCACATGGCAAGAAATCGCATGAAGCAACAAGCTGATCAGCACCGTTCGGAGCGCACTTTTCAAGTCGACGATATGGTTTTTCTTCGTCTCCATCCATACAAACAATCCTCCTTGAAACTCAAAGGGCGTCATAAGCTCGCTCCAAAGTTCTATGGGCCATATCGAATTCTTCAGAGGATTGGGTCCGTTGCTTATAAATTGGAACTTCCTCCTTCTTCCCGCATTCATCCAGTCTTTCATGTCTCTTGTCTGAAGAAAGTTCTTGGCACCAACATCAGCGGCCAAACGATTTTACCCGAACTGGATAATGAAGGATCCATCCTTTTGGAGCCAGAGGCCATCCTCACTTGGCGCACGCTTCAGCTTCACTCTCGCTCTATCACAGAGGTCTTAATTCATTGGCACAGCATGCAACTAGAGGATGCTACATGGGAACCACTCCTTCATATTCAACAACAATTTCCACATCTAAAGCTTTGAGGACAAAGCTTTTTTTAAGGGGGAGGGGATGTTAGGAACCCATGTCTTTACCTTGTTAGTATGTTTTTGTTGGACGCATATGCTTTGTAAGTCGTCCCATAGTATTTGTTGATTAATAGTTTGTGTTATTGTTGTTGGCGCATATGCTTTGTAAGTCACCCGTAGTATTGTTAATCCATAGTTTGTAACGACCCATGGTTTCGACCCATAGTATTGGAGCCTAGAATTAGTATATAAGTGTGTGTTGAGACCTATGAAGGCACCGTGAAGTTATTTGTATTGAGCTTGCTCAAAGGAGGTTGCCCCCTCGAAGTGGCCTGTGATCAATACAAAAGTGATTCTGAGTTCTGTCATTTCTGCTATTTCGCGTATTCTTGTTAATTAATTGTTGCAGGTGCCTCACACTGACCTCGTTGGGGAAATGCATTAAGATGACAAGGAGCAGACCGCTCTGATACCACTGATATGGATTTTATGAGAAGAATGAAATGAATACAGATTATTAAAAGATGATAAACACAAAATAACAGAGATACAGTAAATTGGTTTTCTATTCAATAAGGAAATAAGCCGAAACTGTAGAATGCAGGGGAAAACAAGCTTGCTGGAATGGTGGAGGCTTATCTCTGAGAAGAGATGTGACGGTTGCACTCATTCTCCAGAAGAATATTACAATGAGGCTCTAAAGGCCTTTTTACAATACCCAAAATCCAAAACCCTAACCCTGGAAGATGAAAAGCCAACAGTTTTGTGGACCCCGTTTTGGGTAGTTTGGTGTATCAACTTCCCGGGGGTGTAACTTTGGAATACTATCCCTGTTTGGGGCGCACAATAGCTCATTTGAAATATCTATCTGATAAATACAACTATTGGAAAAAATTTGATGCTAAAATAACTTGTCAATCATAGTCCAAAAAACGTCATTTAGGGCCTCAAAACGGCTCCGAAAGTTCAGGACACGAAAAACTGCTAAAAATAGTAAATTACCAAGATTACCATAAAGATGTTTTGAGCCAGTTGGAAAAGGTAGTTCATTGCCAATACCCACCTGGATCAATAATCCCTCCTTAGGAAGCAATGGTCTCCATTCAGATGACAAAAATTATGTTGAATTTGGCCCCAGGTGAGACACTTGCCTTGGTGCAGGAGTTGCCTCATTTTGACGACTCGATAAAGTTGGATTCTTTATTGTCAAGTGCCCTTGATCTGTGTGTCCACAATATGATCACTAGATGCCTATTGCATGCAGTCACGGTTAAGCTCTGTTGGTGTCAACTGCTCTGCTATCTCTGAGGTGTCTAATAATGGTGGGAAATATGGTTGAAGGAGAGCCACATTGAAGACTAGATGCAGACCAAGGAAGGGGGGAATGTTGAGCTCAAAAGCATTGTCACCCACCACCTTGGTGATGGTGTATGGCCTATAACAGAGTCGATGAAGCTTCCGATGGGGACATGTAGGGCGTTCTTTTTGCAAATGCAACCAAACTTTGTCGCCCACCTGAAACTTATGTGGCACCCGATGTTGATCATGGCGCGACTTGTACTTGGCATTAGAATTCTGTAGAATATCCTGAACCTGTTGGCGTATGTGCTGGATCCACTCAATGAACTGGGTGTCTTTGTCAACTTCTGGTGTAGCAGGGGACAAGGTGGTCACCAGGGGTAGTGCAACATCCATGGGGCCCAATGGTTGGAATCCCAACCCTACCTGAAAGGGGTTGTGTCCAGTTGAGCTGTGCAGGGCTCGGTTGTATCTATGTTGGACATAGGGGAGACTCTCATCCCATGTGTGAGGGTGTTTTGAATTGTACATGCGCAAGATATGTATGACCATCCAGTTGACGACCTTAGTTTGGCCATCTGTCTGGAGGTGGAAGGCAGTGGATTTGGTGACCTTGGTATCCAGCATTGACCAGAGGCTAGAACATAATGAGCTGAGGAAGCGACTGTCACGATCTGAGACAATGGTTTGTAGGATCGCAAAATGTACCCATACTTGTTAAAAGAATAGCTTGACAGTGGCTTCTGCTGTGATGGTCTTCTTGCAAGCGGATAGAATCGCCATCTTGGAAAAGTGATCAAGAACCACAAAAGCAAAGTCATTTCCCCTCTTAGTGGATGGGAGGCTTGACATGTAGTCCATTGAGATGGATTCCCACAACCTATTAGGAGTAGGCAGAGGGCTACAAAGGCCTTGTTTCTTAGTGGTTGGTTTGGAAATAGCGCAGGCGATGCAGGACCTGATATACTTGCCGACATCCTGTCAACATTTCGATCAGTAGAAATGTTTCTACAACACTGCCACTGTCTTTTCGACGCCAAATTGTCCTTCCACCCGACTGTAGTGAGCTTCCCAAATCAGCTTCGCGCACTCGCTTGATGGAACGCAGAGATGGCCCAGATGACACAACAACCCATCTTGAAGATGTAAATTAGCGACCACTAGTTGGTTCCCAACATTTGGTAGGAGGTGGAGAATTCAGGGTCTGTCTCATAGAGGTGGGGCCATCCGTAGGTGTCGTGGCCGTAAGAGTCTAGCACCATGGTGAGTGCCACGATTGGAGGTCGACTGAGGCAGTCAAGAATTCGGTTTGTACTTCCTGTTTTATACTTGATGTTGAGGTGGAACTGCTGTAAGTATGTGGACCACTTATGAGGGGTGGTCATTTTGCAATTTTCCTTGGGTCTGCATGAACTGTAGGGGCTTGTGATCAGTGTGGATGATTGTCTCCTTCCCAAGAATGTAATGCTTCCACTGGCAGCAGTCTTGCACAATTGAGTACATTTCTTTGTCGTAGGTAGGGTACTTACGGACAACATCTGATAGTGTCTCACTATGATATTTCACAGGGTGGTCGTGTTGAGTGAGAACGATACCCACAACATAGTCTGAAGCATCTGTTTTGATCTCAAATGGATGTTGCAGGTATGCTAATGAGAGTACCAGGTATGAACACGAACGCTTCTTCAAGTCATCGAAGGCTTGTTGTTGGGATAGTCCCCTCACAAAATTTTCCTTATCGCCACCCTTGGTTACTTGGCTGAGAGCCCATGCGATATGAGAGAATCCCAGCACGAACCTGTGCTAGAAATTGGCGAGGCCCAAGAATCTTCGAAGTTCAGTGAGTGTGGTTGGGGTTGGCCAGTCACGGATGACCTAAATCTTGGCTAGATCCACATGCACACCATGTTGATCAACGATGTAGCCAAATTAATGGACCCTATCCATGTCGAAGGAGCATTTTTCCAAGTTCGCATATAGTTTGTGTTGCTGCAGGGTGTGCAGAACCTACTGAATATGTTGCAACTGTTTCGCCCAAGTCTTGCTGTAGATGAGGATGTCATCCAGATACACCACTACAAAGGTATTGGTGAAAGGTCATAGTATATCGTCCATCATCCTCATAAAGGTTGTTGGAGCATTTGTCCGACCAAAGGGCATGACCATCCATTCAAAAAGACCTTCTTTTGACTTGAAGGGAGTCTTGCATACATCTGTCTATTCTATTGGGACCTGGTGTTAGCCAGAATTCAAATCAATCTTACTGATGTATTTGGCCCCCGTTAGTTGATCAAGGAGGTCATCGATTCAGGGAATCAGGTACTGGTTCCGGACTGTGATTTTATTCAGGGCCCGGTAATCAATGCAGAGTCGCCAGGTCCCTTCTTTCTTCTGAACCAGCATGATTAGGCTCCCAAAAGGAGATGAGCTGGGACGTATGTGCCCCTTGTGCAGCAATTCTTGGATCTGCCTCTTGATCTCTTCATTTTCACACAGCGAGCGACGATAGACTGGCCCATTGGGTAGTTGTGCGCCTGGGGTGAGAGCGATGGGATGCTTGACCTGGAAGTGCAGAGATACCCCGGTAGGAGAGGAGAAGGTATCTGAGTATTCTTCCACGACCTTATCCACTTGCTTATGTTGTGTGGAGAGATCTTTCATGGAGGCCCTGGATGTGGCTATGATCTTTCTCTCACTCTGAGAGTGAATCACAAAGAAGACAAATTTCCCAGTTTGAGAGATGAACTTCTTGGATTGCTTGGCAGAAATCAAGGAAACAACACTAGGAGGGACTTCCTCAGGTATCCTGTACAATTTCCTGTTCAAAGTAATAAAACACTACAAGGCCTAGACTCATATATAGCATGACATTTCCATAAAGAAGGTTGGCTCAAAAGAACATGACAAATTTTGAGAGGAGCAATATGACACAATACCTCGCCCTTCAAGGGCTTGATACCGTACGACAATCGACACTGTTGACTGACACGAAGATCGCTTCCTTAGCGGAGCCATCCAATGGTGTAGAGTTGTGGGTGCAGCATTGTTGGAAAGGCCAACCGCTTGATGACCTCTACTAAGATGAGGTTCTTCTGGCAACCGCTATCAACGATGAAGTGTAGCGGGGTGCCTTTTACTAACATCCATGAATGCAATAGGCACTCTCCTTCTTCTGGCTCGTCTAGCTCATCAGGCCGGAGCTTGGTGGTAGCTGCGGTGGCACTGGGTTCCGCGTCAATGATATGTCTTCCCCTTTCTAGTTCTGACTTAGACTCAAAACTCGCATTTGATTCGGACGCTTTCAATTCGGCCACCAGCGACTGCTTTGAGCGGCAGTCAGCAGTGTTATGCCAAGGGCTCTTATCGAAGTCGCACCACTTCCCGGTATCTTTCTTTGTCTTTCTGGTGTCCTTGTTTGCTTGCTGCTTGGACTGGTTGTCCTGATACTGTCCATCTTTGCTCTGTCCTTTATTCTGTGGGTTGGGGCCGCCCTTTCCTATCTTTCACTGTGATAGGTTCCCTGGCCCAAATTACCGCATGTTTTGTTTGATCTTTTGCTCGATTTTGACGGCATATCGGTAAACCGCAACCAAGGAGGAGATGTCCAAAAATTCCATTTCGGTATGGATGTATCTATGCAGAGCACCACGATACTTGAGCACCAATGTCGCTCTAAATGTTTGATACCCATCTTGGTGCGAAAGTTATGGAATATATTAGTGAACTTTGGCACTGCTTGGTCTCTTTCTTCTCGCAATTCTGTCCATTTGGTATACAAGTCGTCATAACTTCCAAGAGGGTACTATTGTTCCTTAATAGCATCCCGAAAGGATTCGTAGGTGGCCATGACTATAAATAATGAGGGTTCCTCTATTTCCTTTTGCTCACAGAAAGTTTCCCATCAGTATTTGACATGGGGAGCAGCTTTGAAGAGCGCAAAAGTAAACTTTTCTCTATTCCAAAAGTTATGGACATAAAAATACCCTTCTAGTAGATTCAACCACTTGTCTATAGTATCTGTGTCTATCTGACCTTCAAATATAGGAATATCAAAGTTGATTTGTACCCTGAATGGGGCGGTGCTTCTACTCGAAGAAGACGTGTCGCCTGTTGGTAGCTGCCGAAGGATTTACGTGAAATTTTCCATCATCTCGTTCCTCTATTGCGTGAGGGATTCTTCAAGCAACATTTTGAAAGGATCTCTTGTCCTGTGATCTTTCTTTTCTCCTACCATGAGAGGTTGCTTGGGAATGAGAGAGCTTTTTTCCTCGAGAGAAACAAGCTCGAGACCCAATTCTTTGTACCCTGACCTCGTTGGGGAAATGCATTAAGACGATAAGGAGCAGACTGCTCTGATACCACTGATCTGGATTTTATGAGAAGAATGAAATGAATACAGATTATTAAAAGATGCTTAACACAAAATAACAGAGATACAGTAAAAAATGTTTTCTATTCAATAAGGAAATAAGCTGAAACTATAAAATGTAGTGGAAAACAAGCTTGCTGGAATGGTGGCGGCTTATCTCTGAGAAGAGATGTGACGGTTGCGCTCATTCTCCAAAACAAGATTGCAATGAGGCTCTGAAGGCCTTTTTACAATACCCAAAATCCAAAACCCTAACCCTGGAAGATGAAAAGCCAACAGTTTTGTGGACCCCGTTTTGGGTAGTTTGGTGTATCAACTTCCTGGGGGCATAACTTTGGCATATGATCTATGTTTGTGGCGCACGATAGCTCATTGGAAAGATCTATCCGATAAATACAACTTTTGGGACAAATTTGATGATTAAATTTGTTGGTCAAGCATACCCCAAAAAAGTCGTTTGGGGCCTCAAAGCGGCTCCCGAAGTTCAGGACCCAAAAAACTGCTAAAAATAGTAAATTACCAAGATTGCCAGAAAGTTGTTTTGAGCCAGTTGGAAAAGGTGGGTCACCACCGATATCCACCTGGATCAGAGGGTCTAAGCCAGTTGGAAAAGGTGGGTCACCACCGATATCCACCTGGATCAGAGGGTCAGTCAGCGATTTCAATAGACTACGACCATATCTCAGATCTTGTACAATGAAGACACATATACGTAGTTGTTTCCCTGAAATACAATGAATGGGGCATAGATTATTTGTTGGAACAATGCATCCAAGGTAAGACAACCCTCAACGGATCATTAATCGACAATGAAGGAAATGAATTTCCTATTGGATCGATGGTGGTTGAGGGTGACTATCTTACACTATATGGAAAGTCATGAAAGACTAGTGGGTATGTATTCTTGGATTACAAACCAGGTTCAGTGGTTTATCACTTCACAAACTCGATCGTTGGCACAAACATCCATCTACAGACAATGTCAAGCAAGAGCTCAACCAAGGTACGCTACTTCTTGCCTCACTCAGATCATGAGATATTGATGGAGATAATTAGCAATAGAGAGGATCCAGATGGATTTATTGAATGCAATCAGTCAACTTTACATAAGAGATAGAATTGCATCAAGAACATTATGGTCTACGTTAAGGTATGTGCAGTTTTATGTTATTTTGTTGATACATGAATTTTTTGTTCATACATACATACATAAATGTGTTATTTTTCATGTTTTAATGTAATACAAAAAACAAATCTTATTGTGCATTTTTCCAATATTTTATCAAACCCTAGTTGGATGCCCTCTTTGTTTTTTGATAAAGCAACGCTCTTGGGGAGAAAAATCCTTGTTTTCTTATGTTTTATCAGGTCTGCAAAAATCCCTTAGGAAATCACTAAAATCCTGCTAAGTCATCCTAAAACCATCCTCCATCACACTACTTCTATATCCCCTCACTTAGCTCCACCCATATGTCACACTTTATAGTCATCAAACATTAACAAAGATACTTCAGAGTCACTTGTTTCCTACCCCTAAATCAATATTTTGAGGTGTGCATGTGTGTCTACTTCTAATTCATGTACATGTGTGTCTCGCGTTGGTGGACCAACTATACAAAACCATGTGTTGGGCAACTGGAAGTGGCTTGCCCATGCCGGCACTTCCCAAACACACTTGCAGGAGCTGGCAGAATCCCATTACGCTTCCCGGTTTGATTTTTTCACCCCGGTCTCGATTTGACCTTGTAATACTCACATTATCTACGACTCTTGAATCACCCTCAACAACGTCCTCCATTAAGGCATCACACGTCTCTAATGAATAAGTAGAACCTAGGTCATCTGAAACGAGGACACGGGACAAGAAGGACACAAAAACACAAGTGTCCGACACAAACGCAGTGTCCCCCGGAATCAGGGCACGAGGGACACGTTTTATATATATATTAAATATATTAAAATTTAAAAATATAGACATTTAGATCCAATTTTTTTTAGAAACTAGAACATTTACAAATATTCAATAGAAATTAGAATCAACACACATTAATGATTACACATTTGTCATTCACAAACCACAATGAGACCCAAACCAATGAGTGGAATTGGGTTCCATCAGCTCCCACATGTGCGTATGGCCATTGTGGACGTGTTCATGGTGGTCACACATGCCCTGGAGCCTTCGAATAAGAAATGACTTCCTTGAGCAAAATTGGAATGGCCTTCATTGAGCAAAACCCTAGCTCCAGAAATCGCACATTGGCATCGTTTTCGAGTGTTGGAGGCACGGTGTGGGGGGAGGGGCCTAGTTGAAACCCAACGTCCGGACTCCATCGGAATTGACGGCTTCGCGATCGAAGTCACGGTTTTGGTGCTACGGGCATTTTGGTCTAAATAACTCCAAGTCACAAAGTAACTCAAAATTACTTATCTTAATTAAGTTGCTCATAATATTGGATAGTATGTTTACTTCAAAAATAAATGAACACTAATAAATAATTCTAATGTGACTTAAGATTACTTATTTTAATTAAGTTGTTTATAATATTAGATATAAAACATTGGAGTGGTCTAAATATTTTACATTTTTTTTATCTTTTGTGGATATATTTTATTTGTTTGTTTTGTTAGGATTTTAGTTGGAAATTTTCAAAAAATCTATTTGTACATTGAAGAACAAAATTTGAATTTGAATGTGTTAAATCTATTTATACTTTCAAAAACACAATTTAATCGATTCTAAATTTAGATTTTACCTAAAAATACCAAATCTCGACCAAAAATCACCATCCAAAAATCCATGACATAAAATAAATAAACTACTCCTAAAACATCATTAAACCTAAATCTTTTCAAAATATTTTATAACATAAAATCTAATTTTAAATATCAATCACAAGTTTGGCACCTCTTAAAAAGTCATATAACATATGCCCGAGGTGATTAATCTCCTCATTTTAAATATCAATCACAAGTTTGGCACCTCTTAAAATGTCATATGGCATATGCCCGAGGTGATTAATCTCCTCATCGTATGAAGTATATTTCCAATGCTATTTTTAAATATCAATCACAAGTTTGCCGCCTCTTAAAGAGTCGTAAAAATAAAATTTGGATACCAATAAATGTTCCGAAAGATAAATAAACATTGGGATTCACATTGGAAACATTGGATGATCGGTATGAGAATTGAGAAGTATTTAAGTAGCCTTTCCTTTTCAAGGAAAAGAGTAGCCTTTCTTTCATTAATTTACAATAATGAAAGGGCTTTTTCAACAGATTCCTTCATTAATTTACAATAATGATAAGGCTTTTTATTTTCGAAGATGTATTTTTCTAAATAATAATTATTATTTTTAAAATTTTAAATTTTAAAAGTAAAAAGGTGTATTTTTCATGACTACTTTTTTAAAAATCATATGCTAAATTCCGACACTCCAACGCTAATGGAAAAGACTGAAACAAGTTACAAATAAGTAATATTACCAGCTTTGTGGCTGTGGATTAGAAAAGATCAACAAATCCATGAGTAGTGAGAAGGTGTACGGCTCTAAGAAAAGTGACTTTTGAGAAGAACTTGAAGATGAAAGATGAAAACAATGAAAGGTTAAAGAATTAGAGTTACAAATATAACAGATTTAGAGTGACAGAGTTTCATATTGTAATCTCAATATTGATGATTTCTGAGTATGCCAATGTTTGTTAATAGTTATTTACATTTAAATTTAGATATACATTTTATGTGAAAGATTATCCCGAGGGAATCAAAACGGGGTACACATTTAGTTTGCATGCACACAGTTTCGAAGATGGAGAGACAGAAAAAGAATTTACATGTATTGCTAACGAAAGCACTATAATTCAGGCGATACTTCAAAAACGAAAGCACTATAATTCTGGCGATACTTCACAATATTTCGTTCCATATATTGCTAACAAATAAAGTAAAATACAACGTTTCGAAATTGTTTCTATCATATAGATATCTCTATATTTGATTAAAACTCCTTCTTCATATAAATATCTTAAAGGACGGATTCAGTATTTAACTAAACGAAGTGATCCACGTAGAAATAACTGATATTTATGAAGCTCTTTCAGCCAGATAGCCATAGTGAAACTGCACTGAAATATAACATATCAGGGAAGATTCAATATTTATAAACTAAACGAAGTGATCCACGTAGATATAATAAGTGATAGTTATGTAGCTCTTTCCAGCTAGCCATAGTATCGACAATCAGACAGCGACCTCTGGAATTCCAAATCCTTGTGGACCCCGTCGATGTAAACCTCGGCAGCCTTGTTAACATCCTCTTCAGAATCCTCTGCTTCTTTCTTCTCAGACGTAACTGCTGTAGAAACGAAGGCAGGGGAGCCAGTAAAAGCTTGAACAGCTGGCTCATGTTTCAGTGGCGTCACCACGGACTTGGATTGTTTCTGACGTCCGTTCTCCTCTTTTGATCTTCCTCCACATATGAAGAACCAGTTTCCACACATCTTGCTGCACTATAAAATCTCAATTACTGATGATAACAAACAATTGCGAGGAAAACCCAGAAAAAGATAAGAGAGCTAAAGGAAGAAGATCTCACTCACAATTTCAGAAATGATGATTCAGTGCATTGAACAATTGTGCCCTCCCTCACCTTATATGTAGCTGCCACTCGTTGTTTCGAAGAAGAAGCCGTGGAGATATTCGATTCTTGACCGAAGAAAGGAAATTGGAGATATATTCGATTTTTAACTGAGTAGGCCGTTGAGTTATTCGGTTTTTGACCAAAGAGCTGGTAACCATAAATAAAAACTAGCGGATGTGAGGGATCTTCCGTCTCCCTTCCGATTTTCTTGTCTGCAAGTAAAAATAATACAAAAAACTAGCGGATGGGAGGAGTCTTGATTCTCCGTCCCCAGTTATAAGAATAAAAAAAACTAGCGGATGGGAGGAGTCTTCAATGCAAAGGTCCGATTCTCGTAACTCAATTACTCTGCAAGAGAAGACTGACTTGTTAACTTTGCACCATTCAAAGATTCGATATTTTTTTCTTCTGAAAACCATTCCCATTGGATGAGTTTCTTTGGCTAAATTGGTGTGTCGTACAATGCAATTTGTAGGAAGCAAGTGTACGTAACACGGAATTAGTAAGAACAAGAAAAGTTGGAGTATATATTTAAAGCTCATTTTTTTAGGTTTTAGTATTAAATATTGTGGGCTATTGTTTTGGCATACCCTGATGCTCAAAGAAGCGTCGACAAAAGGCTGTGGCTCTAATAAGGGGAATGAATGATTCTCGGACTGGGTCAGGCAATAGCACAAAAGAATAAGAACAAATGGCCTCCATTGGTACTGCTATATACGAGTATACTCGCTCCCTGAATGAGCCATGTGGTGAGAATCCTCACAACCCGAACTGCCAATGGAGAATTCCGTGACGTCGCCTTATATATTAGCTACAGTATCTCATGATGTGGAATAGTTGCCCACTGAGTAATGCGTACGGCTGCCTATGAATCAACTGAAACTAGCTCTTTAAACTAGCACCAGATGTTGATATGCTGCTGGTAGAATGAAACTTTCGGTTCAAAACGTTTGAGGCAAAGCATTGTGAAGATACAACAAAAAAGATGTTACATATTTCACCAATGAATTGAGTTTTCATATGAAATGATGTTTCCTATCAATATGTTTTATTTTTTTATTATCAAAAATATGACTTTTTTATAATTCTATGACTGAATTTGGTCAGAGTATATTTTGGTCACTCATTATTTATGTGAATTTGATATGATTTCTCTTAGCCACATTTCTTGACATCGTTTTTATGTTGCTGTTACATATTTTGATTAATGATTTGTTTTTAGGAAGTTCATGGCACTACATCTAAATAGAGACGAAAATTTTATCGAAGCCTGCCCCGTTTATCATCAATATTGCCTCCACTGTTTATGTAGCCAACCAATCTGAAATCATTTGATGCTCAATACACGGTCCAATGATCTCTTCTTCCAATAACATATCAGAATTATTTTTCCCCTATTTGTCTATATGCATCGTTTGGTTTCTCCATCTACATGAATTTCAATCCACTAGAATTTTGTTCAATGTTGGATATCTAAATGTAACCTTCTCTTATTATCTAAATTTCAATTCTATTAAATATCAAATCGACATAGATATACAATTAAGCTATTACCTTGATCATTCATCTTATGTATCTTATGTAAGGTGTTGGTTTACTACATGTATTTGTTAAAACTATTGTTCAATAAGAATGAATCAATGTGATTGTGATAAAGTTTTCGTGGCTTGCTTGAGACCATACAAAGCTTAATTCAATTTCTAAACTTTATGTTCATGACTCAAAATTTCATAATTTGGTGGTTGTTGCACATATATTTCTTTTTACAATATCCCAATAAAAAAAATGTTATTGGACACATATAAGCTTTCCACTTATGTTGGTCTACTATTGCCAATCTCATTGTATCTAGTCTAGATAATGGAATGCAAAAGTCTAATTATAATCTAAAACATGTTGTTGTGAAAAAAAAATTGCAACGAGCCTTGTTTTATGCTTTACAACATTTCCCTAAGTATCAATAAGCTTGGTATGATAGACTCATTTTACTTTTACTGCAAATTTTATCTAAAAGATTCACTAACTAGTACTTCATCTAAAAGATTCACTAATAGTTTTTTCTCTATTGCTTCTTCAAAACGTATTGGATCAACAACAAATATAATGCAAAATAGGAAATTAAATCATCAGCGTCATTACCTTGAGTTACCTCATATTTTTCCTTCAAACTACTTGACCTTTTATGATCCACATCGCAGTTGGCATTGTTGTCGAATGCTAACATCGACTGCGACAAGTCATCGATGTCGATACAACTTCGACAAGTTTTGACTCGACATGAATTCGACAAACTCAGGTTCCTATTTCGACACAACTCCAAAGAGTCTCGACTTTGACATACTCCGACTCACTATGCACCTTCAACATGTTCAACAACCTCACAAATCACGACATTGACATGCAACCTATGACTGTCAAACTTCGACAGACTGTCTCTCTGTCTTCCAGTCGACTGTAACGGTTGAACTGTTGAACCATTCTAAATTCTTCTTTGTAACTGAACGTAACGGGCAGGCACCCAAGCGTCTCAGACTTCTATATAAGCATGTATAATATTGTAACATACATCTAGCAATATTGCTATCTGTTTGAAAGTAATAGAGAATAACAGTTTGCATTCCTGCATATTGTCTGTGCGTGTTTGTGTTTATATGTGTAGTGTAATCCTACTTTTTCTCATTATGTTTCTTATTGCTTCCTTCATAACAGAGCCAACTCATTCAGTTGAACTGTTGTCTCCCTCCTAAGCTTCCTAGACATGACCTAGATCATTGGTATCAAAGCACTTAGTTTTGTTCGTGCTTAAGTTCTATGTATACACTTATCTCGAAGTTACCGACTTATGTCGGTTCAAACTTGCTCACAATATCAGCAACCCAAGCAGACACTACCTCCATAAATGACAGAAGAAACAAACGATAGACATGCAGTCGACGAGACAGCACAACTTATTGAGCAAGCTCTGGCTCAACAACGGACTGAAATGTTCACCCAGTTCAACGAAATTCTCATGCAATTTGCTTCGACATACGGAGGATCTTCGACGAGAACTCACTCTGATAAAATCAACCCCTTCAAAGTGCAAATGAATTTGGACATACCAAATCTTGAAGGTGAGATTGACATGGAATTTGTCGACAATTGGGTATAACAATTGGAATCCTATTACACTGTGAATCAACTCTCATAGGTTGAAAAGATCACCATTGCATCCTTAAAGATGTGAACATATGTGCACTGCTGGTGGGAGAACCTATTGAAAAAGATGGAGAAAAGCGGAGACCCCATCGACACATGGGATAAATTTTTCAAACACATCCGAAAGGAATTTTACCCGCTGAAGTACCTAGAGCAGCAGCTAAGGCAATGGAAAGACCAATCAGTATAGAGTTACACCGACGAGTTCTACTGACTCATGGCTAGACTTGGAGTCCAAGAAGAAGAGAAATTGCTTGTTCTGAAGTACATTAATGGATTGTCCCAGTACATTCAGCAGGGGATGGAATTTATTACTGTCAATACGCTTACGGATGCATTCCACTACGTCAACAAACTGGAAACCAAGCAGAAAGAGAAAGCATGTTTCGTGACTAATCCAACATTAGGACGACCACCCGACAAGAAGCCACCAGCCGACTTCGACAAGTCGAAATCTTCTAAGTCGACTCTTCCAAAGCCAAATCACGCTAAGAAGCCTTTTGACAAGAGGGAATGTAGAAAACAACCGCCTATCGAAAAATGGTGTGATTACCACCACTCATCTTGGCATGATACGTCTGACTGCAAAGCTCAAAAGACATTTTTGGCAAAAGTGTCGACCTCCGACGTGTTCGACAAGATGGTGGAAGAATCTGATCTAGATGCAACGACCCTTTTGACATCGACCATTTCAGCAGCCTTGACTATCGTTGACGAGGAGGAACGAGAACGCATGTTCCATACATGGATATGGGTCCAAAGAAACCCATTGCATCTGATTGTGGACAACGGTAGGCTGAAAAACTTCATTTTTGAAGATCTTGTAAATAAACTAGGTCTTGTTACCACTCCAGATCCTCGGACTTACAACATCGATTGGATGAAGGATGGACAAGAACTACGAATCACTCGACAATGCAAGCTCGCCTACTTCATAAATCCTTTTGAAGATGAAGTACTCTGCAACATGGAACCACTCTCCGTAGTTGACGTCCTATTTGGGAAACCTTACCTCTGGGATAGACATGGAAGTTATTAGTCATAGCCTCAGAAGGTGACTGTCAAAATCCAAAATCGATGGTTCAGCATACCAGAATGTCAACCTACACCAACGGTTGCACTGATATCTTCCAAACAGACAAAGAAGCCCATTAATCATGCTCAAAAGTTCACATTAATCATGATCAAGCCGAACATTCTAAGAAGACTACAGCGATGAGTTGAATCACCGACCAATGCAGCTCCCGACAGAAGCAGCAACTCAATCATATTCTTGATGAGTACTAGAACCCCTTTCAAGCTCCCGACACAGTACCTCAACATTGTCAAGTAAATCACTCCATTGAACTTGTTCCTAGTTCTTCTTCTCCTAACGCATATGTTTACAGAAGATCCATTCTCGAAAATGAAGAGATTCACATACAGATCCAATAATTAATTGGTAAAGGACATATCTGCCCCATCTCCTCTCTTTGTGGAAGTCCATTCGTCCTAGTTCCGAAGAAAGACGGGACTTGGCGCATGTGCATCGACTATAAATGTCTCAACAAAATTTTGGTAAAGAATCGCTACCCTCTTCCGCAGATATACGAGCTCATCGACTATCTGAAAGGTATTTAATTCTTTACTAAGCTCGACCTCAAGTCGGGATACCATCAGATTCCAATCGAGCCCTTAGATGTGTGGAAAACTGCTTTTAAGACCAAGGAAGGATTGTTTGAATGGTTAGTCATGCCTTTCGGCTTAACCAATGCACCTGCAACCTTCATGCGACATATGGATAACCTTCTTTGACCTTTCATTGGAAAATGGGTCATTTCCTATCTCGATGACATATTGATTTTCATTCGATCATGGGAAGAACATGTCGGACATCTTTGACAAGTCCTCGACACTCTCCAGCAACATCGACTCTATATGAACATGGAAAAGTGCTCTTTTGCGATGACTAGCATCAAATATTTGGGGTATCTAATTGACTTTGCAGGCATTCACGTCAATCCAGACAAAGTACATATCCTCAAATATTGGCCCATTCCTAGAAGCATTCAAGAACTAAGAAGTGTATTTGGTTTGGCGAATTTCTATCGACGATTCATACTCGGCTTCAATCACATAGCCTGGCCCTTGAATCAGTTCACGAAGGGAAGTGGAAAAACTGTCTTCCAATGGACAACAACACATCAAGCAGCTTTTGAATAGCTCCAGCACAAGCTTGCACTGCACCAGTACTTTTGTTACCTGATTTGCATCAGCCCTTTGAGATTGAGACTGACGCATCAGACTATGCCTTGGGTGCAGTGATCACTTAGTCTGGTCACCTAGTCTCTTTTCATTCCAAAACTTTTAATGACACAGTTAGAAGATACTCGACGTACGAAAAATGACTGTACACCATTGTGCAAGCTCTCAAGCAATAGAGGCATTACATCCTTGGCAAGGAAACTGTCATTCTCACTAATCACAAGCCTCTACAGTTCGCTCCGACACAATCAAAGTTGTAGACAAACCAAAAACTAAAGTGGATTAATTACCTACAACAATTCCAGTTGGTGATTAAGTATCGAAAAGGTAAAGCTAACACCATCGTCGATTTCCTCAGTCAACCACCCATTACTCTTCTTTTGATAGTGATGATTATGCAAGGATACGACAGGACAACTTGGCCATAGTTGTATGAGGATGACAACAAATTCTCAACAGTCTACCAACAGTTACAGACTAACAATTCATCGACTTTCGACTACTTCTTGAAAGACACCTTGCTATACAGGCTTGGGCATTTTTGTGTACCAACCGGTGAGAACTGACAACAGCTCATTTGGGATGCGCACTACAACAAGAATGCAAGACACTTTGGAGTAGCAAAGACACTTTCTATTCTGCAAAAGTATTTGTTTTGGCCTACACTTAAATCCGACTTCAACAAGTACATTCGATCATGCGTGGTTTGTGCCATTGCTAAACCACCTAATCGACGACAGGGATTGTACACACCTCTGCCAGTTCCTAGTTGACCATGGGAATCTATTTCTATGGACTACTTGATGGTTTATCCTACTACCAGACATCAGCATGATGCGATATTAGAAGTAGTCGACCGACTTTCCAAGATGGCCATTCTCATACCTTGTAAGAATATCACAGCAACGCAACAGACTGCTCATCTCTTCTTTACACATGTTTGGAAACACTTTGGTTTACCAACGACCATTATTTCCGATCAAGATGCTAGATTCGTTAGCATATTTTGGTAGAACCTCTGGAAACAGCTAGACACATTACTCTCATTGTCGACAGCTTTCCATCCTCAGACCAACGGACAGACAACATTTGTTAATTACTAGGTCGTACAACTACTTCGCATGTATAACCACAAGCATCGATGCACAGCTACAATCGTGCTCAGCACATCTCTACATGCAAGAGTCCATTTGAGATATGTTATGGATTTCAACCCTCATCGCCTATCAACTTGATCACTTCCTTGACACAACCGAACTCTGACACTGACTACAGCCAGCGAGAAGTTGATAAAGTAATCAAGTTTAGAGATCAGATATGCGACATCCATAAGCAAGCACATGAAATGTTGCAAAGAGCAAGCGAGAAAGCTAAGGCCCGACACGACAAGCATCATATTCCTCATTCATTCAAAATTGGGGATAAGTTCTAGTTACATCTCAAGAAGCGCTTCATAGGTCCTTTCGATAAGTTAAAACCTTTGCGATATGTTTTGTACAGTATTCTTCGACAGATTGGAGAAAATGATTTCTAGCTCGACATTCCTGCATGCCTGGGTCTACATCCAATATTTAATGTGGATCTACTTAGACCATACCATATACCACTGTTGGAACATAACGACTTACCGATGACAGAACCCGAAGACATCCATCCATATGTTCAGGAGCCTCTTCCTTGCAACACCATCATGGGAAAACGAGTACGCCTTACAAGAACGGACATAATTCCCTTATTTCAGGTTGCCAAAGCTGGCCAGCTCCCATCTCAAGGAAAGTGGTACTCTTTGACTGAAATAACCAACAAGTTTCCTCACCTTCGTGAGCAAACAATGGGGACCATCGTTTCTTAAGGAAGGAGGTCTGATCCACATCACAGTTGCCATTGTTGTCGAATGCTAACATTGACTGCGACAAGTCATCGATGTCGATACAACTTCGACAAGTTTCGACTCGACATGAATTCAACAAACTCAGGTTTCGATTTCGACACAACTCCGACGAGTCTCGACTTCAACTTAATGTGACTCACTCCGCACCTTAGACATGGTCAACAACCTCACAGTTCACGAAATCGACATGCAGTGTCGGCATGCAATAAATGACTGTCGAACTTCAACAGACTGTCTCTCTGTCTTCTAGTCGACTGTAATGGTTGAAATGTTGAACCGTTCTATTTTCTTCTTTGTAACTGAACATAACGAGTAGGCACCCAAGCATCTCAGACTTCTATATAAGCATGTATAATACTGTAACATACATATAGCAATCAAGCTATCTGTTTGCAAGTAATAGAGAAGAACAGTTCGCATTTCTGCATATTGTTTGTGCGTGTTTATGTTTATTTGTGTAGTGTAATCTTCCTTTTTCTTATCCTACTTCTTATTTCTTCCGCCATAACAGAGCTGACTCATTCTGTCGAACTGTTGTCCCCCTCGTGTTTCCTCGACACGACCTGGATCATTTAGGAGTTTCATATGGCCTTCAACTATAGTTTGAGTGATATATGGGCATTGATTGAGATTTAGACATATATCTAGGTGTCACAACCATATTTATAAACTATAATTACTATTGGATGTAGGTTTTACTAGAATATTTTCTTTATCAAACACTCTCAACTCAAAATATGTTGTTGCTATATATTTCCACTCCAAATATATTCATCATCTTCAACAAACTTAACATCTTTGTTAATTTGTGACATATGACTTTGATTTCTCATTGTATCCAACAAAGAATACATCATTATTCTTTATCATCTAACATTTTTAACTTTTATGTAATGCATCTATAACCTCTTAATTAAGAAACATTGTGTTCCTTATTACTCCATGTTTCTAGTAGTACTTTTTCCTTCACACTCTTTGTGGGGAATAGTTCAAAATATACACTATACATGCTACAGAATCAAGTCAATACCAGTTTAGTAAATGTTTAGTTTGCATAATGCTTCTTTTCATGTCCATGATTGTTTTATTTTGTGTGGTGTATACTTGATAATGAATTATTCATTAATCTTATTTGCTATATAAAACTTTAAAAAATAAATGGTCACAATTTATGCATCTCTATTTCTTCTTATAAATTCTTATAAATTTAATGTAATATCCACTTTAATAAATTGCTTAATAATTTTTTTTTTTTAATGTACCCAAATTTCTTTAAAATATTCATTTATAAAAATCTTGAAACTCAATGCATTATTTCAAATGGAGCTCTTGTTTTATATAACTTTTTAAGATTTATATGATTGCATTATCCACCTTGTTTTTTCTATGCAAACAATTAAGATTTGACAATCTTAAATAGCCAAACCTCTAATGCCATAAGCATAACTAATGTTATTTTTATGCAACCAATTAAAACTGGTCAATCTTAAATACTCAAACCTCTAATTCCATAAGCATGACTAATCTTTAGCGGTTGCTTTAAAAGAGAGAGATATTTGGGACTTTTCTAATTAGCCTTCTATTTTGAACGAGAATTTTTTTTTACATGCATTATTTTAGAAATAGATTCTAGATTTTGTATTATTTGTTTAATGCAAAATAGAGTGTTTAATATTATGAAAATAATATACATTTGTAATGTGTTTCTTTTTCTTTTTCTTGGTTTTAATGTTTATGATCCTTTTATTGATGAAAATTACTTTGTTATCATTACCTAATTTTACTTTTGGTTGTCGGTTCATCTATTGTAAACATATCCTTGTTTCTATTTATTTGATTACTACAATGACTATCTAAAAACCAACTTATTTTGAATTTTCTTGTGTAGTATTACAAGTAATAAACATTGAATCACTAGTTTCAAAATGATTTTCTCTTCAAAAAATTGCATTATTTTTATTCACATCAAACTACTTTCTACATTGAAGTGCAAAATGTCCCAAAAGTTGAAACTAATAGCATTGATTAGGAAATTTTTCATACATTTGAGCTTAGCCATGGAATTCATGATTATGAAAATGGCTCTAACCGTTGCCTCTTCTACTTGCAAAGAAATTAAAATGTGTTCTTTCTTGATGAGAATTTATTGATTTTACTCCTTCGAGTTCTTTCTCTAGTAAATCTTGTTGCACCTATGTTATTGAATATGAACCTCCTCTGGTGCCTCTATTGTTGTTGGCTTAAAATTGTGACTTGAATGCATTTTCCATGAGAAAATCACCTTATTTATTCATCATTTTTTCACGAGTTTGAAAATACCATATTGAAAAGACCGTATATTCCCATCAATAGAAACTTGTAGTATATTTTTTTATTCTTCTATAACTACAACAAGTAGCTTAAATCAAACAACAATTTGCACATTTTCAAGATATCCTTTGATCATTACAATAATTTGCACATTTTCAAGATATCCTTTGATCATTTATAATCTTGTAAGTTTGATTTTCTTAGTTCCTTAATATGAGTTATGTAGTTTTTTCCATGCCTATGTGTACTTTGTAGCTATTGCATCCTTTAAAATTGACTCATTTATTGCTTGCAAGATCAAAACAATATTGCAGCATCCCTTTTACTATTCTTCTTGAGAAGATCATTTTACGCTTGTAATAGGACATTATATTTTGCTTAATATTTTGGTTTTATGAATAATCTCTCCACGAAGTCCCATAAGTCCCATAACTCTTGGGAACAGAATAAATCCTTCATCTTGATACTCCAATACCCATGGTTCTTTCCATTGGTTGTGAAATATGAAGTTGAGTGATATTAACTCTTCTAACACCTTCCATTCTTCGACTAGCTTGAACGATTATACAAATGATTGCACAAAACATTAAAACAACACCAATGATTTTACAAATTTTGCATACCTTCCATTCTTCGAGTAGCTTGAACGATTATACAAATGATTGCACAAAACATTAAAACAACACCAATGATTTTACAAATTTTGCATACATATAGGAGGATTTGCTTTATTGGTTGCTTTTTCCTAGCTATATTAGGTGACTTGGATATTGCTACGATTGAATCAAATCATGTTTTCTTTAGTTGGTGCTATTGCTTGGCTATATTTGGTGATTTATAGATTGCTACACCGTAATTTCCTTTGTGGTCATGCATGCCCAAAGTAATGGGCTTATTTTTTTTGGAGATATTGCTAATGAAATATAATTGACAGCACTTTCAAACTTATTGAAGACTACTCAATAGAGAAACATTGTTGTGATGTGATTGTAAATGAGTTTATGTAACTTGATAATATGAAAAAAACGAGAAATGTGTGCTTCTATAAAGGGATATGTGAATATGTGGCTGCTAATGGAAACAAAAGACAAACAACATGCTCTTGTAGTGACAAGTGAAGTCCCCATCGATTCTCACTCTCTTAAGAATTTTATGGATTTGACACCAATTTGAAGGATTGATTAGATAGTTAATCCACTAGTATTGCTAATACTAGTGGAGAAGAATAAAAAAAATGCCATGTAATAAAGGATAGTAATAAACAAACAAAAAACACAAAAAAGCACTATATAATAGAAGATAGTA
This sequence comes from Larix kaempferi, assembly GCA_027924585.1. Lineage (NCBI taxonomy): Eukaryota > Viridiplantae > Streptophyta > Pinopsida > Pinales > Pinaceae > Larix > Larix kaempferi. The sequence goes on along the minus strand of BSBM01000904.1, from coordinate 27,200,763 downwards.
ATGAACACAATACATAAATAAAAAACAAACTAGGAAATAAAACCTAGGATGAGTTGTTCCTCATACAAATTTTATTCTTCTTGGAATACCATACAAGTCTACCTTAGGTAGATCTTACACGCTCTATTTCTAACAAGTAGATGTCATATAAATTAGAATAGATTAAATTTACTATTGTAGTGAGAGCATATACTCTTTTATTGATAAGCAAAGTACTTTCATTTAACTTTGCCAATTGTAAAATGTTTTATGTCAAGCTTATTATTCTCAACTTACACTATATATATTGCTTACATTTCACGATGAAAATATTATCACTTGTGTATCTTTAAAGAGAAGTATAGCATTGTTACTACATCCATGATTGTGTAGTATAATGATTGAGATACTCTCACATATAAATAACTGATTTTAAATTAAATTATATAAAGTTTAAGTTAATCTCCTCATCGTATGAAGTATATTTCCAATGCTATTTTTAAATATCAATCACAAGTTTGCCGCCTCTTAAAGAGTCGTAAAAATAAAATTTGAATACCAATAAATGTTCCGAAAACTAAATAAACATTGGGATTCACATTGAAAACATCGGTATGAGAATTGAGAAGTATTTAAGTAGCCTTTCCTTTTCAAGGAAAAAAGTAGCCTTTCTTTCATTAATTTACAATAACAATAATGAAAAGGAACAGTTTCTTTCATTAGTTTACATTAATGAAAAGGCTTTTTAAACCGATTCTTTCATTAATTTACAATAATGAAAAGTCTTTTTAAACAGTTTTCGAAGATGTATTTTTTCTAAATAATAATTATTATTTTTAAAATTTTAAAATTTAAAAGGTAAAAAGGTGTATTTTTTATGACTGTACTTTTTTTAAAATCATATGCTAAATTCCGACACTCCAACGCTAACGGAAAAGACTGAATTACAAAGTTACAAATAAGTAATATTACCAGCTTTGTGGCTGTGGATTAGAAAAGACCAACAAATCCGAGTAGTGAAATCCGAGTAGTGAGAAGGTGCACGGCTCTAAGAAAAATGACTTCCCAGAAGAACATGAAGATGAAAGTTGAAAGCAATGAAAACTTAAAGAGTTAGAATTAACAATATAACAGATTTAGAATATAATCTTAATATTCAGTATTGATGATTTCTGAGTATGCGAATGTTTGTTAATAGTTATTTACATTTAATGTGAAAGATTATCCCGAGGGAATCAAACACAGTTCAGAACAGGGTAAACATTTAGTTTGCATGCACACAGTTTCGAAGATGGAGAGACAGAAAAATAATTTACATGTATTGCTAACGAAAGCACTATAATTCTGGCGATACTTCACAATATTTCGTTCCATGTATTGCTAACAAATAAAGTAAAATACAACGTTTCGAAATTGTTCCTATCATATAGATACCTCTATATTTGATTAAAACTCCTCCTTCATATAGATATCTTAAAGGACGTATTCAGTATTAAACTAAACGAAGTGATCCACGTAGAAATAACTGATATTTATGAAGCTCTTTCAGGCAGATAGCCATAGTGAAACTGCAGTGAAATGTAACATATCAGGGAAGATTCAATATTTATAAACTAAACGAAGTGATCCACGTAGATATAATAAGTGATAGTTATGTAGCTCTTTCCAGCTAACCATAGTATCGACAATCAGACAGCGACCTCTGGAATTCCAAATCCTTGTGGACCGCGTCGATGTAAACTTCGGCAGCCTTGTTAACATCCTCCTCAGAATCCTCTGCTTCTTTCTTCTCAGACGTAACTGCTGTAGAAACGAAGGCAGGGGAGCCAGTAAAAGCTTGAACAGCTGGCTCATGTTTCAGTGGCGTCACCACGGACTTGGATTGTTTCTGACGTCCGTTCTCCTCTTTTGATCTTCCTCCACATATGAAGAACCAGTTTCCACACATCTTGCTGCACTATAAAACCTAAATTACTGATGATAACAAACAATTGCGAGGAAAGCCCAGAAAACGATAAGAGAGGTAAAGGAAGAAGATCTCACTCAAAATTTCAGAACAGAGAAGAAGGTAACAAGGAAAGGAAATGATGATTCAGTGCATTGAACAATTGTGCCCTCCTTAACCTTATATGTACCTGCCACTCGTTGTTTCGAAGAAGAATCCGTGGAGATATTCGATTATTGACTGAAGAAAGGAAATTGGAGATATATTCGATTTTTAACCGAAATTGAGATTGAGTTATTCGATTTTTGACCAAAGAGCTGGTAACCATAATTAAAAACAAACGGATGTGAGGGGTCTTCCGTCACCCTTCCGATTTTATTGTCTCCATGTAAAAATAATACAAAAAAACTAGCGGATGGGAGGAGTCTCCCGTCTCCTTACCCAGTTATAATAATAAAAAACTAACATTTTTGGCTTGTCTTCAATGCAAAGGTCCGATTCTCGTAACTCAATTACTGTGCAAAAGAAGACAGACTTGTTAACTTGCACCATTCAAAGATTCGATTTTTTTTCTTCTGAAAACCATTCCCATTGGATGAGTTTCTTTGGCTAAATAGGTTCGCTTGAGAAATTGGTGTGTCGTGCAATGCAATTTGCAGGCAGCAAGTGTACGTAACACAGAATAAATTTGTGAACGTATAGTAAGAACAAGAAAAGTTGGAGTCTATATTTAAATCTCATTTTTTTAGGTTTAAGTATTAAATACTGTGGGCTATTGTTTTGGCATACCCTGATGCTCAAAGAAGCTATCGACAAAAGGCGGTGGCTTGAATAAGGGGAATGAATGATTGTCGGACAGGGGCAGACAATAGCGCTAAAGAATAAGAACAAATGGCCTCCATTGGCACTGCTATATACTAGTATACTCTCTCCCTGGATGAGCCCAGCCGAAACTAGCCATCAGCCAAGTGGTGAGAATCCTCACAACCCGAACTGCCAATGGAGAATTCCGTGACGTCATGCAATCTAACATCCTAAAATTCTTCAAAATATTATTTGTATATTTTGTTGTATAAATGAAAATTCATTTATTTGTTTGACTTATTGTTATATTTAGAAAATATTTCATCACATTCAAATCTTGATCAATTCTTTTTTTTCATTGCTAAGTATTGATGACTTAGCAGCTCAGTTAACAAATTTCTATTAAATATCAAATCAACATAGATATACAATTAAGGTATTACCTTGATCATTCATCTTATGTAAGGTGTTCGTTTACTACCTTTGTTAAAACTATTGTTCAATAAGAATGAATCAATGTGATTGTGATAAAGTTTCAGCAGGGGCTTGCTTGAGACCATAGAAAGCTTTATTCAATTTGTAAACTTTATGTTTATGACTCAAAATTTCACAATGTGGTGATTATTGCACATATATTTCTTTCTACAATATCCCAATAAAAAAATGTTATTAAATACGTATAAGCTTTCCAAAATATGCTGATCTACTATTACGAATCTCATTGTATCTAGTCTAGATAATGAAGTGCAAAAATCTAATTATAATATATAACATGTTGTTGTGAAAAAAATTGCAGCGAGCCTTGTTTTATGCTTAGAACATTTTTCTAAGTATCAATAAGCTTGGTATCATAGACCCATTTTACATTTACTACAAATTTCATCCAGAAGATTCACTAATTCACTCAACAAATATAATGCAAAATAGAAAATTAAATCAATAGCGTCATTACCTTGAGTTACCTGTATATTTCCTTCAAACTACTTGACCTTATTTCATATGGCCTTTAGCTATAGTTTGAGTGATATCTTGGCATTAATTGAGATTTAGGTTTAGATTTTTTTTTTTTTCAAAGAAAAAAAAGCGTAATTTTATTTCAAGTCGAAGCGATACAAAATTACATTCTGTAGGTGCATAAGCACAGCTGATACATGACCATAGGTCTACAAAAAAAGTTACAAATATTTCTAAGAATTAGGAATTTTATAATAATCCTCTAATTTCCCTTTCTTCTCTCTCTTCTTTGTTTTCACTTCTGTCCATCCTCCCTGCTGGGGCACAACTACAGTCAGCTCTTTACTCGCCTGCTCCACTGATGGCTGAACAATGGGTTTTTCTTTATCAGAATCTGAATTTTCTGATTCATGTGCACGCTTTGACCCGGTTAAGGAATTAGCCATTAGTTGCATGTTTTCCGTGAGTGATTCCTTACCGACGTTTTTTAAATCTGAATGATGTGTCTCCACAGTTTCAGTTTTATGCACTATTTCCTCATTGACCTCCTCCTCTTGTTTTTCTTCTGGTTCGTTTTCCTCAACCTCTGAATCCTCATCAGTAGAGGGAGCATAATCTGCCTGCCATGTTTTTCCTTTTGTCTTCATCCCCTGATCTAAGTGTCACTACCGTATTTTTAAACTAGAATTACTATTAGATATAGGTTTTATTAGAATATTATCTTTACTAAACACTGTCAACTCAAAGTGTGTTGTTGCTATAGATTTCTACTCCAAATATATTCATCATCTTCAACAAACAAATGCCTTCTTTATTGATTTTATGTTTTGATACATGATTTTGATTTGATTTCTCATTATATCCAACAAAAAAACATATCATTGTAACATCTTTAACTTTTATGTAAAGCATCCAAAAACTCTTAAATAAGAAACATTGTGTTCCTTATTACTCCATGTTTTGGTAGTACTTTTTCCTTCACACTCTTTGTGGGGGAATAGTTCAAAATTATAGAATCAACCCAATACTAGTTTGGTAAATGTTTAGTTTTGCATAATGCTTCTTGTCATGTCCATGATTGTTTTATTTGGTGTGGTGTATACATGATAATGAATTATTTAATAATCTTATTTGATATTTAAAACCTTAAAAAATAAATGATCACAATTTATGCACCTTTATTTGTTCTTATAAATTTTTAAATTTAATGTAATATTCACTAAATAATAAATTGCTTAATAATTCCAAATTTTTTTTATTTTTTGTTTCAAAAAATATACATAAATTTCTTTAAAATATTCATTTATAAAAATCATAAAATACAAACTATTAATACTACATAAACCTCTCAATACATTATTTCAAATAGAGCTCTTGCTTTATATAACTTTTCAAGATTTATATGATTGTATTATACACCGTTTACCAAAAATACTACCATAAGATGGAAAGTTATCCACCATGTTATTTGCAATTAAGACTATTAAATCTTAAATAACCAAACCTATAATGCCATACGCATGACTAATGTTATTTTCATGCAACCAATTAAGACTCGTCAATCTTAAATATAGCCAAACCTATAATGACATATAAGCATGACTAATCTTTAACGGTTGCGGTTGCTTTAAAAGGGAGAGATATTTGGGATTTTTCTAATTAGCCTTCCATTTTGACCAGACTTTTACATGCATTATTTTCAGAAATAGATTATGGATTATTGTTACATTTTGTATTATTTGTTCAATGCAAATTAGAGTGTGCTTAATATTATGAAAATAATGTACATATATATTATGTTTTTTTTTTTTTTTCTTTTAATGTTTATGATCTTTTTTTATGAAAATTACTTTGTTATTATTACCTAATTTTATTTTTGGTTACAGTTTCATAGATGTCTGCAAACATATCCTTGTTTCTATTCATTTAATTATTACAATGACTATCTAAAAACCAAACTTAGTTTGAATTTAGTATTACAAGCAATAAACATTGAATCACTATTAAATCATTAGTTTCAAAATGATTTTCTCTTGAAAATTTTGCATTGTTTTATTCACATCAAACTGTTTTCTACATTGAAGTGTAAAATGCCCCAAAAGTTGAAACTAATGGCATTCATTAGGAAATTTTTCATACATTTGAGCTTAGCCATGAGAATTATGATTATGAAAAGGGCTGCAACCTTTGCCTCTTCTACTTGCAAAGAAATTAAAATGTGTTCTTTTTTTATGAGAATTTCTTGATTTGTTCCTAGGATGAGTTGTTCCTCATACAAAATTTATTCTCTTTGGAATATTATACAAATCTACCTTAGGTAGATTTTACACTCTCTATTTCTAATAAGTAAGTAATGTAATATAAATTAAAATTTATTCTCCTTGGAATACCATACAAATCTACCTTAGGTAGATCTTACAAGCTCTATTTCTAACAAGTAATGTAATATAAATTAGAATAAATTAAATTTACTATTGTAGTGAGAGCATACACTATTTTATTGATAAAAGAGGTACCTTCATTTTAAATTTTCCAATTGTGAAATGCTTTATGTCAAGCTTATTATTTTCAACTTACTCTATTTATATTGCTTGCAAATTTCAAGAATTTTGATATTTTTAAAAGAAATAATTTTTTTTAAAATATTTCAAGAATTTTGATATCTTTAAAAGATATAATTATTTATGAAAATATTATCATTTGCGTATCTTTAAAGAGAGGTATAGCATTGTTACTATTATCAGACATCCATAATTGTGTAGCCTAATGATTGGGATACTCTCACATATAAATAACTGATTTTAAATTAAATTATATTAAATTTAAGTTAAAAAAAGACCAAATTTGATATGATGAAATGGAGATAATTTGATTTAAAATTTGTTGAATTCTAAATTAAAATACTCCGAGTTTGAAACAATCAATGAAACTCGAATGAATGAAAAGCAGAAAAATAAGTAAACTTCCACGACTTCGAGGGACACCTATTTATTTAAAAATAAACGGGATTCATGTTCAATTTACACATTTCAAATTACTTAAAAGGAAAAGTGGTTTAAATTTAGACTCTAAAGCATACTTGATGAACATTTTTTCATGAGCAAGAAGTTGTAGGAGTGAAATTTGTTTTCAGTAATCGTAATTTGTTTTTGTCAAGGATTTTGGCTTTCCACAAGTTTGATGTGTGGCGATGTGAAGTTGTTAGTGTAGTTGTTTCATACAATGTCCATGGGAATGATTCTTGGGTGATTAAGGATATCCTATTAAATGTTATGGAAATTCTCCATTTTGGAGATGCATCCAAGAATTACTATCCAAAAGACTTGCCCTTTCCATTGATAAAGGACGAAAATAGATCTCAATTTTCAATAATTATGTTAGTTGTTAAAGGATGAATGGTTCTTACCAAATACTCCATAATATGTTTGAAAGGAACGTTGTTATAGGGATAAAACATATCAAAGAATGTGCTTTCCTGGGAATGGTAGAAAGCATTGAACCTTGAATCGACTTGACAAATTGGCTTTTGATTAAGAGGTGGCATGTAAAACCACTTTCCAATAAAACTTTTGAAAAACATTGAAATTTTGAATATTAATATTTAGGATAACAAGATGATCTACCTTTGAACTAGCAAAGGTTGATCATTGAAAGAAAGCAACTAAAATAGGGGTGGTTTTTGGTTAATTATAAAATACAAAATGAGTTTATCATGTACCTCTTGCTTGATCATGGAGGCTTTCAAGAAAAGGATTAATCTCTTTTAATGGTTTAAAACTTTTCCCTAATCATGGAGCTGTGAAAGATCATGGAGCTGTGAAAGTTAAAGTGAACCTCATTTAAGAATATCCTAAAAAAAAACTCTTGGTGTAGCATTTTAGGTTTTCTAATAGTTTAGATCCAACTAGTTCTTAGTTTGAAAAGGGTCCATGCCATACTTTGTTGTGGGTAAGGTAGCCCCAATGCTATTCCTAAAGCATGATACAATTTGTAGGTTAAATGGTCAATGCCCAACATTGAAAAACATATGGTTCACTATGATTGTTATCACTCAACTCCATTTTTGGATGAGGAGGTTTTGCTCCACATATGTGAAAAGGGTTCTCTAATTCCCATATTTTTATCAAAGCGTGACACCCCTACGGTGGCCATTAAGGATTCTTTTTTTATGGAAAAAGTAGGCCCATTTTTAAAGCCATGATAACCTAGTTTAAAATTACTTATATAATAATTATTTGGTAATTCATTTTGGGTAAGAATGCCCAATGTCCCTTTTCAATACTTTGTTGGGAAATCCCTTTGAACAATCAGTAGCACCAAGTACACTTCCATTAGAGAAGTTATGTGTTTAGTTTAGATTATGGGATGGATGATACATCAAATGAATGTGAAGATATCTTTCCACAATGGGATAATTGACGAAAAGGTCTAAATCGAACACCCTTTAGACTTTGAGATCAACAAGGAGTCCCATGTTTGTAGGATGAAAAAGATCTTATATGGACTCAACTAGGCACCAAGTGATGGTATTTCAATATCGATGGGTATTTGTTGAGTATGGGCTTCACTAGAAGTGAAGAAAATCCTAACTTATATTATATTTGTTGGGCTAAATCTGTTTGTTTTTGTATTGTATGTAAATGACTTGTTAGGCTTACAGGTCCAAAGAATCTCATCACATGGTGCAAAGAAGATATAGCAGGTACGTTTGAGATGAAGGAAATTGGCATGATGCATTGCTTCCAAGGTTTCAAGGTTTTATAGAGACGAGGGGCTATTTTCCTTGGGTAGGGTAAGTATGCACTTGAGACTCTGAAGAGGGTTCAGATGAAAGACTGCAAACCTATGACCACAACTATGATAGCTAATGTAAATAAGGTAAAAAATTATTATTCAAAGATGGTATATCACAAGTTGTAAAGGAGGGTGAGAGCTTCCTTGATGTATATGGTAAACACTAGGTCAAATATATGTTTTGTAGTGAACACCTTGAGTCAATTCATGGTGGAGCTGATGCATGAATTTTAGGTAGCAACAAAAACTCTACTCAAATACTTTAGAGGAACAATGTATTATTGTATGAGATACATTTGAGATGGTGAAGTGAAGTTGCAAGGTTATACAACCTCAAATTGGATAGGTAGTGAATTAGACATGAAGGGTGACAAATGGTGCTTATGTAGCTTGATATCAACAATGATATCCTTATTCAGCAAGAAGAGGGATTCTTTGTCACTTAACTCAGTAGAGGCATAGTATACGAAATCCAATACTACTAGTTATCAGGCCATTTGGCTTTGCAATTTGCTTGAATTTATTATTATTTGAATAGTAGTTCGATCCCACAATGATTTACTATAGCAATAAAAGTTGCATAAAACTCCTTGAGAATCAAGTGTTTCATGACAAGTCCAAGAACATAGAGATCAAATATCATTTGATTTTAGACATGATTCAAAAGACAGTTGCAAATCTCCACTATGTACCCATAGATCAATAGATTGTTAATATTCTAATCAATCCCTTAACAAAATAAAAATTTGAAGCATATATAGAGGAACTTGAATATCTCGGATGGGGTGATAAATATGGATAGTGTGTGCATTAATCAAGGAAGCTCAGGGAGTTAAGCATAGGATAAAAAGGTGGTTAACTCAACGACGTTGGTAGCTTCGAAATTGGTGCAACCTTCAATCTCCTCTTCCTCTACGCTCTGAAATGACATGTCTATCTAGGAATCATAATGGCATGGTTAATGCGAAGTTCAATCTTATAATATGGTTTTTAATGTCTCCGTTGCCAAGGTTCAGAAACTCATTCTTACTCGTCTTGTTTCGACGGTCTCGAGCTCTTCAACCTCTCTACGCCATTGTAAACTAGGAAGGGTAGTCTACGTCTTATTTGTGTGCTGGTAATCACTTAGGACGATGCAACATGGTCCAAGGGCGCTGTAACATCCCGAAATTTACAAAAATTTAAAATTTTTCGATATAGATTTTAATGCGAAATCTAACTGTGCGGAAATATAATAAATGTTTACATGTTGTCTTGCTATACTAAATGCAGTGTTGGTCAAAAGAGAAATGTTGCAACAAGATAATTAATATCTTCATTTTGATATTAAACTCACTCAACTATACTTTCACAATTCTTTTGTCGTTGATCCAATGATATAAGTTTATATGTGTTTAACTATTGTTCTTCTGTTTGATGATGAAGGTGTCCTACGGATGCCCCGAGGCTTACTTAGCATTTGTGCTAAATCATTTGAATCGTCCTTTTTTGTAGATTACAGGTAAGAGCTTTTAGTGTTTACGACATGTGACCGAAGAGTTTCTAACAAGTTTCCGTGTCTCGAAAGTCTTAATGATTTAAGAGACATAATGCCGAATATGCTAGTGGTGAGGACTTCAATTAGCCTAGTTTGTAAAACAGAAGTATATCATTTGTACTATTCATAATCCATGTACTAACCTTTTATTAATTTGTTCAAACAAAAGAATAGGATCCATAAATCATAGTTTAATTATATGTATTGTTATCGTGAGTTTCTCTTTGATGTATATTATGAGATTACCTAATGTCTGTAAGTGATGGCTAAGTGCAAATAAAATGCAATGTCGATATGCAATTCTTCATATATAATTTAGAGCCTAGGAATTACATGCAAGATTTGATTAAATTATAATCTAGGAATTATTGCAATTTATATCATAGTCATTTGTTAACCTATGAACTATATACAAATTCTTATTTAATTTTTATACTATATTGAAATATGCATATGCCATGTCCTACACATAGTCCTATGAACAAATATTATATGTATTGTGTGTGCACCTACGTGACCCTTTATGACATTATGGATTCCTAGCAATGAATCCAACACCACCTTGACTTACCACAAGGTGTTATTACATAACCAAGTTGTGCATTATATCGACGATCCGATACATTACAAAATGGGTGACATTAACACTATGAAGGTTTTCGTGCTGGCAGACACTTTGGCTTCTCTTGGCATTTAATATTCCCAACAGCCAAGACAGTGGAATGCCTTCGTGGAAAATATCGTGGTGCTAAGCACGTGGTGGTGTATTAATGGTTACAGCCTCGTGACGAGCTGTAAGTGATTTGGTTCGATGTTTAACTGAGTTTTCATCCTTGGTGGCTATGGTATTGATGGTGTCATTTAATATGATTGTTGCTTGGGTTTACGTGAAAACCCTTCGGTGATCTCCACTGTTGATCTAGCAAGGGTTTTAGTTTTGGGATCTAACCCTAACCTCCATTATGTTCTATGGAGTTAATGTTTCCTTGGTATTCGGTGTAGTGGCTCTAAGGAGAGCCCGACAGGCCGAGAGCCTTCAGGGTTTCGTTAGCAGGTTTTTGTGTCCAGTTCCTATGGTTCGAAACCGTGACCTGCTGTTAGCTTAAGGGCCGATACATTCATGGTGTTTTACAGTAGTAGTTTGTATTAAAATTTCCAGGGTGAGTGACCAATGCTTCGTGGTAGTTGATTTGATACTCGACTTTCCATGCCTGTCAAGTGGTAGTTTTCCAGAGTTGTTTTTCATCCTTCTTTGCATTCGGTGGCGGAGTAATTGTTAAGTTTTCACTGTCTTGGCATTCTGCTCCGGTGATAACTTAAAAAGGTAATGGTTCTTGGTTTGAACCCTGTGTCTTCCATTCTATTTTTGAGAGTTTCAGTTGTTATTATTTCTCCTGTAATGACTTCTGTCAAACACTTGTTTTAATCACACTTGTGTTCAAATGGCAGGTACCTTCGTCGATGGCTTCTCAGCTTAGGTTTTGGTAGCTGGCAACTGCAAATAGACCTATAAGCTTTGATGGTTACTCGTTACTCTGGTTAGATGACTAGTGGACCTTCAATGTGTTCTTTGCCGAGACTTTGTGTTTTCTTGGGTTCTAAGGGGTGACCTTTGTCAAAGTATTTGTGATCTGTTTTGACAGTTTTGGGGAGGATGAAACCCTCGACCCTTTCATTTGTTGTTTTCAGTAGTATTTTTGTTCCATTGTATAATCCGTAAAAGAAAATACTCAGGAGAGGGTTTTACCCTTCCATTATTCTTCGTAATGAAAGGATTTATGTTTTCATTCGACCTATGTTTGAATGGATGATACTATGAGCGTTGCTCTATTTTGTGTAAAGGAAGCGAAGCTTATTTATTTGAAAAATACTATTTCTTTGCTAATAAAGAATTGTGTTTTATATGTTATGATATATGTGTTTGAGTTTGAGAGCATTGCTCCAGTTTGTATGCAATGAAACTCGTCGTTTTGCAACTACTGTGTTTAAGAAGACTTCAAAATTTGAGAGTTTAACCCTGTGCTTAAAATGGTCAAAGCCTAATGTGTTGTTCTCGGAAATGTTCTGCTGTTATGATAACAAATGTTTTAGCTTCTGAAAATAGATGTCTACAGCGAGCTATTTGTATGGTTTTATTGTTTATGGTTTTCAATTTAAAACGTGATAAAGTAGTCTCAGGATGATGTCGAGATGCTCTTAAAATTGATCTTAAAGAATGTGTATGATAAGCGTTTTCGAGATTATACTTGTGGAGTTGAAAATGTTACTCGTCGTTTATGTCTGTCGATTTTTAAGTGTTGGCTGAGAGCCAATATTTTTTGTTTGTAACTATGTAATGAGATTGTATCTAGATTCTTGTTCTGTTTGAAACTTAACTAAACTATAAATCTAAGAGTTAGGTGTTGATACTTCTCGGGTTTGGTCAACGAAAACTCTGTTTCGATAACATAATGATTCTTTGTTTTAATAGTTGTGATAACTGTGGAAAATGATGAAGCCACAAGCTAGGGTTTCTAATCCTATGCTGAATGTGAATGGAATTAACTGTAGTTTAAATAAATAAATAATATAACATAAATGAATACTGTGCATAAAGATTAGTACTAAATAATTATGCATTTGTTTGAAATAGAAAGAGTTTTGTTTGTTTATGTGATTATATTTACTTGCTAGCAGTATTGAATAACAATAATATGTACTTAGGAAGTAATTATTTTGCAGTTGTTATTTCAATAAAATTTGTGAAATAAAAATACAGTGAACCTGAAACATTTAACTGATGAAAAGAATGATAAGAGAAAGACATCGAATTATATTATTTAATACCGAATATTAATGGTAGGATAAACTAAGGAAATACAACAGTATTGATCTTCTCATTCATCTGGCAATCTGCCTATCAATTTATCTACCTTAATCTCTTCTCTGTATTAGAGTACGATGCAGATCCATTAGCATGGGGAAAAATGTAGAGAAATATTTTATTTAATTCATCTTACATAATCATTACTATACATAATCCTAATTAGGTCAGAAACTAAAATAAATGCATTTGTTTAATAATATCCTTGAAAACAGTAAATCGATAATTGCAGATAGAAACTTTAACTACTTAGAATTTGAAAAGACAAGTAGAACCTGTAAATGAAGATAGGGCCGACAAACACCTAAGGAGGCCTGTTCCTCCCAACCTTTTCCAGAAGAAGCAGCCAAAACTACTTGCTTCCTTCAGACCCCCGAGCTTGCTTACTGAACCACTAAGTAGATGGACACTGTGTAGAAGCAAGGAACTTAGTAATATAACTTCTACACTCAACAGTGTAACTTCTACACTCAGCAGTATAACTTCTACACTCAGTAGTATAATAGGCAGACTTACACCATGATAAAAAACTCATCATATCCCCTCATCGAATCTCTTGGGTGCAAGCATAGCAAAACCCCAAGGTAAATTTCCTCGTCAGGAAAATTGATGAACCTCAGTTCATAATTCGATGGCTCTTATATAGACTGCCTAGGTCTTTAGTGGTCAGTTTTGAATAAATGAGCCTCAAGCTCCAGTCCCACCTTCCAGGGCACTATGACCAAATTTCAAGAGAGTTGTCCCATACCAACAACTAGTTAGTTACATCATGATGCTGCCACTTGAACATTGCCTTCTACCCCAGATTCCATTCCACCTAGTGGGTCAGTAAACACTCTTTCAACAGTCCCCTTAGGTGTTTGTCTCATATTTAATTTATTAAATAATAAAATATTGTGCAATTACAGTCATCCTTGGACACTTGTCCAATATAAAACTTTACAATAAAAGTTAACATAATGTTTCCAACATAAAACGTTTTTCAGCAAAAAGGATATGTTACAGGCGCCACAGGGTCCCTAGGAGACAGGGCCGAGGTCGATAGGAATGCTCGTAGGAATCTCGCAACGAGGGAATTGCACATCACCTATCAATGATGACATATACATTGCTGGAGATCCAAAATGATGTTAGGGATTTCAATGAAGACTCGAAGGCCCAAATTCAAGACTTTGCACACCATGTTAAAACTGTCCTTGACTGGTCCAGGGATATCGCTCAACTATTTGGCCTTTCTTCGGGGATATGCATGAATTTTAGGTAGCAACAAAACCTGTGCTCAAATACTTTAGGAGAACAATGTATTATTGTATGAGATACATTTGAGATGGTGAAGTGAATTTGTAAGGCTATACAACATCAAATTGAATAGGTAGTATAGTAGATAGTAAGGGTGCCATAGGGTACTTATGTAGCTTGATATCAACAATGATATCCTTATTCAGCAAGAAGAGCAATTCTTTGGCACCTAACTCAGTAGAGGCATAGTATACGAAATCCAATACTACTAATTATCAGGCCATTTGGATTTGCAATTTGCTTGAATTTATTATTATTTGAATAGTACTTCTATCCCACAATGATTTACTGTAATAATCAAAGTTGCATCAAACTTCTTGAGAATCAAGGGATTCATGACAAGTCCAAGAACATAGAGATAAAATATCATTTCATTTGAGACATGATTCAAAAGGAATTTGCAAATCTCTAGTATGTACCCATAGATCAATAGGTTGTTAATATTCTAATCAATCCCTTAACAAAATAAAAATTTGAAGCATTCATAGAGAAACTTGTATATCTCAGATGGGGTGATAAATATGGATAGGATGTGTATTAATGGAGCAATCTCAAGGATTCAAGTGCAGGCTGAAAAGGTGGTTAACGCAACGATGTTGGTAGCTTCGAAATGGGCGCAACGTTCAATCTCATCTTCCTCCATGCTTCGAAATGACATGTCTATCTAGGAATCATAATGGCATGGTTAATGTGAAGTTCGATCCTAGAATTTTTTTTTAACGTCTCCCTTGCCAAGTTCTACAAGCTCATTCTTACTCGTCTTGTTTCGATGGTCTCGAGCTCTTCAAACTCTCTAGGCCATTGCAAACTAGGAAGGGTAGTTTATGTCTGATTTGTGTGTTGGTAATCAGTGCGGGACGATGCAACATGGTCCGGGAGCGCCACACGGTCCCCAACAAACATGGCAGAGGTTGATATGAATGCTCGAGAAATATCGCAACTAGGGAATTGCACGTCACTTGGGAACGATGACATATACTTTTCCAGATATCTGAAACGACGTTAGGGAGTTCAAGGAAGACTCGAAGGCCCGAATTCAAGACTTTGCACACCACGTGAAAACTGTCCTTGACCGGTCCAGGGATATTGTTGAACTATTTGGCCTTTCTTCACCCCTAGTCGCAATCATTGCAGAGGACAGTGTGGTTCGTTGGGGACGAGAGGTAGAAATGGTGATTGAGATTCAGCCGAAATAGAACAACACCCGAGTCAACAACCCCCCTATGGTGAAGGAAGAGGAATAGATGGTGGACACAGAGGTTTCAGTGAAGAATGATGGGCAAGCACAGGTCTTTGTGAAGAAAGATGATCAAGCAATAACCGACACAAGCAGTACCAAATGTGAAGTTTTCTGCCCCTGTGCAGATACCCTGGTACCGCCTCAAACCAAACCAAAATTGGATATCTGTCCCTCTCAATAGTTTCTTGTCTCTTGCTTCTTATAATTATGCTTTGGTCTTGCTAGATAAACAATTTTATCTCAGTTATTTGGTTTAGCTCAGTTCTTAGCTTGGCTAGTAGCCACTAGTATTACATATGGAGTCCATTCTTATGTATGAAGTTTAGTAGAAGTTTCAGGGATTTTTTTGTCATTACGTCTTTTGTTCAAAATACTATTTACCTAGTCTTTTTTTTCTCCTGATGAGAGGCCCTGATGGATTGTATCTCTATGTAATTATTTTTGTGATATAATGTAAATTCTAAATTAAAAAGAGTAGAGAAACTTGTATTGATGTAGAAGTCCTTCCTTTCCAGACTTCATTGTCTCCTGATGATGATCCCATAATAAGGATCGAAACGTCGAGATTCTATCTTTGATAAACACAAGTCCTCTCTTTCTCTTAAATTTTATACAAATTTAGAGTGAACTTATAGGAAGTAGTTCAAGATACTTTTATTATTCACATTTAGAAAAGAAAAGAGTGAAGACTTATATTTAGATTATGATTCTAATAAACTATATTTAATACATTAGTGACTTCAATTTAATATATTAGTGATTATGTTGAGGATACAAAGAATCTATATTTCACATATGCTTAACATATGGCGATGAATGCATCCAGTTTTGTTAGAAAAGCGTTAGCTAAAGCCATAGCAGAGAAATAATTTTTTGAATACACGTGACAAGTATCTTCTATACCACCCCATGAATGAATTTGAGCCATTCTTTGAAAGCATTGGCTTAAAGCCTTATGAGGTGGGCGCTCTCTAGGCACCGGATCAAATATACCTTAACCAAAACACATCATTGATGCAAAATGTCTCCACGTTATGGAACTATTGGATTCCGAGGAACAGGCTTGCCCATAAAAAGGATACTACAAGAATTAGTAAATAAAATATAATTTATTAATGAAATTTACTTTCCACGCTGTTACTCATTATGAAAATTTCCCGATTTTAGTCAAAAACCCACAAAACCGCAGAGCGCTCTAGGAAGAATATTTCTAACCAATCCAAAATAAAGAGATATTCAGCCCAATAACGGTCACATTCATTCTTTCTTTGGTATTCGAGATATTCGATTCCTTGACCAAAGAAGTATGGGCCGCTGAATATCGTTATTTCCCATTATAATAAGAAATTTAGTACATTATATTGCATAAATTTCAATGTTTATAAAGTTACGATTTTCAATAAATGGTTAACTCATTTCTTTATTATGGTGCATTGATTTCTGGCGATTATTAGTCGGTTAGTTGGTTTAAAGTGAAAAGAAAAAACTCAATAAAGGCAATTGAATTAGAATCATTCTCATTGGCCTTCAATCTATACAAGTATTTTTATATGTTGTTCACCTCACGATAACAAGGATTGAATGGTCTTACATAAAGGAATAAAGGATCTATGGATTACATAGAGTTTCAATGCATTACAAATAAAATTATTCTAAATCCATATTAATTTCAAATTAATCATACATTGAAAAGGTTATAAACATTTTCTCAAGTTGTGCATATTAAAAGAATTTGTATATCCAAAGATTTTAACCTTTTAAATATTTCATAAATTTAAAATAACATTTTCGAAAATAATATAAAAAACTAGCGGATGTGAGGTGTCTTTCGTCTCCCTCCCCATTTATAATAATAAAAAATAACACTTTTGGTTGGGCTTCATTCCCAACTACTTTCCAACTACTTTCTATTCGATCTGAATGAACTAGAATTATCAATGCAAAGGTCTGATTCTCCTAACTCAACCACTCTGCAAGAGAAGACTTGTTTTGAACTTGCACACCATTCAAAGATTCGATTCTTTTTTTCTGCAAACCATTCCCATGGGGTGGCTCGGGCGGTCGGCTGTGGCCGTCCCCACCGGGGAATCGACCCCGAGACCAACGGCATCGAGGCATGCCTCTACTCCACGATGCGCGCTAGTTCATCTACCTTGTGAAAAAGAAAAAAGTTTTTCGTGAAAAATTGTGTGTCGTACAATGCAATTTCTAGGGAACAAGTGTACGTGACATGGAATAAATTTGTGAACATATAGTAAGAACAAGAAAAGTTGAGTATATATTTAAAGCTCATTGTTTTTAGGTTTTGGTATTAAATACTGTGGGCTATTCTTCTGGCTGTGGCTCGAAGAAGGGGAATGAATGATTCTCGGACATGGTCAGGCAATAGTGCTAAAGAATAAGAACAAATGGCCCCTATTGGCACTGCTATATACTAGTATACTCCCTCCCTGGATGAGCCCAGGCGAAACTACTGCCATCAGCCATGTGGTGAGAATCCTCACAACCCGAACTGCAAATGGAGAATTCCGTGACGTCGCCTTATATATCAGCTACAGTATGGAACAGTTGTAATGCGTACGACTGGCTATGAATCAACTGAAACTGTAGCTCGTTAAACTAGCACTAGATGTTGATATGCTGCTGGTAAAATGATGCGTTTTGAAGGATCTATGAAACAGGCAATTTGCTGATACCGGCGAAGCATAGTCTAAAAAGAAAGAACAGAGTATGCGGCTTAGGACATTAAGAAATAAGGCCAAAACGACCAGCTGCTCATACATATTTTATTCTTTCATAGATGACCACACCACCGTGCCTTACCTCTCTAATCTTTAACGGTTACCTTAAAAGAAAGAGATAATTCATTGGGAATTTTCTAATCAGCCTTCCATTTTAAACAAGAATTTCACATGCATTATTTTGAGATATAATTTATAGATTTTGTATATTATTTGTTCAATGTTACTTAGACTGTGGTTAATATTAGGAAAATAATACACATGTGTAATGTGTTTTTATTCTTTGGTTTTAATATTTAAAATATTTTTATCGATAAAAATTACTTTGTTATCATTACCTAATTTTACTTTTGGTTGCAGGTTCATTGATGTTTGCAAAATTATTCTTGTTTTCACTCATTTGATTACTACAATGATTATCTAAAAATCAAACTTATTTTGAAATTTCTTGTATTGTATTACAAGTAATAAACATTAAATCACTAATTTCAAAATGATTTTTTTTTTAAATTTTGCATTATTTTTATTCACAGCAAATTGCTTTTTACATTCAAGTGCAAAATGCCCAAAAAGTTGAAAATAATGGCATTAATTAGCAAATTTTTCACATATTTGACCTTGGCCATGTGATTCATGATTATGAGAATTGCTGCAACTTTGCCTCTTCTACTTGCAAAGAAATTAAAATGTGTTCTTTCTTGATGAGAATTTATTGATTTTACTCCTTTGAGTTCTTCCTCTTGTAAATCTTGTTGCACCTATGTTATTGAATCTTCCTCCTCTAGTGCATCTATTGTGTTTGGCTTAAAATTGTTACTTGAATGCATTTTCCATGAGAAAAATCACCTTATTTATTCATCGTTTTCTAGAGTTTGAAAATACCTATAATCCCATCAATAGAAACTTCTAGCATATTTTTGTATTCTTCTATAACTACTACAAGTAGTTCAAATCTAACAACAATTTGCACATTTTATAGATATCCTTTGATCATTTATAATCTTGCAAGTTTGACTTTGTTAGTTCCTTGATGTGAGTTTTGTAGATTTTTCCATGCCTACTTGTACTTTGTAGCTATTGCATCCTTTGGTAAAATTGAATCATCAATTGCTTGCAAGATCAATATTATATTGCAGCATCCCTTTTACTATTCTTCTTGAGAAGATCCATTTGCACTTGTGATAGGGCATTATATATCGCTTCATATTTTGGTTCTATGAATAAACTCTCCATGAAGTCCCATAACTCTCAGGGAACAAAATAAATCCTTCATATTGATACTCCAATACCCATGGTTCTTTCCATTGGATATGGAATATGGAGTTGAGTGATATTACTACTTCTCACACCTTCCATTCTTCGACTAGCTTGAATGATTATACAAATGGTTGTGCAAAACATTAAAACACCACCAATGATTTTACAAATTTTGCATACATCTAGGAGGATTTCTTTAGTTATTGCTTTTTCCTAGCTACATTAGGTGACTTGGATATTGCTACGATAGAATCAACTCATGGGCTAGTGCAAGCTAATGCTAGTCACTCATGACGCGTTAGTTGCAATGGACTTTTGGAAAAATAGAAATAAAAATGTCAAAAAGCAATATTAGAGCTACCTACACAACTTTTTGGAATATGGCGCAAGAAGATGAAACATAGACAATCGGATTACCTTCTGGAAGATATAACTTTTATTTATGGAAATTAAGTATAAGTCCCAAAAAATGGGGTTCTTATAAGGTTGGTATGTTATTTTTTTAAGAAAACATAATGAATATGTTTGCGTTGGGCCCCGGGTTTGGTATGCAAATGGTGGAAATTTGTGAAAAAAATTATATAGAGTTGTAGATAACAGGACGGTCTAGTGCAGTGCTATTTTTCCATATTTATTTATGTTAATTTTAATTTTTTTAAAATTAAAAGGAAGTCAGTGAAGCCTTAAAATGACTAGGTTGAGCGTTGGGCCCCGACATCATGGTCTTAACATAATCAATAAATGTTCTTTTTTTTAGGATGCGGGTATTTGTGTGTAGTTGTGTGGTCTCTTTTCCGTTTTCAAAATAGGTGAACCAATCAAAAGTTATAGCCGGAAGAAATAACCTACTTTTTGTGTAAGATTGGCATTAGTCCAATTAAAATTAAATAAAAAATAGAAAAAAATGATAGATTTAATAAAAAATTACATATTCGGAATCTGCACACATAGTTCTACAAGTGTGCACAATTTCATTAGCAGTGGAAAAGTGTAGCATACGCAGAATCATGTTCGAAATAGAAGAAGTTATAGAATAAGATTTATTTTGTTATAACACAGTCCAAGCCACCTGCTTTGGAAACCTGAACCTAAAACCAAAGCAGCGAAGTCATCCACCACGTTGGTGGGAAAGTAATTTCCTACCAAAATTTAGAAACTTAAACATTATGTATGTGTTGTTTTAAATACATGCATACGCACTAAAAGCGCGCACGCGCTATTTAGTGTGTACGTGCTAATAACACTTCTGCGCATTTGTTTACTAATATGAAATTTAGTTTTGATGTCATCTTCATCTATCTCAAACCCCCCACCCCCTACCACACCTCTCCTTAACTCTAAACCACCTCC